>JADLSH010000164.1:1200000-1800000 GCA_016169945.1 Trachythela sp. YZ-2020 | reverse complement strand
GGCACGACCGGGGCCCAGACTGAAGGCTTTGGGATTGGACCAAGGTTGGGGTTGGGGGCAATGGTAGTGGAAGAGGCAAGGGTGGGAATGAGAGGAGTGATACCGGAGTGAAATGCACTGAGCGAGGATTGGGGTGGGAGAGATGATGAACTTGCCACGGGAACACTACCACTGATGGCATTAACAAAAGAAGGAGCGTTTAGCGTACCTTGAACCAGAGACAAGTTACCTGGTACTGCGGCGATCGATGTCGTTGGCTGCGAGGGAATTGTATCACCCAACTGCTCCAGATGTGTAGTATCTGAACTCGGCGTAGGATTGGCCATTCCAGCGAATGAGTTGTACGAAGCACAGATAGCAGGGTGGATAGATATCCGTCGGATAAGCTTAAATTTAACCGGAAAAACTGGATTCTCCTGAAATTTCTTACCTCAACGTCAGCTGTTGGTAAGCTTTTGTGAACTTTATAAAATCCATTCATATCTTTAATTAACTTGCGATAAATTTCCCGTTGTTGGTTGTATTGTTCTTTTTCAGTCCGTCGTCACTAGTATTAATATAGTCAGACTTGTATGATGTTGTTGTACATTTTCATAGTATGTGAAGTATGTGTGGTGTTTTTATTCACTAGCTAGCATTTCACAATCTTTGTTTATGCGAAGACAACAGCAGAGGCAGAAACTGTTTAGTATATGAGTTGAGTTATTTGAGTATACTTTTTTCCTGTAGAACACATTAAATATTTTGTTCCTTGACCTTGCACACATTTCATAACAATTTTAAGAACATTTTCTCTCAAGTTTGATTGGCTAATCAAAGCAAACGAACAAAATTCGCCGTCTTGTTGTCTATTGCCTAATTTTTTTGGTTTTCCAAGTTGTATCTTCGGTATACGTTCATCGTGTTTTTAAACGGACTAAAAGTGAGAAATTTACTGCTTGTTTTCAAACTATATAAAAGAGAAGGATCTGAAGAAGAATGCCGGTCGACACTGACACCGACATGGGATATTCACTACAAAAGTGAGTACTTATGTTTATAAGTTTATTGCATTATTAAAGGATGTTGACTTATAAACAGAATTATTGCATATCTGTCTCAATCCGACCCTCTTTCATCCGAAATATTACTGGTTTGTCTTGGAACTTCGAGTTTATCCACCGGATAGAGGATTTAAACTACCTCCGGACCTCTGATAAATTTATCCTACGGATAGTGCTTTTTTATCCACTGGATAACGCTATCCAAACTTGGTATAACGCAATGTTTACTCTGGATAAAATTTATCCGCCGGATAGCGACTTATTCGCCGGATAGCGACTTATCCGCCGGATAGCGACTTATCCGCCGGATAGCGACTTATCCGCTGGATAGCGACTTATCCACCTTTGATACAACCGGCCCCAGGTTGCCACCTGTGTAGCACAATATATTGCTGTTGAGCCAGTGGGTTTTGGCCTGTAAATGGTTGAAAAACAGCATGTTGGTGCAAACACATAGTTTTACTACAACACATAGATCTTCGAAATTGGTAAATATTAAAAATAAAATGCAAGCACTCACGAATATAAGCCTTTGGGTAACAACTTGTCCTAATAAATCTATATTTCGTTTGAAACTCGCCTCCATACAGGTATTTTAACAAGTGTAATAGTAATACCATGTTTCTCATTAACCTGTCACTTTGAGTTATGACAATTGAGAAAAGGAGAAATTTGCACATGTAATTAGATAGTGAACCAATTAAAATAAAACCATTATATCGAATACTGCTTTTAAATGGAACCCCATCCATCAGGATGTCGTTATAAAAGCCTTCCAATTTCGGTGCATAAATAGAAATATTTCAGAAGACAATTCGTGAACACACGCCGATGACATTTAGTGTGGTTTCCTGCTTGTAACCAAAAACACCGTTGACAGTCACTTCTTTTTAGGCTGGCCAGCTGTCTAGTGGAACAGTCTTCTGTCTGAACTGAAATCGTAGGATTCTATACGCATATTTTGATCCAGTCCACATAAATTATATATTAACTAGAAATACATTCATGCAGAACCCCCTCGCCCATTAGAACCAAGCAATGAACAGAGTTTGTACACCTTCATAATTTTAAAAATCCAGGATTTTCCAGGACTGTTTTCATCCTTTTCCAGGAGTTTTCCAAGGGCATTTAAAATATGACAGAACAATTTCACTAAGAACTCAACAGGTTTTTGAGTTTTTAATATTACAAAGATAAAATTATTCATGGTCACTATAAGTCAAACAAAAGTAAAGTGACACAAGTTTTTAAAATTCGATCACTTTTCATAAAGTTTTCACTTGATATCGTGCCACACAATCTAAATTAACATGATATAGACATAAACGTACATGCATAATTAGTAATATACTCTAATATTATATATCATCTAGCAAGCAGTAAGTCAATCATAAGTCAATGTTTCAGTTTTTTCACTGCATCATCCAGCTTTGCAGATAAATCTGTAAGTTGCTGCGCTTCTCCTTTGCAGTTCTGTGTAGAATATTTGATTTCACTACTAAGTTGAGCTTCCCAGTGTATTCTGACTTTTGAGCATATTCATCAGCTGACTTGGTTAATTCAGAAATGTCACTCTCAAGACGTTTCCTCTTTCGCTTCAGCTCATCTATTTCCTCAAGTACATCCTTCATTTTCTGCTGATTCCCTCCATTAGCTTGCATTGTTTTTGCTCTTCCAGGTGTGCCATGTATTTTTGTCTTGTAGATGCTGCTGAGACTAGTAACTTCTTGGATACATCCACCTTATGTATGCCACCAGTCCTGTTTATATGGTCACATACCAACCGCTGTGTAACCACAGACTCTTCATATAAATTCTCAACACTAAATTGTACTGTTGATTCTTGGCCATGGACTCATACAATAGTAAATCCACTCTTGACTTGGTTTCATGTGGGTCAAAAGAAGCAAAGGTGAATAACAAAGCCAAATACCTCGCATTGCTTTCCTTGATCAACGAAGAATTGCTTTCCTTGATCAACGAAGAATTGCTTTAGCCCTTCATATTTATTAAGTTTCCGCTGTTCAGCGTCACGGAGGGCTTCAGCATTATTGTCGAATTGGCAACAGACATCAATAATTAGGACTTTGTTATCTTCTACTATTATGTCAGGGCAAAGGTGAGAATTGGTGGCACAAACTTGTTCGTCAGTGGTGATAGTTCCATGTTGAACGGCGTTGACAATGCGGTCTACTATGCTATTGTGTCTCCGCAGGATACTAGGCATGTTAGGAAGGCAGTGGCATAACACATGAGGGATAGTCTCATCTGAGTTAAAATGGCAACATTTTGGACATGCATTAGACCAACGACTCTTGACATTGTTTACTGGGAGGCAGTTAAGTCAAGCTTGATGAATGAAACGCCAGTCTCTGAAACGAATGTTTAAGCCATTATATTGCCAAGTAGAACCATGGGCAAAGGTGTCTGTAGTAAGCGCACGGCCCACTTTTCCTTGATCAAGAACATGAACATTCAAAGTACGTATTTGAACATGAAAATGAAGGAAACGACTGGCTTCTTTAGCAAGAACAGAACCAGAGTTGTCAGTGGAAAGGATAGGGAGACCATTGTCATAGGTCAATGGTCAAATTAAAGATAATTGGGCTCAACGGACATCCTTGCTTGACACCGGAGAGGACCGGTATATCAGCAGTCAGACCGGTGGGGGTATGTATTTGAGTAGTGGCTCCAGAGTAAGAGTTTGTGATCATTTCTATCAGCAGCAATGGGACTCCAATGTGCATAAGGGTGGTGGTAATTGCAGAATGTGGGATACTTCCAAAAGCATTATGAAGATCCAGCCAAGCGACAAAAACGTTTTTATGACTGCGTCTGGCTTCACCTATGATGGACTGAAGGAGAAATGTGTGTTCATAACAGCCTTCGGAAGGATGGGCACTCTTTAGATAAAAGATCATTATCAATGGCCCATGACGTTAATCATTTGGCAATGACTCCCATGACTAACTTGTAAAGACATGACATCAGAGCAATTTTGTAAATTAGCAGTGTAATCGCCGATTTCCAGGCTGGCAGAACGTCTCGTTTCTTGAAACAATGACTGAATACAAGAGAAAGGATAGAGCACAATGGATCAACTCGTTTTAGGTGGCGATATTCAACGCGATCAGAACCCAGAGAGGTATTGGCAGCAGAGAAAAGTTTCCGTCGGATTTCATTGCTTGTTGGAGATGTAAAAAGCAAGTCATCAATTGGTATTTCCAATTGATCCTGAATAGGGGGTATGGCAAATTGTGTCCAAGTTTCAGTCTGGTCAACATTCATCTCGTTAGTTTGTCAAGCCATTTTTGTTATGGTTTTATTTGCTGAGTTGCTAGATATTACTCAGTATGAAATGAGCGAGTAATGGTTGGTTATGAAATCGTCAACCGTCGATAACGTCTGTAGGAATTACACTACACCACACCACACCACACCACACCACACCACACTACACTACAGCACAAAAGCATAGACAAAACAAAACAACAATTTCATGGCAATTAATATAGGAAGTAAAACTATGTACTACGAAAATCATTCATAAAATACATACATTAACCACATGTAAGATTTTGTTCAAACTATATTTTAACTTTAATTGTTTAATACCTGACAGCATTATTTCTATTGGCAATAAATGGCAACATGGGCTTGTTCTGTTTGGTACTTTATTAAAAATGGAGAGGTATTGTGTGGGTCAGAATCTCGGTATATAACCATGCAAATTTAACCGCCTACAATGGCATCTACCGCTGACTGAATAGTAAAATAAGGCCACGTAGACTGTAGCCAAGATGACGGAAAATTCGAAGAGAAAAATCCTTGGAAAAGTGTTGTTATAAATGGTAAACGGAAATATATTTTCGGAGAGAATCTCAATAAAGATCATTCAAAAGTCAGAGATCCACATGGGATAAGTAGCTCGCAAATTGTTCATGAAAAATCGGTTATTCTCAGCCAGTGTTGATATTAATATAGCTCGACTGAGTGTCACTCTCAATCCCTGTTTTCCTCTGATCATTCGATGGAAGTCAAAGACCAGAAGTTGATATTGATTCTGAACCTCCCCATACATCGGAGTGAGATCTCGAGCTTTTTGGTGAGTGAGATCTCGAGCTTTTTGGTGGATGGAAATTTCGAGCGAAAAACTATATACATTTTTTAAGACCACTAATGTAAATGCAACTATAAGCCCTCCAGCAGCAATCAAACCACAGGCCTGCTTTAATTTGTGGATTCTATTCAACAAAATGAGAAATTGCAGCCCTCCAAAACCGTCAAAATTGAGGTCGGCAAAAAAATTCCGACCTAAATCTGACCTAGGTCGGCACGTCTCGGCATTTTTTTTAAATCTGTTGCCATGTCTTGAAGCACTAGTAATCACGCATTTACGAATCATTGAAATCGTTTTAAAACAAGACTGCAAACAACTCCATATATAGAACCAACTTCCATAATTATATGGAGTTGTTTACGACAAAAATAAATAAGAACTCGAAAAAGTCATACAGCCGTTTCCCGCGGAAACGCGAACTACAGTAACACGACAGCTTTTCTTTTGGAGTTTTACCTAGATTATATATAGAATATCCATCAATTTTTAAACTTTACACCGAAGTGTGTTTATAGTTAATCGAACTACGAATCGAAATCTATAATCGCTGACTTTTTAACAGCTATCAGCACCAAAAAAGATTCTTACTCTATAAGGCCGGCAAAAATTTGCCGACCTGGGAGATTGATAGGTTGGCATTTAGGTCAGCATTGCCGAATGCCGACCTCGTTTTCGAGGGCTGGGATTGAGCCAGATAATTTTACGTCATCTCGAGCCAGATAATTAATTCCACCGTTGGTGTTGAGCACTCTCGTTGACTAAAGTGAGCATTACCAAGCATTTAACTGTTTTGTTTCATTGACTAAAATCGTACAGCTACTCAAAATCTCAATCTTGCTAGAGCCGCAAAGCATGTTGGTTGAAAGTCATTTTACCAACATGCAACACGCGGCTATATGAACGAACTCCATTCGAGGCTTTCGAGCATGTGTTCTCTTTTTCGCGAGAGTTGAGCTGGAGTGGACAAACAAAGGTTAGTAACTGAATTTTATGCTTTTAATATTTCGTTATTTGCATATAAACATTATTAATACGTTTGGTAGTGAGTCACAGCGTTTCGGTTTTACTGTATTTTAGGATATAGTATTTTAATACGTTTCGTGGTTTAGGCTACGCTTCAAGTTTTGTATTTGCCTATTTCGTATATGCGATAACACATCTTTGATTTGCATACACTAGACAGTATTTTAAAACAATACGTTTCGTGGTTTAGGCTACGCTTCAAGTTTTGTATTTGCATATTTCGTATATGCGATAACACATCTTTGATTTGCATACACTAGACAGTATTTTAAAACGTTTTTGGCGTGTTTCTTACGCCTCGTTTCTGGTGTATTCACGCCTCTATTTTCTGGTGTACTCACGCCTCGATTCTGTGTGGTGTTAACAACCACTCTTTATTAATACTGATCCACTTGTGTTTTACTATTTGTTATGTCCTGATGACCTCTTGAATGCTTGCAATGTCTGTGTCAAATGAGCAACAGTTGAGCAACAGTTTTTACTTCACACATCTTGATGAGAAATGTCAAAATTTCATGTGTTGCCTCCTTGATTTACCATTGATTGCAAAACATAAATCATGTCAGGAAACAAAGATACTTGAATATCCTTCTAAACTATACAATATAGTAGGTTATGGTAATTGTCTATTTCGTGCATTGTCATATGCTATAACAGGACGACAAGTTTATTACAAACAAATCAGACAAAAAATACTTAATCACATGAGAGAAATAGAAGATTCATTACGACCACATGTAAATATGAGTGTAGATATGTATTTAGCTCAAAGTAAAATGGAAAATGAAGGTGTTTGGGGAACAGATATTGAACTTTTAGCAGCAGCATAATTGCTAGACACAGATATCTATGTTTATACTCAAGTTAGTAGTTTGTATAAGTGGCACAAATTTTCTAAATCAATGCTAGGTGGCTCTTGCCCAAAAAATGTTGGTGCAATCTACATTCATCATAGTAATGGTGTACATTATGATATTGTTCTTGATGTAAGTGCAGGCACAAGTGATTCAAGCAAAGACAGCAAAATAAATTATTTGGCTAATGGAGATATTTTTGTACCAGACCTTCATTTCAAATTCAAACTGATGAGATGCAGTCAGAAAGCCATAAATATTTCAGGCCTATTACTGAAGAGTCTCAAAAATTCATGTGTTTGTTACTTAGTTTGCCACTTGTTGTTAAACACAAATTTACTCCTGAAAAAGCTCTGCATTCGCCTTTTCGTGTTCAAAATATTGTAGGTGATGGTAATTGTCTATTTCGTGCATTGTCATATGCTATAACAGGATGACAAGTTTATCACAAACAAATCAGACAAAAAATACTTAATCACATGAGAGAAATAGAAGATTCATTACGACCACATGTAAATATGAGTTTAGATATGTATTTAGCTCAAAGTAAAATGGAAAATGAAGGTGTTTGGGGAACAGATATTGAACTTTTAGCAGCAGCATCATTGCTAGACACAGATATCTATGTTTATACTCAAGTTAGTAGTTTGTATAAGTGGCACAAATTTTCTAAATCAATGCTAGGTGGCTCTTGCCCAAAAAATGTTGGTGCAATCTACATTCGTCATAGTAATGGTGTACATTATGATATTGTTCTTGATGTATGTGCAGGCACAAAACCTCCACCAAGTAACTGCTTCAGTATTAAAAGGAAAATAGGGGAACAAGCAAGTGATTCCGACGGTACTATGCCTGTTACGAAAAAACTTAAAATCACCAAAGTTTGAAAACCAGACATGCTTGAGCAACAAAAGGCAACTGAATCCAAACTGACTGAAAATTATAGCCATGTCAATGTTTTGAAAAATGGTGACACAAATATTGGTAAGCTTGATAACTTGGTTTCGGTTGATCCTGCATGCATGTCCAACGGAAGACCAATATTACATGAGCAACTCAAAACAAAGATTTGTAAATCAAATAACTATAGCAATGTTTTCAAAAATGCTGGCACAAATATCAATAAGTTTCACAAGTCAATGAATTCCACGGTTTATCAGTGTAGAATATGTCAAGAAGCATTGCCATTAAAAACAAAACCCAAATCCCCCTCCAGTTATATATGCCGTAGGTGCTCTTTAGATAAGCAATCTCCAAAATTGTTTTCTTCAGATAATTTTATGATTCCTTCTTGTGTTCCTGAGGTATTACAAGGTCTAACACAAATAGAAGAAATGTTAATTGTCCGAGCTCTCCCCATTATGAAAGTTTATATCAAACCAGGGGGTCAAAGAGGTTATTCTGGGCATTGCATAAATTTGCCTCAAAAAATTACAGACCTAGCTAAATCATTGCCACAGTGTCCTAAAGATATACCTGTAGTTGTTGTAACCATGAAAGGCAAAGATAACACATTCAAAGATGTTGTTGTAAGGAAGAATAAAGTTGAGCAAGCATTGCAATGGTTGATAAAACATAACCCTCACTATCATGATGTAAAAATGGACATAGATTTGCTTGACAATTTGCCAGTAAATGGCATTCCACATAACCTACAAGTTATTGAAACAGAATCAGATCCAGAGGAAATTAGTGATGAAGTGATTAGCGAAAGTGGTGATCAACATGTTCTGCATGAAACTGTTGACAATATATGTGTTGAGAATGAAGACAATGTATTTGATGAGAAAACAGAAACAAGTTCTTTTCTTCCCCAGAGTAACAATGAACAACTTGAGCATGATGCAATACAAAACAGATTAGGTGCTAAAATTGACTGGCCAGATGTGGGAGATCAGCCCCTTAATGAATATACCACACCTTTTTTGGCTACAATGGCATTTCCATGTTTGTTTCCAGATGGGAAAGGTGATCCAACTAACCCTGCATTATTTAGAGAAATCAGCCTATCTAATAAAACACAACATCTCATAAAATGTGCTGAGTATGTTGATGAAAAGTGGATCTATAGATTTGCATCTCACCCTAGATTTTCATATTGGGCCCTTGATATGATTCAGAGAAAAATAATGTTACAGCAAAGTGCTATTTTTCTCAAACAAAATCCCGAAGAATCTCATCTTACAATAAATGAACTTCGAGATATGGCATCTAATGACAGCTCAGGCGCTTTCATGTCAAAACTTTCTAGATATGTAAGCAACATCACAGGAAGTTCTGCGTACTGGTACAAAGTTCGAGAGGATTTAAAGGCAATTATTGCTTGTAAGGGGGCTCCTACTATTTTCTTTACTTTTTCCTCAGCAGACATGTACTGGCCTGAGCTGCACATGCTTTTGAACCCTTCCTCTCATAATCCAACATCAGAAGAAAGACGAAAAAATGTTATTAACAATCCACATTTAGTTGACTGGTTTTTCACTAAACGTTTAGAAAGTTTTCTTAAGCACTGGTTGTATGATACCTTAGATGCGGAATGGCATTGGTATAGGTATGAATTTCAAGCAAGAGGTAGCATCCATTGTCATGGCACTGCCAAATTGAAAAGTGACCCAGGGCTATGTAATCTTTCTGAAATTGCTTTAAAAGGGTTTTTAGCTGAAAAATGTGCAGATACTAGCAGGGACGAAAACATCTTACTTGATATTGAACAGGGTAACAAAGCTACCAGGCAAATATGTGATTATGTTGACAATATTGTTTCAACTTGGAACCCACTTCCACCTCAGAACAATGCATGGACAAAGCCTGATATACATCCATGTAAAAAACGCTACCAGGATGTTAGCGATATTGATAGTGATTATGCAGATCTTCTAAACACAGTTCAGCGTCACACACACTGTAGCACAAAATATTGTCTGAAGCACAGCAAAGATAACGAATATCTCCACTGTCGCTTTAAATTTCCTTTTGATCTCTGTTCAAAAACAAGTCTAAATTTTGAACAAATTCACACTAAAGACAAATCTGTTCAATATAAAGCTAATATAGTAACCAAAAGGAATGATCCTAGATTGAATAACCATCAAAGAATTCAACTTCAGGGGTGGAGAGGTAATTGTGATATCCAAGTTATCATTGATTATCATGCATGCATAGAGTATCTCTGTAAGTATGCTGCCAAAGGTGAACCGAGATCACCAATGTTAAAAGACACTTTCAATGCAATTATGAAAAATGTAAAGCCAGATTCTGATCCCCAAAAAGCTATGAAAAAAGTTTTAATTAGAACATTTGGTGTTAGAGATTTCAGTGCCCAAGAAACAATGCATCTATTACTGTCATTAAAATTACATAGCACATCATTTCAAGTATTGCCAGTGAACTTAAACGGCTCACGTACGGTAGAAGTTAATGTTGTAGACACAGAACTTTGCACAAAGAATTCATTATTAGATGTATATGCAAATCGTATTAAATTCAAAAATGTCTTTCCTGATATAATGAGTGTCAATCTTGTTGATTTTACTACTAAATATACACTTAAGAAGAATTCCCTTGTAAAACAAACCAGCAATGTGGTCCCTAGAATATTTCCAAACTATTCATCGAATCCGAAGGTGACAATTATGCTCTGTTTTGCAAATACCAATTACTTAGATACAAACCATGGAAAGATTCTCAGCATGATGCATGGGGAAGTTATGAAACAAGTGACAGTACTTTTATTATAGCATGGCATGATTACTTGAATACTTCATTTGCCAAAGAGCATGTTCCGCAATGGGCGGAAAGGCTTCAAAATGTTTTACATAACATTGAACTTTCTAACGATCAACATGTAGAAAATGAACAACATATTCAGGAGGAATGGATGATACTTTCAGATTACCATAATTCCAATAGTCATTTCAATTCACAAAACCTTGCCCAAAACTCATGCAATTGGCAATTAGATAGTACAAAGTATACTGAACAGCAAATAGGGGAAATGCCGAATTGGATTAAAAGGAAAAAGGACCAGGCTGTTCCAGTTAATAAATTAGATTATCAAATTGACACAAACAGTTTAAATGAGGAGCAAAATAATGCATATGACATGATTGTTGAGCATTCAAAAGCCATTGGATTTAAGCAACCTCTATTGCTAATAATAATTGGTTTTGGAGGGACTGGGAAAAGCTACCTCATACATGCAATTCATAGCTTCTTGAAAAATAGATGTGTTGTAACAGCAACAACTGGTAAAGCAGCCTACCTTATCAATGGTGTGACAATTCATTCCTTTTTAAAACTTCCAGTTGCTTGTATGCCTCAAAAAGATTTGTCAGGCCAAAGTCTTTGCATGTTGCAAGATAAAATGTCAACTATTGATTATATACTCATCGATGAATACTCCATGCTTGGTCAAACCACAATGGGTTGGATAGATAGGCGTTGTAGACAAGCCACGGGAGTCAAAGATCAGTTGTTTGGTGGTAAATCAATTATTTTGATTGGTGATCCTGCTCAATTGCCTCCGGTTTGTGACAAACCATTGTACCACTCCAACCCATCGAATAGTTTAGGGCAACAAGAATATTATGCTTATATGATGTTTGAAAAAGTTGTAATTCTTAAACGTAATCAGAGAGTAAATGGTTCTCAATCTGATCAGGCCATATTTAGAGAACTTTTATCACGACTTCGAAATGGAGATTCCACTTGTGATGACTGGAACCTTCTGTTGACTAGACAGCCGAGTCGTGTTAAAAATCTTGATTATTTTGAAAATGCCACAAGGTTATATTACAGTAATGAGCAAGTAGCAAAGTACAATGATGAACACTTAGTCAATTTACAAAAACCAGTTGCGACAATACATGCCACACATTCAAGTAACAAGGCCAAGTGTATTAGCTCTCAAGATATGCTTGGTTTACAGGCAGTACTGTATATTTGTAAAGGTGCTCGTGTTATGTTAACAATGAATCTATGGCCATCAGTTGGTCTTTGTAATGGAACAACAGGAGTTGTTGTGGATATAATTTACGCCACTAATCATCAACCTCCAGATTTACCTATTGCTGTAATTGTTAAATTTGATGACTATACTGGTCCTTCGATCTCTACTATACCAAATTGTGTTCCAATTCCACCGATAACAGCCAGTATAAATGCATGTAATTCAGTACATGAAAGACAACAAATACCTCTTAGACTTGCCTGGGCCCTAACAATTCATAAAAGTCAAGGTTTAACATTAGAAAAGGCATGGATTGATATTGGGAAAAAAGAAACTACTCTTGGGTTAACCTATGTAGCAATAAGTAGGGTTCGAAATCTTTCATCACTGGTCATTGAACCAATAACATTTCAAAGACTTTTCGAAATTAAGAAAAAGGACATGCTTTGTTATAGATTGAATGAAGAAAAACGCTTAGAATTAATTTCTGTACAATCTCAGACATAAATTAATTGGTGAATTTCTTGTTTTCAACGTTGGTAGTACAGTATGTAGTACCGATATTTATTTTTTTAATTTTTTCTCGTTTTTAGTGTGTTGTGCAATTTAAAATGACTGAGTTGAAAGGTAATGTTTGTATTTGTTTTTGGGTTGGTTTTTTTGGAGGGAGGGGATGCACTGTTCAGAAAATTTAGGCAAGATAAAAAAATGCTTTTACATTGGTTCTATGTCACCATGTGTGGTGTTTCATCGAACACAAGTCATTGTCAGGAAGATCCTGACTATTAAAAAAATCGCTAATATGGCGAATATATCTCTTCTGACTTAGGTGAAGAAATACAGACAGAAGATAACAATGACAGTAAGTATGTTTAACTAGAGTACATCACACCATTATCTTTAGCATCAGGAAAGTGCAACTTAACAACTATTTCATGTCATTAGACATGTTTGTAAATATGTGTTGCACTGCATACGTTTCATAGAATACTTTCACAACCTCATAGTAGTTTGCTTTGTTTTTCAGGCGATGTCATACTTGGTTATGTCCACAACCTGTCAGAAATAAAGACAAGTCAACGAAATAATTTGTATTTCGATATGTCTCTACAAACAGAAGAGAAACTGTACAGAGCAGTATGTTTTTCGCCAGAAAAACACCAGCAATGTAAAACTACGTGCGAGTCGTCTTCCCCAATCAAGTTGACCAAGTACCAGCTGAAAAGAAACAATTGGACTGACCAGGATGAAGTACACATCAACAAACGGACACGATTGTTAGAACCAGCTAGCAACGAGATCAATTTTGACATAAAACAACTTGAACCGGCTAAGCAAGAAAACAGCGTCGAATCGACAGTATATGAAGCACTTATAGGACCACCGAATCTTAAAGTGGATGTTTCTGGTCGAATCAGCTTCCAAGGCCCTGAAGAGACGGTATTTTCGAGAGGAAAAACGCTGAGGAAACAAGAGACCTTACTCACTGATAACACAGCGTCAATGCGATTTGTGTTGTGGGAAAATGATATCGATAAGATTGCAACGGGAAAGTCGTACGAATTGTCCAATGCCATAGTACGTCAATATAACGGAACCAATTACTTCTCTTTGAACAGGCAATCTGTTATAGTAGAATCATCTGCTACCATTGAGAGGGAAGATGAACAGTCTAAAGATAACAACTTGAGCATGGCCAAAGTCTTCTGTCCAGCGAATGGTGTTCAATCAATCAGGAGATTCCTTTCATGCAACAAGTGTCATTCAAAATTGGCACCCATACCTGACAAGAATATTGTGAAATGTAGCGAGTGCGGACTTGCCCAACTAAAGAATAAATGCAAACAGCGGTTGTTGGCAAGTGTCATCTTTCCATCAGAAGGTTCCACCAAGTCCCTCATGCTCTTTGATGATAAAATATGCGAGTTATACAAACTTTATGTTGAACAAAATGGTTCGCAAGCAGAATTTTCAAGTTTCGATGACGATAGCATAATGGAGATGATCTTGACAGTTGAAGCAATCATTTACTTCAACACCAAAAACAATGTTGTTGCAGTAAGCAAAAAATGTTAATTTGACTAATAAGCCTGTCAAAAACCGTTGTGTTACAGTTGTAGTACGATTCATTCTTCGTACGAAGATAGTTTAATTAAACAGTTGGTCTTTACTGTTAATATCAATCTTAATATATTGTTCCATTTTTTCCTCTGGCTCCGTTTACTTGTGCATATTGTGTGTTCCTTAATTTTTGATGTAGCCTTTATCTTTCTAAAAATTTGCTTCTTAAAGGCAGCATTTACTACATTTTAGGTAACATATTGAAGGATTACCGAATGGTTTTCCGTGCAGGATTGCATGATCCTAACACGCGGGATGTTACCAGACGTTCTGAAAAGCGAAAAAAATATGAGCTGATAGGCAAGTATTTTTTAGCTTTCAGAAAGTCGAGCAACATCCCAAGTGTTAGGATCACACAATCCTGCACGGAAAAACATTTGGTAATTATTTTATAAAATAACGACAACTTGTCAACGTCTTCCTCTGTTGCTAGAACGAACCTCCATTTCTTGTTTTCGTTCATTTCCTTCTCGTTTTGACAAATTTTAATTGTCAAATTTTAATTCAGGAGTTGAAAAAATTACCATTCCCAATATTTAAGAAACCCTGCGAAGCGCCTAAAATTTTCTGTGCATGATTGCCTCATCCTGCACAAGTATTGACCAATCACAGCTCGCGTAGTAAACATGTTATTTTATAATATGTTATACCACATATTACATTTCATATATCACATATACCTCATTGCTGGAATTTCTGCTCCTACAGTTAATATAAAATGTATTAGTCATTAACACAGTTCAGCCAGGAAGGCCAACACTGACTGGTCAGTCAACATGATTTGCTCAAGATAAAATAGTTTTGCATTGCATTATTAATATCAATGTACTTTGTGCAGTCTAAATGGAATCAAATTACTTGCTGAAAAATTAATTTGGATGTCCCAACCGGGAATCTAGCCCAGGTGTTGGGCTTTAACGTTACCAGCGCTCTGGGGTATAATTTTTTTATTAAAAAACCGGAACCACTTCTATAACGCTTAATAATTTTGGAAATAGCAAATCTTATGAAATGATTTTGATCTTATTTTGAAGCTTGTTTTTCCTCTTTTGAACAAGTGGTCATTTATATCTTTAGTGCAAGTAGCAACTGCACAAGAGAATATTTAGTAGAACGTATCATTTTTAGATGCTGTCTAGCTATTAAATTATGCAATATTGCTATGTTATTCATAGTAACGTTTAAAATTCTTGAATTTTCTTGTTTTAAACTTTAATACACGTTTGTTTAAACTGTGTAAAAAACACTTAAAAAGATATTAGGTCGTCTTATTTATTTCAAACTCTTAAATTCATCGTAAAAAATAAACAAAAAAAAACATTTCGTTCATTGCCGGCATATTTTATGTTGAATAGCGCCATATTAAGGGGCTGTTTATACGAGAGGCGGGACGGGATGTTTGCCGGGACAATGATCGGGATCCTGGCATGTATATATTTCTATACTATTTTTCGCATTCTGTTTATATGGAAGCGGGATGTTTTTCATCCTGTCCCACCTAGGCGGTATCCAGGCTGAAGCAACCGGGATCCTGCCACAAGCGGGATGTTTTTCGCCATATAAATGCTCCATTCCGCGTACCGGGACAATATTATACTGACATTGCATTATTTGATCACTGTCATGTGACATCTGAACAGTCAAACATTCAAGATGCGATCCCGCCTCAAGCAGGACGTTTTTCGCCATATAAATGCTCCATCCCACATACCGGGACAATATTACGCTGACATTGCGTTATTTGATCACTGTCATGTGACATCTGAACAGTCAAATCATTCAAAATTGCGTCCTGCAACAATATTGGCCCATGTACAAAACAATCATATGAACGGGGGATGAAAAATGTCCCATCCTGGCAAATGTCCCGTCCCGTCTCTCATATAAACAGGCCCTAAATGTATTTCTAAAATGCTTCAATTCTTCTTGTTTTGGTGAGAAATATTAAGCTAATTTCTATGCCTATCGATTTGTTATTGCATCTCAATTTTTGATTCTCCAATCTCAGTCACTTATTTTTTGTGAACACTTAGCTCCCTAAGCAAAGTAAAACGAGATTCATGCTCACAATTTCTCTGTGAATATACTTTTAACCTAACATCACTCTGTGTGCGAAATTGCGATGCAAGTTCCAGCAAAAATTGCCACATGTAACATGGCTTTAAGGTTCGGCACCAAAGCACTGAAGCAGTATAAACCTAAACACAAGCTCTAGATTATGGTTGATTCCTTTCCTATACTTGTATTTAAACATGCGGACTAAAGGGAAACACAAGGCCTTAACTAGAATACAAAATTCTAATATACCTGTTCTTTAATAACAACTTTCTCCATGTTTCAGATGTTTGCCAGAGGGATGTTTGCAGTTTGCTGCCCTGGTTGTTTTTAGAAAATCGAGAAACTCGCGCTCAGAAAATACAGTGATCCTTTGTGTGAGAATAAAGAAATTTGCTGTCGGCACTTGTTTCCATCTACCAAACTGACGTTACGTCATTCTTCAACTTTGAAGTAAAGTTAAAAACTTTGTAATTGACCCTAACCCTAACCTAACCCTAACCAAATTGATGAAGAAAAATCAAGAAAAACGAACATGAAAATCAGGAACATTGCATAACGTCAGTTTGATAGATAGAAACAAGTGAAGCTTTGCTAATTAAATATAATGAATATTATGTAGGCAAACTTCATTGCATTCATTTATAACCAATATATGTCCGTCACCAGAAGTTCGCTGTCTGCAATCCGTTACCTGCAGTCCGCCGCCCCCATCCGCTACCCGCCGTCCGCAATCTGCTATAATATGAAAGTTATATATTTGAAGGACACTCGTTTTAAGTTTGTGTAAAACATGATGAAGTTTACCTTTTTCGTAAAGCTTTTGATCCGTAAATACAGTACACAAAGAACTGCATGTTTGTCAAAAATAGTATAAAAGTATTCTTTGAATTGGTTTTGCTTTGTGTTTTTACCAGTAACAGAGTTTTGGTTAAATCGAAAGGCACCAGAAATTCGCTAAAGAGAGTATGTACAGATGTGTCTGCAATGAATGTCAATGAGCTAAATAGCCTTCAATTGCACCAAAGCACACCCTCCCTTGCAAATTTTCTTGACTGCTGTCTTAAAAAATATATGGTAATGAAGCTCTTTTCTGGTCGGGATTTCCAAATTCATTAAGGACATTTCCTGTAATACCCCTATTTGTGAAATTCTCCCTCCTGATCAAGAATTATGACGTGTTTATGACAACATCCAAAGGAGCGTGACCGTTAAAGAATTTCCAGGTCATATGGAAGTATTACAAAGAAAGTGTCCTTCACTATTTCTTCACTATCATCTTTAAGCGAATCTTTTGCACCTGAGGAGTTCATACCTCTGTTAACAGACCTTCTCAATGTTGCGGACAATGCATTCAAAGATTGTCAGGCACCACTGGATGATTCTGCTGTCAGTCCTTCCTCATTATTGACAAACTTTCCTTCCCCAAGACCTGTTCGTGACAGAGGTATGTACGCCGCAGACAGAAGTAGTCGAGTTTCCAAGAACCATGCAAGAAGAAGTCCGGAAGACACCCTACTCTTCTTCCTGGTATATTTCTTATTTTCTGTCTGCATGGTAAGTATTCTAGTTGGCAATTATTATTTCAAATTTACCGCAAAAATGTCATGCAATAATATATATACACTTTTTTGTAAGCATACAGTATCATATAATTGATTGAGAGCTTTTTTGAGACTCTTATATCTTTCCTGTAATTGCAGACATAATTATGAAAATGTATTTTATACTCTGAAATATGACTATATGATTTTGCAACTATGTAATACAAGTATGTACCTTGCATCGACATGGAATTAGCAAAAAATAAGTGTCTTCTTTCATGTTACATAATTACACATTTAAGTATCAATAAAACATGCAAGGAACATGCGATTAAGAAATTATCAGATATTTGAAATATAAACTGTTGGATATTATTTCTCATTAGGCAGAAAGAACATTGTACTTGTCTTGCGCATTTTTTCACTTAAAGATAACAGGTGGAATTTGGCCAGCGCTGGTCAAAAGTCTTTGTTCACGATTTGAAACGCTCGAACGACGGAGTTACGATTTTAATCATGGCAAATCAACCCTCTTTTGTGAGAATTGTTTGTCGGCATGTAATATCATTAAAAGTTGAGACTAAAGTATTTACACTGCTGAAATTTGATTGGGATCGAAGGTAGCTATATACAAGTTTTACCAGTCAAAACATGGGAGAAAATGCATTTCCTAAATATCGGCACATGTTCAGAGGGCTATAGAACAAAGAAATCTCTTCACGCAAATATGGGTAAGTGACTATATATTCTTTATTTCTTTACCTGTCAGAAAATGATTTAACATTTCATGTTGGATTGGCAAACACGGCCTGATCGCCCGTGCAAACTTGACTATCTATGTAATATATTTGTAATGTATTTGGGTCATTTTCAACACAAAATTGTGAAAAATCTAGTTGAGAGCCTCAAAACGAAACCGGATGTAAAAGAGTTCTCATTTCATGAACTTTCCAATTTTAAAACATTTTTAGTCGTCAACGAAACAGGGATAAAAACAATCTTTGTTTATCATAGTTCACATACACATCCTGTTTATTGGTTTCAAAATTCGCATTCATAGAAGTTTTGGGGTTCAAACATGAACATAGTCAATTATTGTCAACCCGAAATATGAAACAACATAGAAGACTTTACGAACGTCTTACGACCATAGTCTGAGTGCCGGCCGACGAAGTAGAAGTTTTAATTTGCTATTCAAGCAATTTGTTTATAATTCTCAATTGTTTGGTTAAAAATTGTTGTTGGATCCCTAACGAAGATTATGGATACAATTAGAGGTAATTTGTTCTTTTACACAATTGTACTGTCTAGTATTCATTCTTCAACTTCTGGTTGAATTATTGCAAAATTAGACCCTGGAAGTGATATGTATTCCAGTATCGATGCACCATGCCACATAAATAATCCCCGAGCCGGCGCGAAGCGCCGTGCAAGGGTACTAATTCCGCTCGGATATTTACACCCGGGTATGTGAAAACATAGCGGAATCCAAAGTCGTCCGCCGCGATGCCATGGACGGTTCAGGGTTTTCAACGTTATACGCATGCGCGAGTCAGGTCAAGAGAAACATACGGATAAACATTTAAAGATTTACGGATAAATATTTTGTTAATATATGCATCTAAAATGATTTTTAATACTCGGGCTATTGGAAAAAACATACCGATGAATAGAGTCTTCACAAGAAGATAAACGAGAAACGGTCGAATGGCTGAAAAAAGCACACTTTTGAAGTATTTTAAACGGGTAAGTGTCTATTTTGCATATTTCAGTTTGTGGATTTGCAAAAGCGTATGTCACTCTGTGAGGTTATTAATATAATATCGATTAAACCTAAAAGGTATTTTAGCAAGTTTAAATTTGAATTTTGAGGAAACAACGAAATGTCAGAAACTATTTTAAAGATAAATTTAAAAAATTATACTGTCAAAAAACAGTTGAAGTTTTCTGAAAATTTTTGACGTTTTTATGAAATGTCTAACGTTAAATTTTACAGCAAACCAAAGCTAAAAGGGTACGTAAAAACATATCTACTTTATATAGTGGGGCAATTCATAAGTTTATAGCTAAAAGTACAAATATTATATTACTATTTTATCATTTTGTACCAAAAGTAAAAACTTGCGTGTTGCTATGGTTACAAATTACAATGATTGATGGAATACTTCATGTTACAATAAGTTTTGGGACGTATGTCCCTGAGTTCGAATAGGCGAGGGGATTCTGCATGAGTGTATTTCTAGTCCACAAGGTTTTTATAGTGCTTGTAGAAGAGGTGGGTATGATAGCTCCATTTGCACCATACTCATGGCTGTCCATCAATCCTAACTTGCCATCTTTCATGAAAACCAACATTGATTTGTCTGGTGGTACAATCAAAATTCCAGTAAACTCCCTGCAACTTTTGGCCAGCCTTTCCAATTTTTGAACAAATACTTGAGCTGTAAAAAATCCTACATCTTCCATTATCTGTATGCGATGATTCAATGATCTCATTCTTTCAACAACATCTCTAACTTCTAGATTTGGTCGATGTGGATCAATGTTAAATTCACGATAAAGAGAATTTCCTTCTTTCATTGATCTTATGAAATTGGTGATGGCAGCAGAAAGCTCATTAACATTTGAGGGGAATACCATACCTCTTGCTAGCTTTATTGTTCCTAGAACTGATACTATGGTGCAGGCATTACTTCCATGAAACGCACCAAGGATTTGCGACTGGGATATATTGCTTGGTAAGATCCATTCAATAACTCATGGATAAGTATGTTTTAACACAGTTATTTCATCCATTTGCTGATCATTAGTTTTTGAGAGAGAATTATCAGAGCATGAGATAGATGACTTCTGTTGCACAGGGATTTGAAAATTTGTGTCCATAAAACTTACGTAAATAAAAGTAAATAGTAATGCTTCAAGTTAAATTTTGTTTACTCACTCTGGTTGATGTTTTTCTTGATATTTGGTATTTACTTAAAGCTCGGTAACAAGCACCACACAGTGCGCCGTTGGGGTTGTCAACTGGTCCAAAACAACTTGAAAACTCCGGGCTGCTTGAGTTTACTTCGTAAAATCTTTCCGACGTTTTCTTTCCGTGAGAGTGCTTTCCTCATTTAGATTGATAAAATATAATCTGCCAACCTTAACTACTAGAAGAAACAGTCCTTTTTCGGGAAAAATGTTTTACAACAGTCTGATATATTGTCTGAACTAGTTCAATATGAACACAACTTTTAATTATGATCTGAGGTACCAAAATAAATTAATTCCTTATAGATGTAGAACAAACCAGTTTAAAAACTCGTACATCCCATCGTCGATTGGGATTTTTAACGAAAACTGTCAATTGTAAAAACTTCCCATCATAGATATTTAATGTTAGTGACACTTTTTATAGGCATTATTATGAATTATTAATCTTAAATCTTAATTAATTGTTGTAAAAATAATTACTCATACATAAATTCTAATCACCTTTAATATTAATTTAATTTCGACGTATTTCAACCTTTGGTTGCAATGTCACAAACTTAATAAACACATTTACACATTCTCTCAAATAATGGATTGGGTTGAGGCTTTTAGACTGCTTAAACCCAAATGGACGTTGTACACGACTAAGCATTGGAACCATATCGATGTGCAAAATTATTGCTTGAGCTTGTAAGAAAATGGCGGAATACAGTGAAAGCGATGGTGAGTTGTATATAATACAGTTGAAATGCAGTAGTAGAGACGTAGGAAGTGATAGGGACAACGTGTTGAATGGTATTTTAGAGTTAGAAGAATGCATCCATGCAGACAATGAGGAGGACCTGTTTTGTGACAGTTCGATAATAGATGAGGAATTAGTAAGCAGTACTTTGCAGGCGGAGAAGGAGTTAGTGCAGCAAATATTTGCCAGCCGTGTAGGAGAAAAGGACTTGGAGAATATGCTAGGAAATGCAAAATGAAAGAATACAGAAAGCAAGACAAGATGGGCTGTAAATCTCTTCTCAAAGTGGCAAAGAGCGAGAAGCGGACATACAAACGGGGGACGTTTTAATAAGCCGTTATTAGAGATGACACATGAAGAGCTAAGTGAGGTTTTTGAGTTCTTTTATTGTTGAAGTTAGAAACGAGTCTGGGAAAGAATACAGACCAAACACTATTTACGAAATCGTTATCTGTATTCAGCATAGTTGAAAATTTTGGGTGTTCTTGGATAATGACTAATAAATTAAATAATTCGAATAAATTAAAGCTATTTGGTTATTGTAATGGCAGCGTCCAGTATTGTTCAAAGTATTGGACAGCTAGCAGTCCAATAATTTGAACAATAGTAAAAAATAATGACTGTGAGAACAATAGAATAACTAATTAGCTGGGTTTTAACAATGAATAAACAATGTAAGTTTTATGTTAAACGTACCAACAGTTGCTGACTCTTGTACTGCAGTAGACACAAGCTTTCTGAGTGTTTCAGTCTTTAGTTGGGTGTAATCGCTCATGATGGGTATGCTTGCTTTCACAGAAGATTGTGATGTTGATGGAGGATTTTGTCCAATACAAAATTTAACAATTGTATTAGAATTTGAATGTTTCATTTACTGTATGAAGAAAATTGGTCCTCTGAATATAAGAGAAAGTAGATAATTTTGACACAATTTCATCTGCTGGTTGATATCAGGCTGATTGTTTCAAATGTGTTTACAGAGTCAATGTCAGTGATTGATTGCAATGAAATGCCCATCTGGGTCATAATTTTCGTTTGATGCTGGTAGCCAGGAGCCAGGCAGCCGCCCAACCATTCTATTGACAGCCACTTTTGAATTTAGACAACCTACTTTTTAATAGATGGTCATGGACGTGCTAAGAAAATATTTTCTTTAATTGGAACTTAATATAAACTTTGTTCTATTTCTTGAATACTTTGAGAGTTGTTAGCTGCCATTTGCTTCAAATAGCTATTGCATACAGGTTATCCTAGTCCTAGCAGGCAATCAGGTGGAAAGCAGTCAGATTGTGAAAACTGAACCAATCTAATGCTCCAACAGAATACAGTTACATGAACAAAGTTGCCAAACATTCAAATTACATACAGTATTAAGTGTGTACATTTTATATGAACATTTAGTACTTATGCTAAGAAAAAATCTGCAAAACAGATCTAGAAAACTTTTCACCCACAAACGGATCTTCAACAAAACTGCTGAAAACTGGTTCAAGATTAGGCGGATCTGAAATTATATTGCAGACATAAATGAAGATTGGAAAGGTGTCTTTAATTACACAAGATAGCACACAATATTGCACAATATGCACTTGTTCTAACCAAATGTGTGTGATGCAACATTGTGATATATTGAAGCATCCATACAATATATAATTTCCAGTCCCTACAATAATATAATTTCAACATTTGTTTTATGTTTAAGGTGTTAAAAACAAAAGGAGAGCCAAAGTAGTTAATAAGCAGCTACTGTCTCACAGGCACCTTTCACAAATCCAAGGCATATTGTTTGACTGTGAATTAGGGAATAATATATTTTGTGATACATAATAATTCAATTTAATACTAACACAATGAATGGAGTGTACCATTCTTCAAGTATAAAACTAATGCTGGAACTTTGCTTCTTTCATACCATTCACTGACCTATAGGTAGATAAAAGTTACTTTGGAAATACACAGATTTGCATAAAGTGAAAAGTATACAGTTTCTGTGCAACTATAAACATACATCATTGATCTCCATAACTATTTTTACTCACTGAGAGGAAACCAAAAAAGCTTGAGAAAGCTTGATGACTGATCAACAGAGCATTTACCACAGACTCTGTTTGTTTGTTTCTACAGTAATTGAAATGAATAGTAGTTCATTAGAATGAAAGCCTGTAATTGCTGCAATTGAAAAGCAGTTAGCTGCTCCAGCAACACACTGTTTCAAAGGGGGCTGGTTCATTGGCAATTTCACCTAATGCAATGAAGTACAGATATTTGCAATTAATATAGATATTATGATTTGTCAGATGCATACCACACATTTCAATGAATTGGACATTCTATAAACAATCTTCCTCCTTTGTTTGGCATCTTTCACAAATTCAACCTAAAATACAAAATATGTAATTAATAGTGTGAACAAAGATTAGTAATATTCTACTAGGGAAGCACAATGGTGCATTAGAATAGCCGACTGCCATTAGGCGTGGTTTACACATAGATACAGTAGCATACTTTTAATTAGCAGAACATATTGTAGTTCAATAGTTTATAAGTACACAGTACACTGGTTCCTCTGTCCTGAATCTCTGGATGATAGTTGCAGACCATCAGCTGTGATTCTACAACATTTGTTCTGAAAGAAAGGAGTGTGTATCATCTCATCAATTATATTAATTAAAGCAAAAAGTGTGGAAGCAGGCCATCATCAATGTTCCCTTGGGCAAGTCTTTCTTTCTATTCTTATTCTACATATATTTATTTGTGTGTTGCATATTCGTGTTCTATGCGTGTTCTATGTGTGTGTTGTATGTTCGTGTATGTCAATGTGTCTGTATGTAGGAAATGTTCTTTCTAAAATGATGGTTGCATGCATGGGAGTTGTCTGTCTCATATCAAACAGCAAGTTACAAAAGTTTTTATCAGTAAGTGATTTTCTGAAGGGCCCAGTTCAGACACTGTGCTTGATATTATAACTGGAGTTGCATGCAATTTAAATTTTATCCCATTTCTGTTAAAGGCCAAAAATACGTATATAGTTTTGCTTCACATTTTCATTTCGAAAAATGCTCTAACATTGTTTCATGTTGATTTATGATTGAATAAAATAAAAACTGTTCAATATTATACTCGAACTTTGAGACAAAATCTAGCTGAGTTTCAGTACTAAAACGATATTTGGAAGGCGTATCCGTTTGACACCTTATTTGACAACGATATTTTGAAAATTTACACTTGTCACAATTTAGTTAACTTGGCTTACATTGTGTTTTTACCATGGTAAAAAATTTCCATTTCGCTATCTTTGTTTTCTTCGTCATCGATTTTTTTCGTGTTTATATAACTTCCTTCACTTATGATCCAGTTAGGTGAGTTTCCTGGGGACAGACCCCAATACAATCAAAGTCAAACCTCGACGGTTTCTATACATTTCACCACAACACAGACAATACGTAGCTGTTGAAATAGAATGCAAATGCTTTATAGCATGCTACACGCATTCGATGCTTGTGTGTTCAAGACTTAAGCTTTCAATACTTTTTAACTTTAAGAAAACATTTTACATAATAACAAGAAAACTAGCGTGTGTTTTTTTGAACATCCGATAATGCTATATATAAATTCTTAAGGAATGGAATGTTGTGTGGAAGGATGAGCGACAGAGAGCGCTGCGAGGAGGACTATGTGAACTGAAATCCACATAGTAGAAATATCGAAATACCCGAACGTTTCAGGTGTTTAACCGTGATTTTACTTGACACATTCGCTTAGTACCTCTGACAATCTAACGTGCAACACAAATAAAAAATATATATAATATATATAGTACACTAAATCAAAATATACCTTCGCTCTCGCCTCATGTTGGCGTTTCCGATAATCTCGGAAATCCACCAAGATATAGCGTCAGTTGTGTGTAGACAGGACTATGCACGAGTGACAATTCTCAAAACGTGGGACAACCCAAATCTGACTGTGATCTTTCTTCTCTTGTCGTTTTGCTTGTTACTGCTGGACAAGCTCTCTTCAAAGGTTTGAGCTCTCATGTATGATTCAGTATGGGAATCTAAAATAGCTGGAATAATTAATTGTAAATTTAGTACATTGGAAAGAAAATGTGATGACGATTCTTCAATGTCGATAATACAGGGTGTGGTTGCCCAATTCAGCAGCGTACCTGGGGCTCATGATACACGTGCTTGACTTCTCCTCGCAGATTCCTCTTCTGGGGTGGTTAGTAGTAGTGTAGGTACCGTTCGAGCCTTATTTTTAGGGGGGCGTAGGGGGGCGCAAACAACACTAATTAGTATGCAAGGGGGCCGCAAACACTAGCATACAGGGGGCCGCGAACGCAACTCATCATTAACATAAACATAATTAATTATGTATTGACGTCATAATGATATGCAAGGCGCGTTTGGGCAAGACAGTCATTATGTTGAGTTCAGCATATTTTGTGTGCAAAAAAATACGGGTTTGTTGTCGCGAGATTTATCAACTCCTTCAATCTCGTATCTAGTGAAGTATTTCTTTCTGAGTCGACCAATACTAATAAGTTTTTAAGCGTTTATTTAGTAAAGCCTGTACAAGTAAGTAATTCGTTGTTTTAGCATTTATAATATCAGGGGAGGTGCCTAGCATGGAACTTTACGTCTCGTTCGCTCCTTTTCCTTTTGAGTAACTCACCTTTTCTTCTTGTCCTTCAAATTTTATTTTATCTACAATTGTGAGGTAATTTAGTGAGCTCTCAATAAAGTTTAAATAGATAAAAAATAAATAAATACTTATCCCTAGGGTCATGCAATTGTTGCTCTTTGTGTTTGCACAACTTAGCAAGATGGCGTTGCGAACCCTGAAAGGTTTATATGCGAGTTACTGTACCCACAGTGGCGGTTGCACACCCTGGGATTCGCTGTTGTTCCACTCAAATGAGTATGGACCATTATGATCATTTATAGACTAGGGGGCTGGAGCAAAAATCGTTACTAAGGCTAATATTTCATAATTTTGCCGAATTAGTCAGATCAGCATCCTCAGAGTAAACAAGCTCTTGGAAACGGAAAAGATGAAAAAGTTTGATTCCGTTTGACATAATATGCTGACTTTTTACACTACGGGCGTTTATAAAGAGAAGACAGGTAGTGGAGTGACCGTCAAGGTTCTCTGGTCGAGATTGTGACCTGACATTGTACAATGAAGACATATAAGGGCCTGGATTAGTGGCAATATCACCAGCAAGGAGGATTAATAACAGAACATGTCGATTCTCATGCTCTAATTGAGGTTGAAAACCATATCGCTGTTTGCAAGGATAACTGGATTTTCTTAAAATATTGTCTTGCGTTGACATTGTTTATGTTGTTAAGCAGGAAAAGTCAACCTGAACAGAACATTACTTGTTGAGTTGTTGTCTTAGCAGTCCTGGAATTTGAATCCTTTACTGGCTACCTTAATACTTAATGCTCGAAATGTTAAATTCATTGAAAAAGAATGTAATTTGAAAAACACACTGTAATCAAAATATAGATCTTTACACAAATAATATTATAGTTAAGGTGGCTCCCTACAGTTATTTTAGCTTTATAATAAATCGTTTTTAAACGAGTATTATCGCAGATGACGAAGTTTTTTATACTCGAGGGTAATATTCATCATGTATGGAATATTTACAACCCGGTTCAGGTAGTGTCATCGTTGCCATGGTAACAAGACGTAAGCCTGAACGGTAGTTACTATGCGCATAAAATTGTCCGTATCTAAAAAACAAAGTCCGTGACCCATCTTTTTTATTTCATATAAGTTTTAAGCATAATGTTCTGAAACTATTATGAAAGTTTAATCAAAATCGCCAGTGTGCAATTTTTTTAAACTCGAAAATTTTATATAAAGATTTCTACACTAGCGATTTTTTTTAAAATTGAAATATATAAAATTTACCAAAATTAAAATTTGCGCTCAAAATTTGAAGATAGGTTACCGATAAAAATAAAGAGTAAAACGCATATAAAGGTTAAAAATTGGGTCAACAACTTCACTCAACTTCACTTGCCCTACATAAAAACGTCGCTGACTAGTGAATGATAGTTTGCGGGCGCAAGATGGGCTTTCATCGTGCAAAAACGAGTGGCAAATGTTGTTTTTATCTGTTGATTTTGACGTTTATTCAATATATTTGAGAGCCATGGACAACCAAGAAATACTGTGAAGGGTTACATCGATTTAAGTCCAATTGAATCCTGCCATTTACTCAGTTCACGAGCTTCAACAGCCGTCCAGCTGGACATAGTCTAGCTGGCTAGTTTTGTAACTTTGCTGAAGATGAACAAGTCGGTATTTTGCCATAGAACTGTGATATTTTTACTGTTTAACTCATAAAAAACATGCAAGTATCAGTATCACCGGGTGAAATGTCTTTGTTTTGTTTTTGATCGTCGAATTTGCGTGGGAAAGTCCACGTACTTGCCACGCGTTTTTGACTCGTCCCGCGATCATCTCATGCATTACTGTAGGGAGCCACCTTAAGGTGTTAAAACAAACATAAATTTCTACACAAATTTCCTGATTCCTTGTTCCTTGTTCCTTGTTCCTTACTTGTCTTCTGAAATAAAGAAAAGAATGAAAATCTTGTAATTATTCAGAACTAATTGATGAGGAAAATATCCAGTCAATATCAGGTTTAATTTGCAGTACTTGTTCACACGCGGGGCTTTTCCCTTTTCTAGCCACTAGCTTGTACAAACCATTGAACTAAATAGAACGGTACATGCATGATTTCGATAATTTTCGATTTTGTTCGACCTCGTGAAAGTCATGTTTCGGAAATTTATAGTGATTTGAGGATCTGTCCCGCCTTACATAGAGAAATAGCTTTCTGCATGGGTAACGAGTCACAAGAGATAACGATAAGTTAAGCCAAAATAGAGCTAAGTTAGAATGCGTATAATCTTACCGCTTCCAATCTTGTTCATTTCTAATATTTTCACTAAAAAATATGAACCAAAACTAAATACTTGATAATGATTTAAGGATGAATGAGGGAAAACCATCCCTTTCGCACTTTCATATAGTTGCTCAAGTATTGTCTTACCCATGTTATAGTTTTGCATGTTTGTATATATATGCATGTTTTTGCATGTTCGTTTGTTATTGCTCGTTTCTTTGTTTGTTGCTTATTGTGTTTCGTCTTTTGAAATTTTAGCTCTTACTAATTAATAGTTTATGCTGAATGGGAGCACTAAACTCGATTAGCTCTTAATAATTATTTTGGGTGCCCAGTCACTTTCAATTTATAGACTATATCTAATATTATTTTCATAATTACTTTGACATTGTAAATAATCAGTGTGACAAATTTATTATTAAATTGTATTGTATTGTCCTTTCTTAAGAGGGGGGGAAATGCGGATCAAAATATCAAATTTAAAATAAAACTCTCAAAGAAAAGTGAAAATAACTGTTGAACAATAAAATTAAGTGAAAATAAAGTCTGTTGTAATCTTTTAGTCTGCTTATATACGTAAAAATAAGCCGTGTGAATAGTCAGGCAAATTTCAGTATCCCATTCTCCTAGCCATATATTTACGCTTTGGTCTGCGCACTCCGCATCTGGTTTGGAAAAGTATGATTAAAGACTGTTATACTGATATTAGTTTAATACGCATAGGGGTTAAATATTATGGTTTAGAAACCGAGATTGAGGAGGCTACTATTTACAGTTAGCATGCATACTCATTGCGATAACTTACT
Organism: Trachythela sp. YZ-2020; assembly: GCA_016169945.1. Lineage (NCBI taxonomy): Eukaryota > Metazoa > Cnidaria > Anthozoa > Malacalcyonacea > Clavulariidae > Trachythela > Trachythela sp. YZ-2020. The sequence continues at coordinate 1,770,837 of JADLSH010000164.1, read as the reverse complement.
TTTATATCGTTGACATTTTTCCCTAGAAATTGAAAAATATTTCATAAACATTTTACTTTCGATCAAATACTTTATAGCTATGCCCGCTAAGCTTGACGCAAGGCGGTTGTTGATTGATTCCGAACAAAATAGCCATTACATCATCGTGCGATTTTCATCGATTACTCATTGCTTGATGACGACGACGTGACTTGAAAATGCGGTATCTGGATACAGATTACAGATTGAATCAGATGTCTCACTTGGTATCATGCCATACCATGCCACCCTAAATTTTCGTGTCCTTCCTTTTCGCCTCGCGAATCACAAATTGCACACGCTAGATGACGCGTGCGCGACACTTACTGGCAAAATGTGTGATCCATACGTGATCTGACGCATTGGCTTCATTTTTTAACCAAATGAACGAGCGTTGTCGTGATCCAACGCCATCCGTACGTCAGTTTCAGTCCCCATTTGACACCATCACTGCGCGGTCCATACGCCAGTTTCAGTCCCCCACAACTTAATAGGGAACTTTAGATTTGACGACGGTTACGAGAACGACTACGAGATTTTTCCGTTAAATATCTGCTAATACAAACACACATCTTGTTCAATTTTTAATCTGTGATCTGGATGTGGCTTTTCCACGCCCATGCAAATCACATTTTTCAATGAAATGTTTTTTTCTGGTGCAAACTCTTTTCCATGGAGTATTTCATTGGATATGTAGGTAAAATATAGCGAAACGGTTATACTTACTCCGTCAACTGAAGCTCTGTTGTTGTCCACTTAAGCTCCACTTGAGCTTCTTCAATTTTTCTTTTAATCGAATCGATCTTGTTTCTTAGGGCGTCCAACTTTTTGCGGAGCTAAAATCATGCAAAATGTTTTTCTAAAAATGCATAAAACGGGTTTTCTAAAAAATTGTTCGTGATGGAAAAACTTCATCTTCCCATTGTCAAGAACGATCAGAAATCATAGTTTTAAATAAGTTGAACATCTCAGTAGCCTCGTGGGAACACAAATATATTATAAATAAGCCCCGTGTCTGGCCCTCAATTGTTGGTGAGCACTTTTGGTTTTGACTAAAAATGTTCCCATTTTTCTTGTCGACGGGGGGGGGGGATGTATTTGGGGGGCACAATTGTATTTATTGTATTTGGGGGGGGGCTTATATATATTATTATATGTATATTTCTAAAATCATTAATTATTCATTGGCAAAATATAAAGGAAACTCATGACCCGTAGCGGATCTCCTTCGATTTTTACAGCGTAGATAACATCAATCTTCAAAATTCCAACGGCAGTGAGCGTATACAAAACGAGTCATTTTAGAAGTCATATACAAACCTTACAGTTCGGCCTTTATCAGATCTTAAACACTCGGCTGCGCCTCGATGTTTTAAATCTGATAAAGACCTCTTGTGCGGTTTGTATATATTACATGTAATGGTCAATTTCGTTGAATGCCTTTGAAAAATCTAATAAGCACACTCGAGTATACGCCGCTGCTCGTCTCAAAATGGATCGCATCATGCAAAACTCTCTTTCGCTTTGCTTCAGTCCCCACACATGTTTCGAAAGTTCCGTTTCAGAGGAGTAGTTTACGTTTCTAAATTCCTTTTTGTGACTCCCGTATCTTTCCTTGAATGAGTTGGCCGTCATCCCTATGTATTCCTTAGTAATTCCACACACACACATACACATACACATACACACACACAGTCACACACACACACAGTATAGACACGCACACTAAAGTGATGACTGGATAACCACAACAGCCTAAAAAGCCAATTAATCAAAACGTCTATTAAAAAGCAATAGTTCACTGGTTCAGTTAAGGTTCTTGCACTATTGCATTTCGGGCAGATAGTTTTAAATGTTCTTAGCAAAATAATATTTTTGCATTACTGACTTAAAAGAGCCCAGGCTTTCCATGCTTAAGTCTAACGTGTCCGTTAAAGTGTTGCAAGTTCTGATTGTTCTAATCCAAAATGATCTTTGGAAAGTCGTTGTTCTACACTGTGGAACTATTATTATCTCTACTATATACAGACCACCATCTGCTACGGTTGATATATTTTCCAAAATTGAATCTTTAGTAAGTGCGGTAGATATTGAAGATAAAGAAATTTATTTATTGGGAGACTTAAATTGTAGTCTTCTTGATACTGCAAATTTCGCAGCTGAAGAAACTTATTTTCGTAATTTTAAGCATTTTGATAGCACTGCATTTTAAGATGATCTCTTTCGCCAGCCATGGTACACAATTGATACCTTATCTAATGTTGACGATAAATGGAAATTGTGGAAGAAATTATTTTTAAACATACTTGATAAGCATGCACCAATAATGTCCAGAAGAGTGAGAAACAAGGGTAATGTTCCATGGTTGACGAGAGAAATCAGAAGTAAGATGATAAATAGAGACCATTTCAAAAAACAAGCAATATCATTATATCAACAAACTGTAATGTTGATTGGAAGCTGTATAAATCCTATAGGAATAGTGTAAATATTGCCATGCGAAAAGCTAAGGTAGAATATTATAGAAATAGGATAGGAAATCAGAAAAATAACCCTAAGCAAGCCTGGATTATTGTAAATGATATTCTCGGACGTGGAAGGAAGGATAATACAATGAATGAAATCAAAATAGATCAAGATACCATTTCATCACCAACTAAAATTTCTGAATGTTTCAATGACTATTTCCTGAATGCGGGCCTGACTATAGCAAGCTCAATTGATGGATGTAATTCTAATTTTGAAAATTACATTAACAAAGTTGACATACTTCGTTCAATTAGTCATTCGAAAATTTTAAAATTATTTCATGAATTGGTAGTCTCTAAAGCAACTGGTGTTGACAAAATACCGGCTAAAGTTCTTAAATTAGAAAACTCAATAACCAGGAAATTTAATTGTTCTATTGAAACTGGGGAATTTTCGTTAGACTAGAAGATTGCGAGAGTCACTTCTTTACACAAAAAAGGTCCTAAAAATTTACTGGACAATTATCGTTCAATTTCTATATTACCAATCGTCAGTAAAGTCTTTGAAAGAATATTATACGAACAATTTTATGAACAATTAACAACAAACAATTTATTGTCTAAACACCAATTTGGTTTCAGGCGTTTTCATTCTACAATGTCTACATTATTAGATTGCACGAATGAGAGGTACATAAATATGGATCGTGGTCTTTATAACCTTGTCGTCTTTCTGGATTTAAAGAAAGCTTTCGACACGGTCGATCATGTATTGTTACTAGCCAAACTCCTATTGTATGGGATTACTGATACGGCATTTAATCTATTTCAATCCTACTTTACTGATCGTCTACAGGGATGTTATGTAAATGGTAAACTTTCAAATCCAAGAGCAGTAAAGTGTGGAGTACCGCAGGGATCGATTCTTGGCCCGCTTCTATTCTTAATATATATTAATGATTTGCCTAATTGTCTCCAGTTTACAACTACTCGATTATTTGCTGATGACACGAATATAACAGCAAGTGGAGCGAACCCTGAAGTCTTGATCTCCTTAATGTCAAGGGGTGGCTTTCAGCAAATAAACTCTGTCTGAATGTTGTCAAATCGGCTCTCCCTATATTATCAAAAACTTGAGTTCAGAACCCAATGTTTTCGTTGGAGATGAGCCGATAAAAAGAGTTCGAGTAACAAAAGCTCTTGGAGTTCAACTGAACAAAAATTTAGCATGGAACAATCATATTAATCATATATCGAATTAATATGTCAAATACAGTCCACCATCATAATTTACGAGGATCAGATTCTACTCTCTTCCTTCCGCGTCCGAAAACTGAATATCTTTAAAAAAATGTTAGTTTTAGAGGACCAAAAATTGGAATTCATTGTCTGAACAAGCTAGAAATAGCGAATCTTTGTCCATATTTAATAGCAACATCTCTAATGTCAGCCTGATTAATCAATAATTGATAACTATACTTTATAAGTAATATAATTGATTCTGTATATAGTTTGTGTGTACTTTTCTTATTCATTTGTAAATATTTGTAGGCTAGTTTTAAATCACGTCCCACTTGGAAATCAACAATTCAGTTGAAGTGGCTAACGTGTTGAAATAAAGTTTTACCTACCTACCTACCTATACTTGCTGTGCTGGTGTTGTTACATGCTCTTGTGCTTCTCGTTGTTTTCTTACGTTTTTAAAACAAAGGACGAGTTTGTTAGGCGTGCATTACTTTGAAAAAGTGCACCATATCAAGATACTCGTGCCAGTAACAGATTGGAAGTAGTTGGAGAGCTTGCAGTCTGGATGTATAGTCAACAGAACAAGTAAATGGCAGATTAAGGAAGTTTCATCAGTAATTCAATCGACTGAGGTGTCCACACTTGGGTCGCGTAGCCGAGATGTGAGCGTACGAGAGCCAGGTAGATGGTTCTCCTTGTTGTTGTGTTGTAGATTGTCCGTGTGTTTCTCCTGATGTAACTTAGCTCTTTGTTTGCGCGAGCACACTGTTGGTTGACTTGTTTGTTCCATCTTAAGTCGGTGTATATCCAGACTCCAAGGTCACGCTCATTTTTGGTAGATGTTAACTTACAATCTTTCATCGTGTGGTTGGTAGTGATCGGTTTAAGCTTACGAGTAACTGTCTGTGTTTTGCATTTGGTTCCATTAAATGATATGCCTGAAGTGGTTGACAAAGATTCAAGGTTACTAATATCGTTCTGCAGTTGTTGTGTCATCCGCGAACATGGTTTCTTGATAAAAGGCGATGGTTGTGTCGAGATATAATACTTTTGATATTTTCCATACAAGAGTAGCTAACTTTGATTGTGTTGCGATTGAATATCTTAAGACTTGTAATGGGGAAATGTTTATAACATGGTGTACATAGCTGAAGTGACAAGGACAAAATATAGCGTGTTTAAAATGTAAACAAACGGACGTTGCCGGTTTGTTAACATCGGGACTTTACATCACCTTTAATATGAACTAAGACCATGATGACGTCATGGGTGGCGCTAATGCTCCACCCGCTCCATCCGTCCCAGAGCCCCCACTTTGTATACACCTTAGATGTGTTAAGTTGCATACCTTTTTAATGAAAACACATCTTGGTGTGTTCGACAACACACTCTTGACTTTTTATAGAAGCAACCTTGGTGTGTTATAGAAACACACCTTGGTGTGTTACAGAACACACCTCACACGGATTTTTGAACAAAACCCAGCATGGAATGAGAAAGGAAATGCCTTTTAAAATGGCTCCCTACATTTTCTAAAAAATATAGTAGATTTTCTATTTAGATCATTTTTTGACAATTATTTTCTGTTGAAAAACAAAGACACTCGACTGACTTGTATAAAACAGTGATCGAGTTAGCGAGTTGATCGTTAACAAAAAGCCTTTTATAGTTATCATAGTTGGCGTATATAATGCTTTCTTTAGTTTTAGATGTGAAAAATTATAACATGTTTAACTTATGTGTATGACAAATATGTATGACAAATTATTGGTGCCCCCTCCCCACCACCCCACCCAACCCCTCTCCCTATATCCCGCCGATTTGGTTTTAAACACAAACTGCTATCTTGAAACGTCATTATCACCATAGTTGTAGGAAATTTCGCCATATACAAATAATAGTTGTAGGAAATTTCGGACACCTTAATACAGGGACGTCGGGAAGGCATGAACATTGGGGGGATGTCCTGAAATTTTGACCAAGTTTTGGGGAACAATTTGACCAACTTTTAAGTTTTGACAACGTCACTTACGTGAAGGAGAAACTTTAACATCTTTACTCCAAACTAAATTACTGCACAGTTATTACAAATTATTTGAAATCAGCTTAGAAAAGCAACTTAGCTTATATTGACTGATAAGCACTTCATCTTGCAAGGATATAGTAGATCAAGAATAATCAACGTGAGGTTTACTGGTTCAGCTAGATATTTTTCGTATTTATGCGCAAAACAAAACAAAAAATGTTGATTGTTAAACCGGATGTCAATTCGCTGCTAATTCGCTCCCTGTTGGTCAATCAGTATTTTGGTTTTTGACTATATACTTTCGCACTTTCAGCTTATAAGTGACCAATTATTCTGCCCAAAATTTTTCCAGTTTGACCAACTTTTCCCTCTTAAAATTATTGGGGGGTGTAACACCCCCCCACACCCCCCAGTGGCGACGTCCCTGCCTTAATATACTGTGTTAATAACCTTATACCAGAAATCCACACGTATGCTTATGCTATAATATTTCTACGGGCATTTCAGCGACTATCTATTTAGAGCTCTCTATGTAACACAAAATCTTAAACATTTACTGGTGATTGAAGTTTTGTCACTATCAAAGAATTAACGAAAAATGAATAAATTCCACATTGGGCGCTGACTGACAGACTGGTGTCTAGTCTTCTTACTACACGCGCATAGGTTCTCGGGATAGAGTCATCACACCTCCCTATCTTTAAAAAATATATCACCACCATCACGACCAACAACTAAAACTTTGGGAAACTAGTGTTAATAGGGTAAAGTATACTAAAACCCTGGGTACAATCGTTGACGAACAATTATCATGGAAAAACCAGATTGAAAGCATAGTTAATAAAGCTTCAAAGGGTATCGGAATGTTACGTCGTATGTAGAAATATGTTCCGACACAAGTTATAGAAATCGTTTATAAGGCTATAGCACTGCCTTACTTTGACTATTGCAGTCCAGTTTGGGATAACTGTAGCATGTACCTACAAGATAAATTACAGAAAATGCAAAACAGGGCAGCTAGAGTAATTACGGGGAAACCGTACGACACAAGAATAAGCGATATGCTAAACGAACTTGGCTGGCAACCATTAGCTGAACGAAGGAGATCTCACAAAGTATTATTTATGCACAAGGTAAAAAATAACCAACTCCAAGATGGGAGTATATATAATTATATACTTTTATAACAGTAGCAGTAACATGTGGTAACATGTTGAAATATATAGTAATATATACTATATCAGTAACATGTGTAGTAACATGTGGTAACATGTGCAGTAACATGTGCGAATTTGTTCTGTGATAGAAAATGATTACTGTAATGCTATCTAGTAAAGCTTAATACCAAGAATAAGGTCTTGTAATGACTAGTTTGTTCCGCTATTATGTCTTAGAGCGCGTTCTAGTGTACTCGTTCGTATTTGCGCCTATGCGTTTACGTTCGTTCACTTATTTCTCCCAGGAGCACAAGCTTGGTAAAACAATGTGGACACGGAGTTATTTTCTTTTGCTCCCTCTGTGGGATGCTGTGGGTGAATTGGAAGACTTTCCATCGCGACGCCTTCATATCATCCTCATCCTTGTCTTCGGCGTGGTACGTGCCTCGATATTTCATGGCGTCTTTAGACGTTGCAAATATTGGAACGTCAGTGTCAATACGTATATCTGTCGCAAAATGATTCTTTGGAGCTGGTAGATCCACAAAAGCAAGCTTTCCCAATCAATCAACTCCCTTGACCAGCTAAAATCGTTTAGCCAAATGATCTCTGATTTGTCGGCTCCTACCCAAGCGTATTTGTCTGCGGCAGGGTTGGAAAAGGTGTTGAATAGCAGCTCCACGGGTCTAAATGGAAATGATTTGCCATAGTTTGTCGGGCCGACTATCATTACATTCCTGTATTTCTCTCTTCCGAGCATTAGCACTTCTCGTACGGCTGTCAATTTCTTGAACTTCTCTCGCCATATTTTTCTATTTTCGACCCTCGACATGCATTTTTCGACCCTCGACATTCGACCTATTATACCCTCGACCTATTATACCCTCGCCCTCGACGTATTACCCTCGACCCTCGACTGTTAGTCAAACTTACAAGACTGCATGCAACTTGTTATTGACTAACACTTCTTCGGCGCACCTCATCCATATTCCATCACAGCTCTCAACACAACGTGACTGCTTTTCTGTTTGCGCGCCTCTGTCGATATACACGATGACAGTTATTCGTTTTTGGGGATCCGATTTCGTCGAGGTTGGGATGGTTTCGGCTGTGATAAACGTTCTCGTCACACTTTCAAATATGCTTATACGCAGTATAATATCTATCGTGATCGGAGAAATTTACCACAATTCCGAACTTTCTTTGCAGAGCTCGCTTAGATTCGATCCATTTCTTTGGGTCGGTTAGCTTTAACGCCATATGGTAGTGGAGCCGTCATCTGAATGCTGCTCTAAGCAACATGCCCAGTGCTGCGGTTTAGATTTACTTCGATCTGAAGTGAAAACTTCAGATATACGGCGGCGGCGAACGATTCCCTAGTGGGGAATTTGTTCACATCAGCTTGGCTGTAGGTTATAAGGCAACTTCTCCGTGGCTTAGAACAATTTATTGCAGCCATCGTCAACAAAAAGTTTAGTTAACGCAGAGAAATTTGGAGAATCAAATCCTCCAATCAAATAATTAATTTTAAAATATAAGGCAGGAAATGCGCGATGGTGAATATAAATATGCATTATGTCATGTCGAACGCTCACAAAACTTTACACAACAAAGCGTCAACCACATCAAAGCTTACAAATTTATTACATTAGAAGCTCTCCTTGAATAAAATCAGCGCCTGAATAACTGAATAAGATGTAAGTTTAAATATTCACTTGTCCCCATTATCTCTTTATAATACTTTGAATATTAAAGTCGAACCCCTATTAAGCGGACACCTTCGGGACCTCGCCTAAGTATCATTGGCATATAGGATACATACATAAAAATACACATACATAATTACATTACTTCATACTTAAGACTACAAAAGTAAGTGTTGACAAGCTATATATGCTCCTGGCCGGTATACACACTATCTTTATTCTTAGGTAAAACATACCTCTGCATGAGATAATATAAGAAACGTAAATAACTCACCATCTATAAACACAGCGATTTGTTTCTAACAGTTTAAAACCATGCCCTTTAGTCAACGTATATAGAAATCTCAGGCCCAAATTATATGCGTCTCAGATTTCTATAGCATAGAGTAACAACAGCTAGTGAAAGAATAGTCGTAACCGACATCCGGCTAATCTCCCGAATAGCATTCTAGCACGAGCTTTTTATTAAAGAAAACGAATGGGACCTGAGATATGTGTCCGCTTAAAAGAGGTGTCCTCCTAAGAGAGGTGTCCCCTTATAGGGGATCGACTGTATTATAACTGTCATAAATATGCATTACATGTACTGTATTATAGCCCATGCCTTTAAGTTTGTCTGATGATTCACGTTTTAAATGCGCAAGGGAAAGAGACAACGCTCAAAATTTTCTTGAAATTTAGACAATTGTGGAAATAATATACGTAGACTTTTTATGAAAACCATAAATTTTTAACATTGTTCGATACCAGTTGTTGAATATTTAAATATTCAATGCTAAAATAATTGGAAAAATCCCCCCTCCCCCCCCAAACACAATGGTGATGATAATATAAACCGATGGGTTTGATTTCATGCACACACCAACATTGTATGGAGGGGCAGGGCGTCAATTTGAGAAATTAGTATATTGTCTACGAATTAATTTCCATGATTGTAGTCGTCTGATCAGTCATTTTTGAAAACTGAAAAACGTGCTGTTACAGGAATCGAGCTGTCAAAGAAGAAAGTCTGGCGAAGTGGCGAACGTGTGTCAGTTTATTACGAGAATTAAATTTCCGGCATTTTCCGGCATTTGTGTCAGTGTTAAAACTCCGGGTAGCATGACGGTAACGTTTGTTAAAACCCCCGCAAAGTCCCCTTAAAACCCCGTCTGAGCCTGGAGGGGGGAGGGGTTTCGATTAACTAGTGCATAACAAGTACGTAAATGTCTCAGGAATACACTTAAAAAGACCCAGAAACTTAACGCTCAATAGCGTGTAGTTAATATTGATAATTTATATGCAGCCGCGTGCGGACTTCAGAATAAATAGTAGTCCAGAGACAATATGAAGGTCAGTAAACAAAGTCGGTCGCACGTTTTGTGCGTCACGGAGTATGGTCCATGACGTAGGCTAACGTTTTTTATGTGCTCGAAAGTTTTGAGTTTTGCTAAAAAATAGTGCAATATGCATTTCGCCTAAACTGGAATCCAAAACCTGAAATAATGCTAAAATAATTGTAAAAATTCGTACATACTTTGGAACGGTGTATCTGCACCAATTCCTCCTTTTTGCTGACACTATATTTCATTGTACCCTAATAAGAGAATGTTAGGATAATTGTTATTACTATAGGAGTTACTATCGCAAGGAAAGTGCTGCCTCAAACAGGCCGGAGATGTTCCAAAGGAGCTACTCAAGATTTTTTAATATTCGAAATACATAACAAAAAGGAATATTGTAGGTTGGATAAAGGCAAATACTCATATCGATGAAAGCGCATTAGAAACAAATTGCTCCTGTCCATTTTAGAAAAAATATTGTTGATAATACAATGATTTGGACAACTCAACACACAAAAAATCGGCTTTTAAGTACATATTTGTCTCCTTGCTGTAAGGATCAACTGGGATATTTCGTGCTGTTAAAAGTCGCTGATAACGTCATAAAGGAGCACTGCTTTCTCCTTTAAAACGCTCATGGCTTTGATGAAATTTTGAAGTAATAAAGAAAAACATTTTACATGTATTTTTTAATAAAGGATACAATTTAGTCTTGTAGAGATTTTCCGTTTATTACGTTTGTTAATTGGAATTTGCTAATTGGAGTGAACATCCGTTTTAGGCGAGGATGCCTGTTTTATGAGTCAAATGAGTCAATGAGTTGTGAGTTATGAGTCAATGAGTTGTGAGCATTGAACTATACGTAAACTGGAACGCTAACGCAGGGGGAGAATTGAAGCCAGCTTAATTCAGTTTTTCTGAGTTTTGAGTTGAAATACTTAACGCCGAACATTGGGCTGTATATGAAATTAAAGCTATTAAAAAGTTATATTTGATATAAAAACTTAAAGACTTTAGGTAAAAGGGAAATACTTAAAACTTTGAGGGAAAATTTGCCGTATTTTACAAAATTGCGTTGTTTTTGTATTTAGTATTTCCATTTTGCCTAAAATCTTGAAGTTTTTATATGAAATAGAACTTTTTAATAGCTTCAATTTCATATGCAGCCCAATGTTCGGCGTTAAGTATTTCAACTCAAAACTCAGAAAAACTAGCTTGGCTTCAACGAATCATAGGACTTGATCATAGGAGTTAGCGTTTCAGTTTACTTAGAGTTCACTGGTTATGAGTCTGCCTAAAAACCTTTTTATCAACTGTCTACACAGGGATACTAGGTTATGTAGTTTACATTTAAGAAATATAAAACACTTTCCGTGTTTACATACAGTTATATCAATACGAGTGGAAATTGGGAATCAGAACGCTTTCTGAAAAGCTACGTTTTCTGAATATCAGTCTCACACGTCACCTCTTTTTAAGAGACTGAATTTGCTGAAACTGATTGATATTGTCTATTTTGATACATCATTTTTTATGTATCAGTTCAACAATGGCAATCTACCTAATAATTTTAATGATTTCTTCACCTCGGTTAATACTAGACATCAATATGCGACACGTTTGGCTTCCAAATCTACTTTTTCTCTTCCCAAAATTCGTACCAACTATGGAAAATTCAATATTAAATTTTTTGGACCAAAAACCTGGAATGATATTAACGAATCGCTAAAATCTCTTAGCAAATCATCTTTCAAACGTAAATTAAAACAACAAGTAATTTCTGGTTATGACGACTAGCCTTTGCCTAAAAGGTAAATTGATATTTTTAGTAAATGGGACATACATTGTTTAGTTTGTAATGTTTAATGTACTTTAGTTGTAATTAGTTGAGCTTTAGTTAATTGTTTGTATTTTTTATTTTGTCAAATCTGCCTTTTTGTGCTTTATGTTTATGTACTTGTCGATTTAAAGGTCAACTGCCCCTATGGTTATTACAGTTGGCCTGCACTATACTGTTATTTAATTTTCTTTTTGTAAATATTTCCCTTGTAATTGTTAATAGTGCTTAATAAAATTTCGTCGTCGTTGTCGTTGTTGTTGTTGACTGAGGCAGGGTGCATCATCACTGAGGACCCCGGCAGGGGCTGTCAGAAAATGTTTGATAAATAGGATTGCCCCACCCAATATTTTATTTTTGTTTGATAAATGCCCTGTCAAGTTCAAGATTATGATTTGATATGGAAATTGGCACCCCTCCTGCACCTCCCTTGGCCAAGGCTACGAGGAGTGCACCCCCTGCACCCCCAGTAAATCAATCCTGCCGTAAAACATAATGCACCTTCCCCACAGAGGAAATTGGACTAAAACTAATAATTCCCCCATGGGTAATATGTTGGCAGCCGGAGACCCCTAGAAAGACATTGAGCTGGTCATGTATAACCTGTGGGCATTCTTTGCAATTCAGCAGTTAGTGGGAGGAATGATGAATACCGTAATCTCTCTAATAAGCCCCCCTCCAAAGGTGACTGAAAAAAGAAACCCCCCCCCTGGGGGGAGGGAGGGAGGGTTATTAGAGAAATTACAGTATACATTAATACAATCATGTTTACTCTTTTTTTCCTGGGTTCATTCTGGTGCCGTCCATTCCCAGTCTTGTGTTACTGTCTGCTTCGTCCTGTTCCATGCTCTCATCTTCCATCCTTTCATCCAACTCTGTCTCTGATTAACTTTCCTGAATACACCAACAGTATAATATTTGTAAAGTGTAGGCTGGAGCAAGGATAATATAGACTTCATTATATATAGTTGTAGCTGCCGTGCTAGTACTGTATAAATTTTGTATATCTATTCTATCCAATGTTTAGAATGAAGACCCTTTGTCGAGGCTGTCAACACAAAGCAGATGAATACAACACTATTCATAAATCGCAATATGTTAATTCAATATGTAAATTTATTGACAACTTACCGCAAAAAAATTTCCATCTGCCATTTTGAATAACAATTATAATGTAGCCATCACACATGCGTCAGTTCTTCGTTACATAAAAGCGCATGCGCGAATTTGGTTAAATTTGCAAGGTTATATACCCAGATTCTGACCCATATAATACCTCAAATGGAACAACTTGTTTGGCAATAGATATGAAGCTGAGTAGCTATCACATGGTGAAGTGATCTTTGATACATGATACTACAGTGTCCTATGATGTTGTTCCAGGGTTGGGTAGACTTTTTGCAGCAACCTTCCACACACAAGCTTTGATATGAGACCAAATTGCAACAGCCCTCTCAGCAACTCGAACATTTTCTACCCAGCGATGTTTCTCTCAAAATGGTGTCTACAAAATACATGTGGTTACTTGATGATTCTATTCCGAGTTATTCCGGTCTGTTCCGATGAGAAACGGTGCTTCATCTTGCACAGATATTTTTTGGGTTTGTTGGAAAAGATCAATAATGAGAAAAAATACTACGACTATGTGTAAGAAAGTTTTGTTCAATCGTTTTTAAATAAGAGAGTGTTTAATACTTCAGGTATCTTACACCCAAGTTCAGTTTTCCAGGGTTTTCCAGGCATAAATTTGAAATTCCAGGGTTTTCCAGGAATTGCAGGGGCCGTACAAACCCTGAATTAAACTCCCCAAAAGTTATTTTAACATGAAGTACTGAGTTGATAACTGTAACCATGGTAGCATGCAACCGGTTGTTAGGCTGTATATTTCTTTTATTTTTTATGCAAAATGGCTAAATAGTGTTAAGCTTTGTCAGTCGTTGAAACTCAGGTCAGCATTCGGCAATGCCGACCTGCAAAGCGATATGTATAGATTTAGTTAGGCAAATTTTTGCCGACCTACTTTCAAATATGTCTCGGCATTTTTTTTCCACGAACTCATCTTTCACAAACGCATTTTCAACGTTGATGTTTTAATTATCCGAATTCATTTTAGGGACGGGAAACTCGTCTGTGAAAACCCATCTGAATATGAATCTAGGGACGGATTTAAGGCACAAGCAAATACATATTTTCGTGCAGGGGTTTTCCCCATTTTTCAGGCTCAACTGTTTTTGCGTATTTATAGTCTACAGGTTTAAAACAAGCATTGTTTTAGTAAAAAAATGCTTAATTATAGTGTCTAGTGAGTATCTTGTTACTGCAAGTGTTGAGTAGCGTGCAAGATTTTCCAGACATTGGCCATTGACACTTGAAGTATTATGTAAAAGTACTGTAATCTTAACATGTAATGACTAAATATACAGCAACAAGAGTACAAGACCTTAGCTAGGCAAATATTTCCCTGTGAATAGGCAAGTATTTTAGCGTTCATGATCTTGTCATTGCTCATGCTATATATGTACATGCACTGTTCGATTGGAGTTCATACATTTTGTTAGTTGTTTTGTTTGCTATTGGCATTGATTGCAATTAATTGCCCGTTATAAATATACACATATTTGCAGCAAGCAAATTAAATTCTCATTTGGATATTGTCTATTTGTTTTGAAAATATTTGCCGACCTAGATTGAGAATTATTGCTTTTAGGTCGGCAATTTCTTGCCGACCTGAAATTTTGGGAGTTTCAAGGACTGTTTGTACTTTTAACTGTAAAATTATCAATTGTCCAACTATATAAAGTAGCTATGTTATTACGTACTCTTTTAGCTTTGATCTACTCTAAAATTCAATCTTAGACGTCTCACAAAACGTTTCAAAATTATCATAAAACTTGACGTTTTTGAGATTAAATATGTTGTTTCCTATTCTATAATGCAAACACTTTTTAAGATTAATCAATGTTTTATTGACCACACAGGATGAACTATGCATTTTGAAAACCACAAACTATAGTGCATGCCAATCGATGGCAAAACTGCAAAATAGACACTTACGCATTTAAAACGCATTAAAACTCGAAAAACTTGTCCTTTCTCGATCTTTCCACTTATTTATTTTCCTGTTGACTTTAGTATGTTGAAGTCCACTACAAAATTTTAATTTATCTTGTTTTGAAGACCTTATTTGTCTGTATTATTTCCTGACTGTCCCGAGTACAAAACTATTTTTGAAAATTTTTTCTCTCGGCCTAAACTCACGCATGCACATAAAGTAGAAAACCATCCATGACATAGGGTCCATGACATAATGGTGGGTGACTTTGCATTTTGCTATGTTATCACATACCCAGGTGTAAATATTCGAGCGGAATTAGTACCCATGCATGGTGCTTTCCGCCGGCTCGCGATTAAAGAAAAATCACCATCATACAGCACTCCTGACTGTACTTAACTTTAACTTAGTTTATAGTAATTGGAGGTGCAGGTGTCAATTTAGCCAGCGGGCAGTTCCATGACATCGCCAAACAACAATGAACTGTCTCGTTATATGCTATTTTGGTGTCGCTCATAATGTTGTTACCCGTTACCCGGTTGTATCAGTTCTAGGTTATTATTA
The DNA here is from genome assembly GCA_016169945.1 of Trachythela sp. YZ-2020. Lineage (NCBI taxonomy): Eukaryota > Metazoa > Cnidaria > Anthozoa > Malacalcyonacea > Clavulariidae > Trachythela > Trachythela sp. YZ-2020. The sequence goes on along the minus strand of JADLSH010000164.1, from coordinate 1,755,442 downwards.
TTGAACAATTCAACTGCAACGAGTACAATATAACATTTCTTGCTGTTTGATGTGTCACTATGAATACAGCTAAATCAATAGGTTTGTCCTTTCAAAGTAAAAACTCAAAACCGAAAAGCACAGTGAGCATGCATAAATGCGCCGTTTTAAAGTGCCATTCTAGGCTACTAAAATTCAAACTTTTCCAGGGTAGCATGTCCCCAATCCCCCCTACCACTCCAAGACCATAGAATGATATGCAATTGGGCTCAGCCTATTATCTCATACCTAGCATAAAAGCGGCTTTCCTATTGGCTACGAAGAGGTGCATTCAATCCCGAGCCCACCTGCTGACGTTTGTTTAGGAGGTGTGTTCGGGATGGATATATTTCCAAGATGGCTGCCAAAATTTGTTCAGAAGGCTCATAAACCTGTGAAGCAATTGTGAAGCATTGCCGCTAAGCACCGAAGCATCGAGTAAGCAAATCACATGCTTGAATAATTTGTTGACATCTGCAAAGATATGATGATGCGTATGACTCATTGCGAAAACATGTAGATTCTGCATTGCAGAGCTTAACAAATAAATACTAGTGCGTGTGGCAGGGTATTCATATTAGATCTACAAGTCGTTCAATAGCTTTAACACGAGTAAAAGTTCAGCTTGCAATTTCTTTAAGAAGACTGAAAGAGGGCAGGATTTTGCCGAGTGCAAAGTTCTGTTAAGAACAAGGGAGGAAACACGTCAAATTTGATTCAGCATCTTCGAAGAGTGCATCCTTCCCAATATGGGACAATGACTCCATCAGGATGAAAGTCAGCACATGCAAACGACAGCAGCCCAGTTTCGTCAGCTACTGAAGTTACCCAACCTACCCAGGATTTCAAAAACTCTTGAAAGTACTAGAGCCACGTTACCAAATCCCAGGCTAGACAACATTTTCAAAGAACAAAGTTGCGAAGCTGTACGATGTTATGAGAGAAGTGGTTATGTCAGACTTAAGCAGCATATATTACTTCGCATCAACAACTAATGACTTGTGATCTTCCCACGGCCTGACCCGTATATAGCATTCACGCTGCATTGGGTCGACTCGGAGTAGATAGATAAATCGTTTAATAAAATACAACATTTTGCATCTTGTTCTTGAGAAGGCTTAATTGCTAAAAAAATCTATATATACTCTATTTTAAAAAGGTTAACTATTTGTAATGGCTCTGCGCGTAATGCATCATGAATGAACTTACGAAGCAGAAACCTTGGGATGAAGTTTGTTCCTGATGACCACACTGCCAAACAGTTGACCGAGACAATGAACGACATGCTTGCACATTCCAAGCTAAGTGCTTCAAAACAAATTGCCATAACAACAGATAATGGTTCAAACATAAAGAAAGCCTGCCCAGACAACAAATGGACAAATGTACCACGTTTTGGTCACAATCTGCACCTCGTCATCACCAACACCTTGAAGAACAACCCAAGAGTACAACCCAAGAGTACAACCCAAGAGACAAAGATATCTTGCCGCCACCCAAGTTCAAGAAGAACCCGGACAAAAGTTAAAGAATTTGACATAGGTGAGTATGAAGTAAACAAAGATTGAGTTTGTTATCGTTGATTGAGTAATGTGGTATGTATTATTTAGACTAAAAATTACATCAAAACTTAGGTACTGTTTTCTACTCCAGCACGAGCTCAACTGAAGCCTGACAAAGTGGACAAACATGTCTTCCTGGCAGAGAATCTGTGAACTGTTAGAACTAAGGAATAGACTGCATAGATAGACTTTCCCTGAGACACTGTGGCACTCATTTAGACATTTGTAATTTATTTATATTTCAATACATTTTGCACGTTTGCAAGTTATCGTTTGAATATTTTTGGATTATGCTTGAAAGTTGCAAGTTTCGAAGGAAAACATTAAACATATACAACACCTTGTCAAAAATAGTTTGACATTTTTCGACAAAATTTTAAACTTTCAAATTTTAACAACACAAGATAAAATAGCGCGTATAACGGTGGCATAGGAAGTACTACAAAAATACTGCAACTGTATTTGAAGCTATAGTTAAAAACTTAAGAAGCTAACTGTAGCAAATATGTTTTAAAAAATCGTTTTTTTCGATTTTTTAGACAGTTTTCGGCTTTTCGCCTGAACTGCATGACCCCAATACTGTTCATCATTATATACTTCAAAAATAATACTGTGCATTTTTATATATAGTAATAACATCTTGATGTAAAAACCTACATTAAACATATAATCAACAGTGTTAATAGACAAAATGTATATAGAGAAAAATATATTCATTAGCGTATATATTTTTAACATGTATATCATACACAGGTTTTTCTATATCTAAAAACATATTTCATAATGCATTTCAATTTCCTCTATTATATGTCTATATACGTCCTGTGTAAATCCATCATTTATTCATCATATCACAGGTTTTGTTAACATATTTATTGCTTTTTCATATCCCTCATCTGTATTTAATATAATAACATCCAGGTCGAACTTTTCTTACAGGAGGAAGGCTTTTTCTATAAGAAATTGTTACATATACTTTTCTTTGAGAATCAGTCCACAATAATCTTAAGATCTGGATATTCTTTATGCAATTGTTCAAAAATAAAACAAGGTAAAAAAAAGTTGCATCTACAACACCATAGTAAAATGTTACTGAATCTAAAACACTGTCATCCTCCTTGTCATCAAAGATGTCCTTCATAGCCATTTTTACTCGTCTTTTATAACACATGCATCTCTCTTATACTCTCTTGAATACGTTCTTCAATCATTTGTTTTTTTTATTTTAAAATTTGATATATTTTCCTAATTTTTTTGACGCTTATACACTGTTAACATGGCTGTCCATTTATGGACAAACAGGAATAGTATTAGTGTTGCTATGGCAACCATAGTGTCTTCACTTTTGCACTTATATTGAAAAATTATTTTTTTCTTTTGGTTGAGTTTTCATAAATTTTTTTTAAGATTTATGGTCCACAAAGGAATAACATATCAAAATTTGAAGGGTAGTTTACAAATAAGTTTTCGAGATATTTTGGAATTTCGATTACAGAGAAACCTTGTTTAGCAATTGTGGAAAGTTTTAAAAATTTTCACCGAAGGAAACACAAGAAAACACCTCGAAATTCCAGTTGAAGTTTCCAACATAAAAAAATCGACTCGACATGATCGCATTTTGTGCATATATCTGAATCATAATCTGTGAACAACATTAATTGAAACAAAATCAAACGGGTGTATAGTTTTGTGCTTGGTTCTTTGTTGTGTATATTTATTCCGATTTCTTGGCTTGTGCCAAATATTCTTTACTTGTTTGAGATGAAAATACATGATTAATTACCATGGAAATAGAAGTACTATTAATCCAACGTCTCTTCAATTTGTTTTGGTTGTTAAAGTGCCTATATCACTTATGGGATCTTTACGGATTTGGAAAGAGCATAAAAAGTTAGTTAATAAATTCTTCAACCTTTTTTATTTAGTTCAATAGTTTCTGAGATATAGACCTCCAAACATGACAATTTTGGCCTTTTCGGAAAAGTTGCCACATTGCTTGGGGGGACTGGGACACTATTTCTTATATTACATTTTGCTTCTATTACTTACTAAAACGCAAATATTTCAAGGAGAAGTGTGTTTGTCTAGCTCAAAATCGTTTTCCAGTGCCGAAAAATGTTCCTACGATTGCGCCAAATACAAAATCAAGGGTGAAACATACAAAACGATCTCCAAATTGAATTTGAAAGTGAGCCTTCGTATGTCGTCGAGCATTGTCGAGCAAGAGAAAGTCTGCATTTATAGCACACACTGACGAAATATGGATTAAAGAATACGTTTAAATGCAAGAAGAATGTATTAAACGGCCAAAACATCATTCTTGGTAAGTGAATATAGTAATTTTCTATCTGTAAATGTCGTGCGAGGCCATATTTGGCAATTTAATACCATATTCTCATATTCTGTGAGTAAACAAACGAAATTTGACTTAGTTGAGTGTGTGTTTGAAATTCAATAGCTTAAACTAGGTTAAATTGTTGTGAGATAGAAAGGTAAAGGACTGATGCTGTTTCTCTGAAGTCGCTGCCTTAGCTGCCAATTGACAAAGTTATCTTTCATTTGGCCTTCCACAAATCATCCTGGACTTCCTGTTGTTTGCATCACTAGATGGTCTTTGAAAATTGCTTTTGATCAGATCTTTTCAAAACATGTCATCTATAACCATATTGTTCAGTTGATTCAAGGTCTAAACTCTAAAGGGTCAGTTTCCATGTCTTAGCTTAATATTATCATAACATTTGGTCCCTTAAAATTTATCATTATATTCTAGACATGCACATTAGACCATTAGTTCGCCATGTGGACAAGTCAACAGGCTAGATAGTGACATCACAAGCCAACATTTAGGCAAAGCCAGAGTAAACAGATCACTTGTTTGCATTTTCTCATCAAGGCAAGTAACTTAGCCAACCAGGTAACTTGCCTTCATATAAGCACCCCCTTACAACACATTAGGTTGTGAGTGGTGGCATACATGCAATTAACTGGAATAATAGTTCTTGTTTGTCTGAAAGACAAAAAATACCATTGCGATCTTGTTCTTTCCATGCTATCTGCAGCTTTCAAAGCAAATGATGATGATTTGAAAGGATATGACAATTTTGAAGATGTCTAATTAATACATGCTGACATGAGGGTTGTAAAGGGGGTAGGGTGGGTGGTTGAATCCCATTCTCCCAGCAGCAATTTGTTTGAACCACAGTCATGACTATGGAACAGATTTGCCAGCAGTTCAAAACCAATTCTCAGTTGTCTAGTGAAAAAGACTATAGGTATATCCCAGCTCCCATTTCACCTCTTCACAACCCTCATGTGTATTTCTATATTATTAAAATTGTTGGGCATTATTCCCCACCACATTAGCCCATAGGATTCGTAACATTTTCATGATCAAACTGTGAATTTTCTATGATACAGTTCACCCTCAAACAAGATTTAGCCACCGATGAAGAGTGTTGTATTTAATATGTCAACACAATGTTAAAAATTAAAGCTGTGATCAAAGCAATTCCCCAGCTTACACACTGATAGCTATTTCATATATTATTCATTCACTCACACACCAGTAATAAAATGTTTCTAAAATGGTGTAGATAATGATGTCTGCTGTGTGATTACTGTATGCCAATGCATCTTCATCATTTTAACTTACAAGTGTCTTCATTTCAGATCTTTATATCCTCTTGAAGAGAGGACATTGACTGCTAGTAGTGGAAGTGATCAAGATGCAGACAGGACAATGATGGCAAACACACTTTCCCCTACCAACAAAAGGTACAATTGCTTTGTAATTTATGCATGGATCAATTCTTGTTGTTACTATCCCCCCGGCAAATCGTATTCCAGGGGCCAGGAATTGGTTTGATGATTTTTGTCCTGGGGGTTAAGGCCAGGAATGTGCAAGATCTGGGGTCTGGTGAATAGGCACATAGGATCGCAGACTCGGGGGATGAGATTAACTAGTCTCTAGTCCTGTGCACACGTTATTTGCAGTGACAGGCAAAACCCCATCAAATGTTGGATATATAGCATATCCAAAAGATTGTTGACAATAGAAGAAGTGCTGCTGAGAAAGCAAAACAAAGAAACACCTTGCATTAGTTTTTCACCTTTGCCCGGGGTTGAGAATTGTTAGTTTTCAAATACCTGGGGGCTGTAAATTTGCAGTGAGCTTTAAAAAATTTACAAATCCTTGGGGTGTTGCCCGGTGGGGGGGGGGGTGTGGTAACAGCAAGAATTGATCCATGCATTAATGGTGAATGAATAAAAAGCAGTTTTATTAGAGACTTGGGTCTATCTATTCAATATACAAAGTTTAACAAATTATGATTTCTGCACGTATTAATAGTACGAACCTCTATAAACCACACTCACAGTAGTTTGGTAGTTATATTGCTAACGTGTGTATGCCAACCATGGTGAAATAGCTGCAAAATTGTGTGCTGTAGAAACTTGGTATGCATATTTTTGCAGTTGCCAGAAAAGACAAACTCTATTTGAAAATGTATTTAGTTGTGAATGGATACACAAAAACATATCTGTTTGAGGAATCCACCTGACAAATCAGTTTCAGTTATGAGTTTATCATCAGTGAATCTAATTTATTTGGTGTTCTCCTTTCATATATCTTGTATCTGGAATTGAGTACATTTCTTGAATGGCAGAATGCCAGTTAACCCATTTTCTCAGTTTGCTTGATCATGCGGTACAGTAAGTATAGATATTAATTAAGTACTATGTAATGGATCAATATTTTCACAAAAGTACAGTCGAGCATATGCTGGGGGGAGGAGGGGGTTATACCAATGTACACTTTTTAAAATGTCAATAATGGCTTTGAATGCACAGCAATATTTCCAGATCATTTACAGCTATTTTTGGCAAGAAAATTATTCTTCAAAAAATAAAACTGGACATTATTGTTTGCTAGTGTTTAGCAGAGTCTCTGGTTAACTTTGTTATGGCATACAATCTAGATTGTATACAATATACATATGCTAATATTTGGCCGTGACCATCATTCTTGAGGTTCAGCATTTAAGAGTACGCTCTGAGGGAGGTAGGGGGTCGAAAAGGGGAGAGTACGCTCTGCATTCACATATGAAAATGTTGATAATTGTGGATGACCCTTAGAATAAAATTATAATTTTACAGCCATGGAGGCCGATAACCTGTGTACATCCATTAGGAGAAGGGTAACGATTACATATATCAACTACGCAGCAACTTGGGACAACTTTCCGGTTTCGCTTCGCTAAATGTCCATGCTGCCATAATACATATTGCCTATAGGCTGCATGGTGAAAATTTTCATTGTTTCTGTTGTTATTTAGGACCAGAACATCTTCTCTGTACCTCATGGCAATATCCAAAATATTTCCATCAAGGACAGTTTGTTTTAAAAGTGGTGTTCCTGAAATGCATGGTCTTCTTGTTCTGGCACAGCATTTATTCTCCTCCTGAGTGCGTATTGCTATACAGCGACCACAGTTGCACCACTGAGGAGTATTATCAGGATCAGGGTTTGGTTCCAGAGCTCCATTCCCTCCTGCCAGTTCTCCATTTACTATATCAGCAAAGGTGGTTGGCTGTCTACGTAGTAATTCCAGGGCCAACCTACATAAGACAAGAACATTCATATCCTCCACTAGGTTCTGAAAAGTCGATATGGGTATCATTGGTAAATCAATCACAAATAGGTGAAATATGAACTCTGGCATTAGAAAGGGTAAAAGAATGAAGTAGGGCAAATTGTACCTTAATAGGTTAATTTAAGAACATTAGCAGATAGTTAACTAATTAATTCACAAGACATTTCTTCCTGAGTAAAATTGTCTGGCATTAATTAGAGCAAACGAAAACAGTTCGCCTCCTTGCAGCTTAATGGGTTATTAACCAAATAGGGTAATATGTACCCGAGTTTGTCATCCTACTCTGTCTAACGCCAGACAATTTTACTCATCAAGGGGAGATTCTTGCACCTTAATGGGTGAATATACCACAATGATGGTTGAAATACACTGTACATTTTAGGAGTTGATCAATATGAACAGATAAATGGTATAGGAAGATTGTTAATAATGGTATTTGTTTGCATGCCAATTTTTGTAATAAAAAGTCTATGCTTCATAGAAGACAACCAATTGTTGTTATCAGTTAATATGAAATAGAATATTAAGATGTGGACTGTTTATTGAATATCAGTTATTATAATATAGTAAAACATTCTAGGATAGCATGCATTGCACATTTTCGATTCTGACCAGGTAATACTGTGTATTTTCAATATTCTAAAGCACTTTTAGCTACTGTTACTGTCATCAAATTATAACCCTGATTTAAATAAATTCAAGTTTAGAAAAGAAATGCATGCAAACACTTGAAACTTGCTGTGTGTAGGCAATTTGATGTATACATACATACAGTATATATTGGCTGCATATATTTGAAAGCAAATTATAATGAGTTTAATAACAACTAGTTTACTTACCACTAGTTGTTCGTGATTAGCTTGGTTTGCAGCAGCATTAGGTTCTTCCTGCAATTGTCTTCGTCCAACTCCTCCCCTTGTATTTTGCCCACCTCCCTTGCACCTCGTCCTCCCCTTGCACCTCGTCCTCCCCTTGCACCTCGCCTCTCCCTTGTCCTTTAGCCCCCTTTTCTGTTGTGTTCTTTTGTCCACTTTTTCCTCTTCCCCAGCCTTTAGTCTGCCTTTTCTCGCTTCCTTCACTATCATCTGTCCTCTCGATCTCTGTCTTGCACAGAAAAATCAGAATCCTAAAACAACAAGAGAGAATATGAGCAAAGGGCCAAATTTTCCAATGGTATACAAGTTAATTTATTAGGCAGTTGTGATATCCAAGCTAGAAGTATACTGTTGAAGACCTGCTGACACTTCTGCCCGCTGATGATCAAGCAGAAGTTATATTAAAACTCATTAACTAGAATATCAAGTATTATCAACTATCATGAAGTGAAATTATAAAATCATTAATACGTCTCCGTCGTCTCGTACCAAGTTCACGTATGTGCTTTATAGAAATTATAATATCAGCAAATATAGTAATTCGTATAAGGCCCGTTATATCAAAGAAAACTTAATGCAAGATCGGAAGTAGACATGAATTTGACATGAAAGGTTTGTCTTGCACTCGAGTTTACATATGTAAATGAATTGTAAAGCACAAAGAAAGTCCTGCCTGTTTTATATTCATGCGCCAAATTTTCATTGATAGAGGAAAAATGTAAAAGTTCTTACCGTATTGTCGATATCGCTCTTTTTGAGTCTCTTGGGCCCTTCTGTTGTTCATACAAGTAGAACCACAGTCTTCGCCATGACACGTACTCGAACAAAACGTATTCAAGCTTCGGCACGAAGTGTTTCTTATAAACAACGGCCGCGGCATTTGCATACAGTTAAATTATATATATTAGGCTATGCCGCGGCTTGTTCTGTCTGCTTTACTTCTAATTCTTCAAGCGTCAAGAACCCCTCGCTTGCGTCGTCGGCCATGACGGATTGACAGTGAAATTTGATCTTGCGAAATGTTGTGTAATGCCAATACTTCATGTTATAGAATTATATGGTTCAAAACAAAAACGTAAACAAACTCCGCGCATGCGCAGAACGGACTGTAGACCATCTTTAAGACTTTTTCTCTGTGTACAGGTAGTTTTCTCAAATAACCCAGCCCCTTGTTAAGAAAGATGTTTAAGCCCCTCCTCTATTCCCCCTCCCTCCCTCCCTCCTCCTCCCTCCCTCCCTCCCTCCCTCTCTCTCTCTACAACAAAGTCAATTTCATATAAGTTTACTTCATTGCTTACTTGAAGAGTTTATTCAACTTATTCATATACGGTACATTGCAATAGAGTACTAATGTCTAATAATACATTATATTATAAGTAGTATCTAACGAGCAATTTGATTGGCTAATGCGCGTGCTTTATGATGCAATAAAGCACGGCCAGCGTTTTCATTTTTCTCACTTCGTCCCGCTTGTTAAATTTTCCTCGGAATTGTCAATACAATATGAACAAAATTATAATAGTTTTAAAGTCTGTCAAAAAGCAAGAAAAAATAGACCTAAACGAGATGGGAAAAAGCCAGCCAACAAATAACAACGGAACATAAACGGCGAATAAAGATTCGTAGCTGTTTCTGAAATATACTTTTTTGCTTGAAAGTTGGCATTCAACGGCGACAAGAAACGCGAAAATCTGTACTATTTTGACATATAAAGGTACAAAAACTGTTTTTAAACACAAACCAAACCAAATTTATCCACAGTTCTAGGATTAACCATTTTGGCATTGATTTAGATATAAACAATATGTGTACAGTTTTTAAGCTGTCAAGATGCAACGACAAAAACCTACACAAATACGACATGTTTATGCATTTCTTGACAGTTTGTCTGAGAATATTTTTAACCACCAACCACTGAACTAGCAAAAAAAAAATATTCAAACAGTACCTTCAAACAAAACTGCCTGATATATTTGGTTCAAGATGAAAAATCAACTTGACAGCCAATGTCATCAAAGCAGCTTGACAAAAACGGAAAAACCCTTCGCTTTTATACGAATCCAGGACAATAGTGAAGCAGAACAACGAAAAACCAATCTGTCTATCATTGTGCACTATATTTGAAAAAATTTCAACAGTTTTTGTGCCTTTTTAATCCCTAATTTTTGTTGAATTGCAAGTTTTTCGCTCCTTCGCCGGCCAGAATTCAAGCTTGTAGTTGTTGCCAAGCAATGAAAACATTAAAAAACTTGCGAGTGACGTCAGTGATTACATGTTCGGAGAATATCAATATTGATCTTTGAACAAAATTGTTTACTGTGCTTATACACCACTTATAATATAAAAGAATTAAAAAACTCGTCTTGTGCCGTTATGGTGTAATAATGCACTCGGGGGAATGTTGGGAGAATACTCGAGAAGCGTGTAAAACACTCGGATACGCCTCGTGTTTTACAAGCTTCTCTCGTATTCTCCCAACATTCACCCCTCGTGCATTATTACACCATAACGGCACAAGACGAGTTTTTTAATTCTTTTATATTATAAGTGGTTTTTTAATTCTTAAATAATCCCCCTCAAAGGTGCTTGGAATGGTCGTTCCCTGGGTAGCCTAATATAAGAGCTTAATCAACCTAAATACCTGATAGTGTATATTTCAAAAGTTAAACCATTAGCACCTAACACTATCTCCTTAACTAACTAATGAGTAAAACCATTTCAAGTTCTATATATAATAGGTCATAGTAAATTAGTAAAAGAACAAAGTACAGTAAGGCCCAATATTGTAGCTTAAATACAATCATGAAATCTATAGTGATTTTCACTATCAACAACAGCATAAAATACAATCAGAAAAACACATCCCTTCCTAACTTTCTTTACAACAATTACTAAAATTTTGTTTGTTTACTCACAGAACATGATAATTGCCAAATACGGCCTCACAATACATAGAAAATTCACTTACCAAGAACTATGTTTTTGCATTTCCCTGTGTGAGTTAATTGTCTGTTACATTCTTCTTGCATTTAAACGTATTCTTTAATCCATATTTCGTCAGTGTATGCTATAAAATGCAGACTTTGTTGCTCGACAATGCTTGACGACATAGGAAGGCTCACTTTCAAATTCGATTTTGAAGTCGTTTTGTATGTTTCACCCTCAATTTTGTATTCAGCGCAATTGCAGGAACATTTTTCAGCACTGGAGAACGATTTTGAGCTAGAGAAACCGACTTCTCTTTCATATATTTGCATTTTAGTAAGTAATAAAAGCAAAAAGTAATATAATTTATAGTGTTTGTTTACAGTCGCGTTCCTGAGTCCCAGTCCTCCAAGCAACGTGGCAATTTTTGAAAATTGCCATGTTTGGAGGTCTATATCTCGGAAACTATTGAAACTTTTTCTGCTCTTTTCAAATCCGTAAAGATCCTGCAAGTAAAAAAGGCACTTTAAAATCGATATCGGTGTGACAACTTTTCAAAACATTCAAACAACATGTATTTTTCATAAGACAACTTGTATTATTATACTGTCTGTATTGTAGTTTTTAATATGTCAAACACTACAGGAATACATAAGTTTCAACTTTCAATTGCTTTGAAGACTATGTACAGGAGGGTGTCCCAAAAAAAAGTCCCCCTATAGAAATCACTCTTGTTGTTAAACATGCGTTGTTATACCTCCTAACACGAACAGCAACACAAAAATGTCAAATTACAAATTCGTCTTACCGTCAGTTTGAGTAAGAATGGTTCAACTGACTACAGAGGAACAAGTATTTGTCGTAAAACCATTTGTTTGTGAAATCGTTTTGCTTGCTTCGATCGTCATTATTTGGACGAAGGGAAGTTGTAAATACTTCCGCCATTCATGTACAATTCAATTAAATTCCCAAATGTACAATAACGCACAAGAGTGATTTCTAAAGGGGGACCTTTTTTGGGACACCCTGTATAAATGCCGAATCAAATTGTATGTTATCTATAAATATACACTGACACTGTATACTGTATTATTAAACGTGTCTGACTGTGGATCATGATTTTAATAACTACTACAGTAAAATATCTCTCTAAAGAAAATATATAGAATTAATTCAAAATGTTTTATCTAGAGAATTAATGAGTATAAGTGCGGTCCATGCGGATAAATTTGCGTATGAAGCGACAAGACCGCAAGACTACACTTCAGGACACATTTAAAAGAATGTATCAGAAATTTTTTTATTATGAACAAGGAAGTGTTTAAATCTTCAAGAATAAAAATACCATTATTTTATAACATTTCTATTGCATTTGTATGAACAGATGTGTCAGTTTCATAAACTGCCAGTAGTAATACAACAAGTCCAACAAGCAACCCCTGTGGCGAACAGTGCTTCCACTTTGAAAGGAAATTTCCTTTTGAAAGGAAATTTTTGCAAAATGAAGGAAATAAATTTTGAGGGAAATGTGAAGGAAATTCTAGAAGAACAAAGGAAATTTGAAGGAAAATGCAAAATATATCGCCAAAAGTGGTAATATTTAATATATTTTGAAAATAAAGCGTAAAATAAGCCTCAATCTGATCACAATTTAACCGAAAGTAGAAATTGTAGAATTTATATTTAGTCGTCTATAAAATGATCTAATGAATATGGCTCGGCCCAGAATAATTTGAAAGCGAATACTTCATGTAATATCAATCTTATAAATATAATTGCATAAATCATAATAATTAAATCTTTGTTGATATAAATCTTTGTTGATATGCACATAAATTTCATATTTTTCAAACAATAACATGTTTTAGTTATAATCACGTTGTAATTCTTATTACTTTATTCTTACAAAAATAAGTACTCGATAAAGTGCAGAAAAAATATAATTTCTGACAAAGATAATCGGTGTAGCTAATTATTCAATTTTGTCTCCCTCAAGATGTCATTCTGTTTATAGTTTTTGGTTATCTCACTTATCTGTATGGAAATAAAGTCATATAATTGTGTTTAGACTTTAGAGCAATGATAAAATTGAACATCCAGATGATTGTTCTGTTGAGAAAAGGCTATTTTGGAGAATATTCAACGTAACTTGATTAAATTATTTAAAGGAAATTTGAAGGAAATTTCACAATTTTTTGAAGGAAATTTCGGTCAAAATAAGGAGAAAAAAAGGATTTTTTGGTTTTTCAAAGTGGAAGCACTGGTGGCGAACCAAATGAAATACAGCTTGTAGCTTGATTTGTGCATGCAAATATGCAATATATTTCATACAGATTTATAGAGTAGTTTCTATAAATGTACGCCAGGAACACGTCAGTAATAGATGTTTTTAAAGTGTAGAAAACTTATCAAGTCTAATAGTGCCGACAAAATCACGCACAACATTTTCGATAGGTCTTGTTGTATATTTTGAAATCGTCAACATCAATATTGCGACATGCTTATGGTGAAACTCGTGCCTCAGATTAATTGAGCAAAGCCCACAGACCATAATTAGTCGCACACTGAAATAGAACATCCTTACAACTGCAACCCAAATAATATATGCCAATTCTAAATCTCTTGTCCAACAATTCAATTTCGGTACACACTCGTACGTCGCCATGTTTATTTTATAGGCGCATTGATTTGCAGTTTTCACAAAAAATTTGTGTTATGGGGGGTGAAATAGCCCGAATCCTCATTGGGAAAGGAAAATTCATTACAATATGAAATATATTATAGGGCCGATTAGGCGAGTAATTTATCAACCTTTCCCAACGTTTCCATTAAACAGACAGAAAAACAATATGAAATGTGCAACTGTAACTAAAAATTATAATTTTTCAATATTTGAAAAAGTAACAATAAGCCTTTAATTATATATAACCTAATACGGATGCCTACCTATAATACTATGCCTACCTGAGTCACTTATGTGAATTTTTGCCCTGTAATCACAATAGTTGCAAAGTGAAACTTTGCACTAAAAATGACTCTGATCAGATCTTATGTGCTAAACGTGCATATTGCCAAATCCATACCGTATTCATTTGCCTATATGATCAGTACTTTACCCCATGAACTTTGCACTATCCTTGGGATCTCTGAGTTAGAACAATGCCCTGTCAATCTATGCCTGGAGATGATCGCTCCACCAAACAACCTCCTCTCTGGCTGAGAAATCATGGCTTTGTATGATTGTTGTGAAGCCGTTGCCTGATTCTTTAGTCTCTGAAGATTTCTCAAATGGAAGGGCTGGGAATATGGCCTGAATAAAGGAGGTTAAGGAGGCCCAGGAATTTGACATCTCTGGAAGATCTAGCAATTTTTGGCAATGTTTTCGAATTTTTCTCACTTTTCCCCTGGCAGTAGGAGAGTAAGGTCCCTGCAATTTACTAGCTCATCTAAAAACTCTATCTCTTGAGTGGACCAACTGGAATTTCTTGTAGTTCACTATAAAACCCAGACTCTCTAATAGATTTAACGTTGATGCTGCCTGATGGAGCACTAGCTCTTGAGACTCTGCCATTATCAGGATATTGTCCAAATAGATTATTAGATGAATACCCCTCTGTCTCAGCAGTGCCACAAAAACTGGATTCATCAACTTTGTGAATACCCTTGAAAGCCCAAGTGCAATGAACAACGGACAGTACTGAAAGATGTAATTATTTTGCATGGTCCAAAGCAAGACAAAGTCCCTTGTGGCATAGTAAGAGAAGCACTGTTTGCGCTTGGTTTTACCACGACGCTTGAACTTAGCATTACTATGGACGAAAGTGAGATCAGGAGTCTACTGGAAGAAAAACTTAAAAACAAACTTGAATCTATTTCCAGAAAAGGCAACAAGTTTCAGTTCATAAGAGGTATAAGCAGCAAAATCATCTCTCTTGAAAATATCAATCAACAAGAGTGCCAGGCGCCATGTGACAGGAGACTTCTAAAACACATTTCCGGTCAAGGGCCATTGTACATTCGCGCAAATGAAGATATACTTCAATTCCAAACAAAGGAGACATGAGAAAGATGACAGTCGGAGAGATGGAGAGTAGCAATGGAGACGAGGAAGCAATTATGCGAAATACAATGCATATAAAGCCTTGCCCAACCCCCATTGTAAGAGTAGACCTAAGTAATTTGGATGATGGCGCTGCACCTGGCGAAGATAGTGTTCCAAACTGTGACCCGTTACCTGCCACAGGTGAATAATCAACTACAATGCCTTCAACATCTACAGCACTTGCACCAGAACAGCTTATATGTGTACGTTGCCCTAAAAGTTTTTCCGTTGAGGAAAGTTTTTCCAGCCGTGAAATCGAGGACCATTCTGATGGATGTGCTGAAGCTGCCTGGACTGGTTCAGAACACCTAGTGTATGCTAGATTAATGGCAGACATAGAGACTGATGACCAAGGTCCCTTGGAAAACCAACCAGCAGCAGAGGAGAACAATTCAGACCCTGTTGATCAGCAGTATAATTGGGACCCTACAACTATGATGGAAGTCCAGCAGACATTAAGGCTGAATTGATTGGTACCTTGCAAACATTGCAAACAAACCTCAACACACGTACCAATAGGATCAATGTCCAGGGAACAAGTGTCCTTGATTATTACATTGATGCACGCAAACAATGCCATTGGATGCATCCTTTCATTTTACAAAAACTACATTTTATTAGGCAAATCAATTTGGATTTGTTAAACATGGGAGATTTTCATTTTTGTAAAGCAAAAAGTTTTGGCATGTGAATATATGAGGTATGTAAATATTTTTAAGCATTGCCATGTTCACCAAATGCAAACGATGTTTTCGTTTTCAAATCTGAAAAGTCCTGTCATATTAATGCTGAGTCCTGTGTGGTGACTGGTGTGTTTGCCCTTATAATTTATTTGAAATGAATAATCTTCTAATATGAAATATACTTTTATCTTTGTAAGATGTGCTTGGGCAGGTACACAATCAACTATTTGACCAGAATGGAATGCCAGTTGCAAGCACTCTGGCATTGACACAGGACCTCTTTAAATATGCAGGTGAATTGATGGCAATATCCATTATCCAAAGTGGGCCTGTACCAAACTTCTTGTCACCTGTCATATATGATGTAATTGCTAAAGGTCTGTCAAAAACTGTGTATTCCCTGGAGATGATCGAAGAACCAAATTTGAAAGAAATTGCAACCCAGGTACATTATTGACTGATTAAAATTAAAGTAATGATTTTTTATATGTTTTGTTAAACTATTTGTTCCAGCCAATTGACCTAGGAGTGGATTTACCAGGGGTGGACAAGGAATGGGTTTATGGTATTCAAGTTTTAAATATTTGAGATATTCAACATTTGTTATCAGTCTTACTGTAGCTCCTTAGACCAACTTAAGTTTTGGAATTCAAACCAGCACTACAGTGGCGGTTCTAGAAGTTAGTCACATAAATTATGCAGAAATTCTAAATACCTGAATAACAATCCTATTGGTTATCTGAATTATTCTTTGCAAATTCCTAACAGTAACCAATAGGGTTGTTATTAAGGTATTTTGAATTCCTGTATAATTTATGTGACCTACTTCTAGATCTGCCACTGGTGGTATGGTACTAGTTCAAAATACCCAATATTAATATTGCCATGCCTCTTGACTCTTATGACTTGTGTAATGTTGACTGTTGAGGTTTTGGGAATTTATATCATAATAAATAATGAAATTGTATTTAGTCAACATATCTGCAAATTGTGCAATTAATGTAATCAACAAACTTCCAAAGGTGCACCTTGCTTGCCCATGACAGTAACTTTATACAAGTATTTTTTATCCTTGTTACTTTTGGATTGGTGATTAAATGGTGATTGGGTTTTCTAAACAATCGAGTTACCATAATTACTGTACATGTTTATAGATTGATTCTGTGGATACTGATGCTGATCTACAATCTAAACTCCTGGAGGATAATGTTCTTGTTGTGCTTGACCAAGTTGGCTACAGAGGGATCCCCAACAGAGAGACTCTTGGATCAAAGGATAAAATAGTCCGGTATTATCACACATCTTTCGGTATAAGTATAGGTAATCATGCAATGAGGAGTACAATTAAGGATTAACAGTGCAAATGATGTTTGAAAATGTTGCCAAAATTGGACAAGCTGCCGAGGCGATAACTATTTCACTTTCTTTTCCGCCTTTTAATAATTGCACCCTCATTTATTGCACTCGAGTGCAATTAATGATAACCAAGTACATGTAAAACCAGGGGTAAACCCCCTAAAAACCTTGCTGGATCCACCCCTGTGTAAAACAACATTCCTGGTAAAAAATATATATATTCCTTCCTGCAGGTCTATAATAATCAAGTCACAAATTGAACCAAAGTTGGGCATGATAAAGCAGTAAGAAGAGGGCCTGTCTGTCTGCAAGCTGTTAGATGCCATTCGTGCAAGACCAGCCTTGTTCAGAGCTGTTTTTGTGTCTGGTTGCATATTTGATCAGGATGCAGACGAGTTCTTGGATGGGTTGAAGGTTACCTTCAGTGAGAACCAGAAGGAAAGAATTGTTGAAGCAACTGTTTACAAACATTTTTGTGATTTTGTACTGTTTCTTCATAATGATGGTTAGTACTTGATGGTTCTCATGCATGGTTCTGTGCAACAAACAGGGTTCAAATTAGTTGAGCTAAAACAATGTGCAAAAATGTGGCAATTTATATTGCTTGAATCGATGTTCACCAGTTACTTGCCTGATATTTTGCACATTGATTGGAAATATCATGTACAATTTTCACTATCTGGGCCAAAACGATGTGCAAATTGCACATTGTTAATTCGAACTCTGGCACAAATTGCATTGCACGTTGTAGCAAAATGCTTTGTGTTAAATGCTTTGTGAAATTTTGTATCATGAAACTGGAAATATTTTTTAGCTTTTTAATTTCAAATTCCATTTAAAAGTTGTATTTCTGGAATCATAGACAATCAAAAACACAAATGTCTTTTGGATTGTCTATGCTGGCATGAATGGTTTGCTCAAAATATTTCATAGGTTTATGATATCACATTTATACTGTACATCAAGCTATATATACTGTACTTTCAGGGATAGAAGAGCATGATTTGAAGTTGCGGCATATTTTACGTTTCGTAACTGGATGCTATTCATTGCCTCCACTTGGTCTTCCTGATTCTGTCAAGATCAAATTCCTGCATGGTTGTCACAATGGCTGCAAGTGTCGTCCAACAGTGTCAACGTGCCAATTGTTCATCAGGCTTCCAGTTCATGCAGCTACATTTCAGGAAATGAAGGAGTTGATGGTATCTGCCTTGCTGGAAGGTTTTGGGTTTGGCAACCTGTAAATCGCCATATAAACACATTGCTTGTTATTACCATACATTGTATTTATAGTATGAATGGAAAAGCAAAAACAACCACATGTATTTTCTACATTATTGCTATAATAACCTATTAACAATATATATATATATATATATATATACAGTAGGGTACTACATTACAATTTACTTTATTTAATTTTGTATTGAGCGACAGTAAAGACTTGAAATTTGTGTTATCCACATGGTACTAAATGTATTTGGGAAAACAGATGTGTAGTTTACAAATTACCTATTGAGGTTCTTAACCAATTTATCAACTATTATTTATTATGTCGCTCATTTCTTTCATCACTCATATTTTGCCCTATTTCTAACAATTTTTCTTGGACAGTGAATGAACTTTAGTTCCTTGCACACACTTTTAAAATTGTGCAACCTGCACTAAAATAATCTGAGTTCAAATGTCAGTTTTTTCGTTACTGTCAAATATTTTCCTGTACTTTACATGTTTGTTGTTCCAATTAGGTTTTTGTCCCTGTTTATAATATATTGTCCAGTCAGGCATCAAGGATCATTTCAAGTGCTTCACATGCATTCACAAAGAGATATTTACCATGTTTGTTATCTTCATCTAACGGATTCACTAACAATACTAATATGGCCATCTCCTCATCTTCAAGAATGATATTTGATTCAGGTATCTCCACATGATTCACTGTTCGAATTTCAGGCATTGGACTATCGTCATCAATACCATAGGAATTCACATCCAGTGTTTCTGGGTTTACAACATCTCTCACCGTTTCATAATTAGAGTTGGCAAATTCATAAAAGCCCTGCACCCATACTTGATAGGGACTCCTATTTCCTTCAGTTGAAAGAGGATGGTTGTTCCATTGTGTTGCAAATAATGTGAGTGCCCTGTTAATTCGAGGTTTAAAAACATAATGAAGGGCAAATAGGTGGACTTCGTCCAATGGATCCAGTAAATCGAGAGATTACGGAAATAACTGATGACATATGTGTTGACATCTCTCCACAATCGTTCAATCCTTTGATTATGGACAGAAAGGCCAGGGTTTATGGTTTTGAAGCTGGTCCAAAATGCTGCAGCATCCACCTGGCAACACCAACATTTTCTGTCCCATGATCACTCCGAATTCGACGAGGACATTTGTATGTGGACATGCTATTGAGAAACAGTTGAAATACTGTCTGACTTCTGTTGTTGCAAGCACAGCCAAGATAAACAATAGCTCTTGAAAATCCATCAATTCCTCCATGAACTACAAATCTCCATCGGATCATCTTGTGATTACATCTATGTGCCTGAAATTTTAAAACAATAATATTCATATTACAATTACATAATGCTTCATGTCTTACAACTACTCAATTTTGGCTCTTTAAAATAGTGTCTACCGTAACATACTACAATGAATTACAATCTGGTTGTGACCCTCAAATCTTGGAAGGAGAAATAGTATATTGGTCCATACCCCTCCCCCCATTAAATCCATCATTAACCTCATTCCCTGGGCCTTTTTCCAAAAAATGTAAGGTAATGACATGAGATACCGACAACATGCATAGTTGCCATGATTCATTGCTTTGGGCATCAGTTGCAGCCAAAATATATAAACACATAAAAATTCATACCATAATGCATTAGGTGTTCTAACACTGTATACTCTCCGATGGATGATCAGTTCTTCTACGTAATTCCCTGCTAACAGGATCTATTCTTCGGATAGATTGTCGCACTCTCTCTCTTTGTACTTTGACACCATACCCCTTTAATGCTCCTATGACCATTCTTTCACCAGAGTTTGGAGAATAGTGTAAGATGCGTTGGACAAATACGTCTAGCTCATCATCATCTATTTCACTATAGTTCAATACCTGACCTAATGTCATTCCAAGTTCACCCCGGCATCTACGCACTGTTATCTCTGAAACACCAAGCATCAGGGCTATCGTTTGCCAGGAAAAATGCAGTGAACGTAAACCTTCAAGTTGCTGCATTGGGATGAGAAATCGAGGTCGACCTGCACGTCTACTAACGTTCTCTTCAAGCGAGCAAGCATAGTTACAGTCGTCGTTATCATCGAAGATAGTCTAGGACCTGTATAGGAGTTTGTATGCATTTCATTTAGCACAAGCAATCTCAACTGTTTTAGGGTAAAATGACCATGGCGGTCAACAATGGCATATGTGCGAAAACCTGAATCCGGGACGATTGGATTGACATTGTTTTGTTTAAATATAATACATTTTATTTCACTTACCCCCCACCAAAACACGATTTCAGCCATATTTTGCCGTCTTGTTTGCTTTTTATCGCCGAGTCTCGCAAGTATCATCCAATTGTTGTACTTTTACATAATGATAGATGGCTAAAGAAGATTTCAACCAAGTTTCGTCAAGTTTTGAAGCAGTGCAGTGTATTTTATCTTCGATATTTCGTCAAATAGCGGCCATTGCAATGCCTCGCCGCTTGTCTTCCCGATAAATGCCACTTCTTCGTCTTCATATGTATTTAGATTACAGTATCCAAGAGTACTTCATTGTAGAATAGTCCCAATCGAAAAACTAGAGTAGTATAGTCCCATTTGAAAGGAAAAAACCTCCCATAACAAATTTAGGATCAGAATCAAAGACACAAGTTTAAAAATAATTTGAAAGTCACACGCAATATTCGCGAAAACTCCTCGTGGCTACTTGACAGGGGGGGGGCAATATTTTCACGAAACGCTGGTTCGCCACCACAGAACCCAGTAAATATATTATATTTATTAAGAACAAATGAGGGTTGTTTTGCGTGTGCCTATTGAGATATAAACGTTTCGAGCTAAAGCCAATGAAAATAAAGTAGTCATAACAATCATAACAAAATAGAATTAATATGTAAAGATATAGACTGCGTGCAGGCTTCGGCCCGATTATAGGGTCGAAGGCCTGCGCACAGGCGTTACACTTATCAAAGCGCTATAAATGTCGTACAAGGGAAGGGAAGAGGGGATATAGAGGAAAGTATATAAGAAGTATTTAAGAGAAAAGAATGAGCTAGATGAAGGAGAGGCGCTCATTGATACCATCAGGCTGAATGGTGCCAAGTTTAAAAATGAGACGCTTTTCTTGCTTCCGACGGGTATCGTTAGCACCAATAATGGGATGAATGGCGCATATTTTCATATCAGAAAAGGAGTGGTTGGCACTGTTGAAGTGCCTAGCAACAGGTTTGTTGTGCACATTGTTCTTAACATCACGCAAGTGCTCAGCAAACCTATCGCCTAAACGTCTTCCAGTCTCTCCGATGTAGAGCAAGCCACATTTGCTGCAAGAGATGCAGTAAACGAGGTTGGAGGAGATGCACGTGAAACTGTGCTTGATGACAAACTGAGATTTAGGAGCCGAAATACAGGTGGTGGGGTTTAAATGCTTACAAGTGTAGCACTTAGCACGACCACAGGAAACAGTGCCAGCTGGTGACACAGAATCCTGCCGCAGTGAGCTGTGCACTAGGGTTTCCCGGATGTTTTTACTGTGTCGAAAAGAGACTAGTGGGGTCTCGGAGAAAATGGAAGACGTTGCAGGGTCATTTTTAAGTAGATTAAAATTCCGGCAAATGATGTCCCTTACTTTAAAATTGAAGGGATGAAAGGTTAAAACTAAAGGTACTTTTTGATTAGAAATTGCAACCGAAGGTTCTCTTAAGGTGTCTGAACGGGGTATAAGGGAGGCCTTGTTAAGGGCAGTATCTAAAAGGTGGGAAGGATAACCACGATTCACAAAAAAGCTTCTCATTTCTGAACATTTGGCATCAAAGTCGTCGTCTTCACTACAGAGGCGACGAAGACGTAAGAATTGAGAGTAAGGGATAGCAGTTTTAGTGTGCCTAGGATGACAGGATGAGAAGAGAAGATAGCTGTGGGAGTCAGTAGGCTTGTAAAAGACAGATGTGCTCAGCCTATTACCATTGATAGAAATGAGAATGTCTAGGAATGATACACTGGTCTCACTGATCTCCCATGTGAACTGAAGTGCTGGATGGAAATCATTAACAAAGTTAATGAAGCAATTCAGATCAGCACGCAAACATGATGCAGTGCCTAAGCAATCATCAATGAACCGGCGATAGAAGTCAGGTGAGGGACCAGTGTACTGTTCGAAGATTTGTTTTTCCACATAACCAACAAACAAATTAGCATAGTTGGGTCCCATTTTGGTACCCATGGCCACACCACTTATTTGTTGGTAATGTTCACCATCAAACGAGAAATTGTTCAAGGTGAGCACTAACTCTGCCAAGCGTACCAAGGTGGTGGTAGATGGATCCTGAATTACCCTTTGGTCTAAAAAGTATTTTAGTGCTTGAAGGCCGTCTTGATGCGGGATGACAGTGTAAAGTGATTTGACATCCATGGTGAAAATGAATTTGTGTGGTGTAATATTCTTATATTATACTTCAATACCAACTAATCACTAACTACAAGAGTCAACCCAAACGGGTATTTATATACTAACTACCTAATTACAAATTCATATTTAGATTACCATATTACACTTTTCCCCCTTTTAAAGTTCGTGACCTAATGTTCAATACTGGCTTTTTTTGGGGTTTTTTCCTAATGTTTATAACTATTTAAATCTACATTAATATTAAATAAATTAAGTTCCTATTTAGGTAATACTAAGATTAGTTCTTCAACCTCAGTATTTTTAAGAGTACATTAATCTTTCTGGTGGTCTTCTACTTCGTTGAGGATAACGGCGGTTCTTTCCGACACTTCCTTGAGCTGGAGGCGAGGGAGTATCTTCCGGACTTACAGCAGGTTCCTCAGGAAGCTGTAGTCGCTCGTGATCCAATTGCAATGGAACAGACACCGGAGAGTCTCTTTCTTGAGGTGCAGATCTATTCTCGTGCGGAACTGATACAACCGGCTCTTCTTCGGAATCTGGCATATTTCCAAAATTTTCTATCCAATCATCGGCATCTTTCTCTCGCTCGTACTGTATTGGATTCTCGGTTGACGCTACCAGTTGATCCATATGGCACATTCGGGTCTCCCCTTGAACTCGTACTTGAAATGTTCGTGGACTCAGTTTCTTCCCAGGACCCATTTCTCTCTTCCTCCACGGTAATTTCGAACTCGCACCGTTTGGTTGGTATCAAATGTTCTTGGAACTCGATTCTGTGCCTGATATTTCAATTGGTTGTCTTGTTGTGCTTTCACTCGTTGTCTCAAATTCGGTTTTAATAAGCTAAATGTGTTCTGTAATGGTCTCTTCAGAAACAACTCTGCAGGTGATTGTCTCGTCACGGTGTGTGGTGTGCAACGATATTTCAGTAAGAAGTTGGACAATCGATGTTGGACACCATTGGCACTTTTGGCGTCCAGCACTTGCTTGCGTAACGCTTGCTTGACTACTTGAACTGCTCTTTCTGCTGCTCCATTAGATGCTGGGTGGTACGGTGGACTAACTATATGTCTTATTCCATTTGCTTCAGTAAACCGTTGAAACTCTTTACTGACAAACCCTGGACCGTTGTCTGAAACAATGACTTCAGGTAATCCGTAGGAAGAAAACAAATTCCGAAGGATTTCAATCGTCTTGGACGCGGTCATCAATCTCGTAGGTATGACTTCGATCCATTTTGAATGGCTGTCAATCACAATCAAGTAGAAATTCTTCTCAAACTCGAAATGATCTATGTGAATTCTTTTCCACGGTTCACTCGGCCAATTCCACGGATGTATCGGCGCCGCCGGCGGGGTTTAACATTTGCTTGGCAGGCGTTGCAGGCACGAACCTTGGTCTCGATCTCCTGGTCCAAATTGGGCCACCATAAATATTTTCGAGCCAACGCTTTCATGCGACAAATGCCAGGATGTTGGTCATGCAAATCTTCCAAAATCCTCTTCCGATGGGTAGGAGGAATCACCACCCGTCGTCCCCAAAGGATACATCCCTGGTCCGCTGACAATTCGTTTCGACGCACAAAATATGGTTTTAGACTTTCATCTGATACCACGTTTGGCCATCCATTCATGATATATTCAATAATTTTTATTTTTTATTTGTGATATATTCAATTATTTTTATTTATTTTTATTCCAAAGCTCGTGATAATATTGGATCATGACTGGTATCTTCGCTTATCTGCTTTGCTGTCACTGGTAACTCATCAAAATAGGACAACTGGAAAACTTCGGCTTCTTCTCCAATTGAAGGTGATCCACTCTTCAAAGGCAGACGGGATAGTGCATCAGCGTTCGCATGTTGACTTGAACTTCTAAATTTTATCTCATACTGGTATGCGGATAAAATTATGGCCCAACGCTGTAATCGTGCTGCAGCCAAGGTTGGCACCCCCGTCCTAGGCCCAAAAATCGTTACCAGAGGCTGGTGGTCAGTTTCTAACGTGAACTTGCACCCGTAAAGATATTGACGGAACTTCTGCCAGGGGGAAAAGTGTAATATGGTAATCTAAATATGAATTTGTAATTAGGTAGTTAGTATATAAATACCCGTTTGGGTTGACTCTTGTAGTTAGTGATTAGTTGGTATTGAAGTATAATATAAGAATATTACAGTGGCGACGAGGATGGGATTCGTCTAACGGAATACACGAGGGACTTGTGTGAAATGGCGACCATCGGTCAGATTGGAGAATATGTCGAAAGCAAGGAAGAGTTTGAATGTTATATCGAGCGTGTAGAACAGTTCTTTGAAGCTAATACAATCGCTGAAGACAAGCAAGTAGCGGTTTTGCTTACAGTGATGGGGGCTTTGACATACGGGTTGTTGAAGAGTTTATTGGCTCCAGAACGGCCGAGTTCAAAGGATTTGGCAGAGTTGGTTAGAATCCTAAAGAATCATTTCAGTCCTAAACCGTCGGTAATCGCCGAGCGATTTATATTTCATGGTCGATATCAGAAGGAAGGTGAGTCTATTGCACAATATATTGTAGAACTCAGGAAGTTAGCATCTACGTGTGACTTTGGCTCTTTCCTAAGCGAATCATTGAGAGATCGATTCGTGTGTGGATTAAAGGCCCGGGCAATTCAGAAAAAACTTTTGTCGGTTGTTGATTTAACATATAAGCGAGCTAACGAATTAGCTCTGGCCATGGAAATTGCCGATAAAAACACTCAAGAATTTAAACCGTTTAGCGGCTCGGAAGTCAAAAATGTCTCGCGAGAAACGGCGAGAAAAGGGAGAGGTCAATTTACCGATCGAAATCATGATCGAAATAAAATTCAAGGGTCTAAAACTGGGACTAAAAGTACAGGGTTAAAATGTTTTCGATGTGCGGGAAGTCATGCACCAAATTTATGCAAATTCAAAGATGAAAAATGTTATAATTGTTCGAAGAAAGGACATATCGCTAGAGTGTGTCGAGCAAAACATATTAATAACAAGGTGTTTAAAACGAAGTATGTCGATCAGGATGATTCGAATGATAGAGATCCGGCAGAGGAAGAGCTAGGGTTATATGGAGTTTATATAATGCCTGAAATTAGGAAATATCAAGCTAATATACGGGTTGACAATGAGAACATTGTCATGGAAATTGATACGGGGGCGGCTGTATCAATTATTCCTCAAGAGTTGTATGAGACTAAATTGAGTCATTTACCATTGAGCGAATCTAAAGTCGTGTTGAAAACGTACTCTGGGGAGCGCCTTCCAGTACTTGGGGAAGTACAATTACCTGTCCAATATGAGGGACAAAGCGCGAAATTGACAGCGTTTATTGTTAAGGGAAATAACCCTGCTTTGTTGGGTCGAGATTGGTTGACCAAATTAAAGTTAGATTGGTCAAGAATTTTCGCAGTAAAGTCAGCAATTGGAGTTAGACGAACACGCACAAGAGTTACTTACCATTAATACCCATAGGGGTTTGTATCGTTATACGAGATTACCATATTACATGTGGACCCTGAAAATTGATGTTGTCAAGAATTTTCAGGGCATGCTTGGTGTCCTTGATATAAGAAGGCAAGTTCTTAACCAAGGGCGCCATGATGTGATCAAGGTAGCTGGAGAGGAGTTCAGTGGGGCAACCACAAGCTGACACGATTGGTCTGCCCGGGTTGTCGGGTTTGTGAATTTTGGGTAGGAAATACATGACTGGTGTGCGTGGAGTGGCGACTAGGAGATTGCCTGCCGTAGCAGGTAATTCCCCAGTCGTGATGAGATGGTTGATGGTGGAACGGATTATGGTGTTGTGTTTGGATGTCAAATCAGTATCAACCCTGCTATAAAACGAGGTGTCACCCAGTTGTCTGTGAGCCTCTTGACGATACAAGTCGGCCCTCCAGACGACTAGGGCACCCCCTTGTCAGCAGGCTTGATCACAATGTCATTCCGGGTACGCAAAGACCTTAGAGCACTAAATTCGGCTAAACTAAGATTAGGGGGCCTTTTAGGCCTGAAACGGGGGAGCTGATATATGTCATGTCGACATTGTCGAATGAATAGATCAAGGGACCCAAATTGGCCTTCCGGAGGAGACCAGGTGGATTTTTTGGGGGTGATGACCTCAAAAACATCCTTAGACTGGATGGAGGTGTTGTTATGAAAATGTGCCTTAAGTTTTAAACGTCTATAAAAAGAGTCAGTGTCCTCTTTCACTGAGAAAGAGTCTATGGGCCCAGGGTTGGGTACAAATTTGAGACCTTTCGCAAGGACAGATCTGTCAGAGTCAGATAAAGGCAAATCAGGAGGTATTGTAACCACCAAATTGATATCACTGGCAGAGGAAGTGTGATGGGTAGTCGAAAAAGTACGGGGACCTACGAGGTCTTCAAACTTCGAAGCTTTGCTCGTTTGAAGAAACGTGTAAAGCTTAGAATTTAAAGAGCGAATGTGTTGTGTTATGCCAAATAACAAAACAGGGGGACAAACATGGGAAAGAGTGGACTTGACGTTCATAATATTGGAATCAGTATCTTGAACGTACTGGGACATGGCCTGAATGGTAATACGCATGAGACGACAGCTGTGTTTAATACAAGCTGACATGACGCTTCGAGCCATGTGCTTCGACACAGAAGTCGAATTGAAAGAATGTAGATTAAAAGACGATTTAAAACCGTTGGGAACTACATCAAAGTGTAGGCAACGGCTCAAGAAAGAGATATGACTAGAGAAACGAGTCTTAAGTAGGATTAGATAGAATAAACGAAGAGGGCAATGGACGGCAAAAATAGTGAAATGTAACATACCATTTCTTTCCGGAGTTCTCGACGTACGTTCTTGAGGTTCACCATAGTCGCTGTTCTTCGTGAAGGATATCGTAGACATTAATTCAGCGTCGGCCACGGACATATAAGAACAAATGAGGGTTGTTTTGCGTGTGCCTATTGAGATATAAACAAAATCTCGACGTTTCGAGCTAAAGCCCTTCGTCAGGAGAAATTAGTAGACAGATAAACACATTACATCAGCTTTTATAGCAACGCTATAAAAGCTGTCACGTGAACAAAATATTAACCAATGAAAATAAAGTAGTCATAACAATCATAACAAAATAGAATTAATATGTAAAGATATAGACTGTGTGCAGGCTTCGGCCCGATTATAGGGTCGAAGGCCTGCGCACAGGCGTTACACTTATCAAAGCGCTATAAATGTCGTACAAGGGAAGGGAAGAGGGGATATAGAGGAAAGTATATAAGTATTTAAGAGAAAAGAATGAGCTAGATGAAGGAGAGGCGCTCATTGATACCATCAGGCCATGATACCATGTATTTTTATGATTTATGATAAAAACAATAGAATATATGCAATATTTCGTGTTTGTGTTGCTTACTGTGACTGTTGCTTTGTATACTATGTCCCTAGTCATGCATTGTTTTTGAAGCGGGCAAATGGTGTTTTTTCTACAACTGCAATTGGTAGTGTCCCTCTCCTGTGGCTTGTTATTTCTAGATATGCGTGCATTGTGTTTAGTGATTACTGAACACAATGTTTCATCTGGCTGTTTCATCTGTAAAAGAATCATCAGGCAGTTTTGAACAAACTGCCTGATGATTCTTTTACAAATGAAACAGCCTGTTGCAGACAAGTTTTGAGGTAAGCGAAAATCTATATATATGAGAGACGTCATCTCTATATATATTTAGACGTAACTTTCGACCTTAACAATGGAAAACATAGGCCCTATAGGAAGCCCAATGACGATCCACTATACATAAATATGCACTCTAATCACCCACCGAGCATCACAAGGCAACTACCTGCATCAATTAACAAGCGCATTGCACTTCTTTCATCAGATGAGCAAACTTTTCAGGAATCTGCACCCATATATCAGAACGCACTGCACCCATATATCAGAACGCACTTAGGCATAGCAGCTTTACCCATGAACTTAGCTACACTCAGCACACACCGCAACAACAACGCAGGAATAGGCAACGCAATATCATTTGGTTCAATCCACCATTTAGTAAGAGTGTTAGCACAAACATAGGACGTAATTTCCTTAGTCTAATTGACAAACATTTTCCACCGCACCACAAGCTACATAAAATTTTTAACAGAAATACAGTTAAAGTAAGTTACAGCTGCATGAACAATGTCAAGTCAGTAATCACTAAACACAATGCACGCATATCTAGGAATAACAAGACACAGGATAGGAACACTGCCAATTGCAGTTGTAGAGAAAACACCATTTGCCCGCTTCAAAAACAATGCATGACTAGGGACATAGTATACAAAGCAACAGTCAGAGTAAACAACACAAACACGATCAAAAATTACATTGGCATGACTGCAACCACATTCAAAGAGCGATTGGCCAACCACACTAAATCTTTTCAGCATAAAAAGCATGCAAAAGACACGGAACTTTCGAAATATATTTGGACATTGAAAGAAAGCAATAAGGATTTCAGTATTAATTGGCAAATTTTAAAACATTCTATTTCGTACACGGGAGGATCAAAACGATGCAATTTATGTTTAGAAGAAAAATTTTGTATTTTGAAAGAAAAAAACAAGAATTGTTTACTCAACAAAAGAGCTGAAATAATTTCACGGTGTCGTCATCGAAATAAATTTCGCGTAAACAATGCAAACAAAGCCATGCATGCACACATTGTCTCCCACACACACTCCCACGCCCCGGCAGGAAGCATATAAGCGGTCATTTCTTTTCGATACTTGTAAACTGCCTAATGATTCTTTTACAGATGAAACAGCCTGTTGCAGACAAGTTTTGAGGTAAGCGAAAAACTATAATTTGCTCTAACTATATGTTGTCGAGCACTCTTTGCGTTTCGTAGACCTAAACCTACACGTATATATATATATATATATATATATATATATATATATATATATTTTCGCTTACCTCAAAACTTGTCTGCAACAGGCTGTTTCATCTGTAAAAGAATCATCAGGCAGTTTGTTCAAAACTGCCTGATGATTCTTTTACAGATGAAACAGCCTGTTGCAGACAAGTTTTGAGGTAAGCGAAAATCTATAATTTGCTCTAACTATATGTTGTCGAGCACTCTTTGCGTTTCATAGACCTAAACCTACATGTATATATATATATATATAACGATTTACCTAAACTCAGTTTGTTAGCCAAAGCTAGCCTTCAACGGGTTACCGACCAGCTCAAAGACCTAAACATATCTGAGAGTACACTAAACGAGTTTAAAGGCGGGATGGTTCGCGTGATCGAAGAAGGTAAGAAATATGGCAGCAAGATCCTTAAATGTAAGAAATTGCTCTACACTACACCCCCCAAGAATATAATCATTACACCTAGTGATAAAACTAAACGACTCATCGCTGTAGATTCCAAAAGTTATAACGACATGTTGGTAAAATCCACTATTAAGACTGACAACTACAAGGAACTTAAAAGATTAAACCAGCCCAGGACTGAACAAATCAACTTTAATCGTTGCCTTAACGATGTAGCTAACAAATATCAATTTAACAACCCTAAGTTATATAAGGATCTCAAATCCACTATTTGTAGTGAACCACTTCCTTGCTCGGCCTATTGTCTACCTAAGGACCATAAAGACGGGATTTAAAAGGTAGGCCCATACACGCAGCTACTGACACACCGGCTACTTCTCTGTCGAAATATCTAGCTAAAGCTTTACAACCACTCCTTAAACATGTTCCTGCCCATCTAAAAAACACCGAAGAGTTCATTGAGTTTATATCTAATACAGACGTTGACTCAGTGCATGGATTTTGTAGTCTTGATGTTTGCAACCTATATGGGTCAATTCCACTTGAAGATTTGAACAATGACACCCCCAGCGTTTTTACAGTTGCTACGCGTTTTTTCTCAAGACACAAATCTGACTGTGAACTTCGTGACTTGAGTAGCCATGATTTCGAACAGCGTATTAGACTTTGTATTACCAGCGATAATGTATTAATTGGTAACAAAGCTTATAAGCAGTGATTGGGCTTAGCGATGGGAAATAATCTAGCTCCTGTATTGGCTATAATTTATATGAACGCACTAGACAATCAAATTCTGGCAAAATCTAATGGATGTGCAACCATTAAACGCTACATGGACGATTATTTTGCTTTCCTGATATCCTTGAAATAGCTAATAGCTTAAACGACGTCATCAAATTTACGCTTGAGTTACCCAGAGACAATCAATTACCCCTTTTGGATACCTTAGTTACGTTTAATCCCCAGGATAAAACTTTCTCTACAGCACTCTATATAAAACCTATCCATAGCCGATGTATCACACCCTGGGATAGTCATGGTTCGGTGGCGTCCAAATGAGCAGTCCTTATAGGCGAAATAAAGAGAGCTGTGAGATGTTCTACCGATTGTGCAACCCAAAAACAATCATTGAAGCAAATAAAACAATTGTTTTGTGCACAATGTTTACCCTGCCAATTTCGTCAAAGGAGTTATAAGAAGCACCCTTTCCGACAGACACCAGAGCGACGATCAACAAGATATTATTTACCTCAAACTCCCATTTATCAATGAAGAATATAAACGACGGGCCTTAGGAGTGTTAAACCGATCGCGTATAAAGAATGTTAAAATACACTTTGTAAATGGCAGATCATTATCAAAAGTGTTTGGCCCGCCGAAGAATAAACAAAACTGCCCACGTAACTGCGAAACATGTAAATTAGCCACCAAACCGAATCGCTGCTTGAAGAAGAATGTCATTTACGAAATTAAGTGTGTAACATGCGGAACCATCTACATAGGATAGACTATCAGAA
The DNA here is from genome assembly GCA_016169945.1 of Trachythela sp. YZ-2020. Taxonomy (NCBI): domain Eukaryota; kingdom Metazoa; phylum Cnidaria; class Anthozoa; order Malacalcyonacea; family Clavulariidae; genus Trachythela; species Trachythela sp. YZ-2020. The sequence goes on along the minus strand of JADLSH010000164.1, from coordinate 1,723,794 downwards.
CAATAGGAACACGAATTAAAGAACATTTAACAATGGAGAAGCAAACTGTGTTTAAACATTTATTATCACATAAGAATCGTAAAGGAAATAAGATCACTTGGAGGATTTTGCATTCAAATATCCGAAATGACGAGGAACAAAGATATATAGAGGCTTTTGAAATACAGAACCAATCTGAAGACATTATGAACGGTTGTGTTGGGAGAACAATTTGTATATAGAAAGATTTTAACCTAGTATTTTATATAGAAACTGTGTTTAACCTATAGAATTTATAATGTTCCCTAAAGTAGAATTATATCCTAAAAAAAACTTATTACTAATGCATGATTAGTATTTTATTACTTCCGTTTACAATAGAACTAAGCTAGAATTTGTAATTAGACACGCCTGTATATACACTAGGATCTTAATATTGCTACTAACCATTCCACTGAAGAAGCCTTGACCGGCGAAACGTTTGGATATTAACAAATAAATAGTTAATTTTATGTCTGAAGAAATCAATACAACAAGTTCATATATATATATATATATATAGTTACAAGCTGCACTGACAAGCCGTTGAACGGCGAAACATGCATGTCTGCAGATTTGACTATATATAGTCAAATCTGCAGATATAGAGAGAAAGAACTATAGAAAGATCTTAGGATTATATATATCTGCAGACATGCATGTTTCGCCGTTCAACGGCTTGTCAGTGCAGCTTGTAACGCAGTCTAGATGTGTGACTTCGTATTTATGCACCATACTCTTGCTCTCACCAAGAGCATGTGGTACAATACTCAGACACATGCGCATCCAGACATGCGTGAAGTGTCTTGGGCCAGAGTGCTCAAACGACCACAAGAGAAGTGAGCTTTTGCATTATCGCTTAGCCACCAATTAACCTCACAGAGTGCTCAACAACACAAGTGAAGGAGCATATATATATATATATATATACATGTAGGTTTAGGTCTACGAAACGCAAAGAGTGCTCGACAACATATAGTTAGAGCAAATTATAGATTTTCGCTTACCTCAAAACTTGTCTGCAACAGGCTGTTACAGATGAAACAGCCTGTTGCAGACAAGTTTTGATATATATATACTGATCACATTAACTGTTCAAATCGATCAATACCCTTATATGAGTCCAGGAAGTGGTTTTTAAGAGCAAACTTAAAATAAGTAATGCTAGATTTTGTCTTGATCTCTTTGGGTAGATTGTTCCATATCTTAATGCTACTGACTGTTACAGATTTCCCTCCTTCAGTTACATAATTAAATTTAGGACAAACTAAATTGTATTCACCGTGTCGAGTTTGTCTACCGTTTATATCATTGTTTGTTCTAAATAAATTCTTGATATAATGCGGAGCCTGACCATGCAGGCTCTTATAGACTATAGTACATTTATTAATTTTCACTTTGTCATAGAAAGGGATCCAGTTCAGTAAAGTAAAATTGACCGTTGACCTAGAGGAGGTATCTGTTCCTAGAATTATACGTGCTACTCTCTTTTGTAATTTGGAGACTCAAAGAATATCACTTTGCAAGCAGCAACTCCAAATTGAACTACCATACATCATCACCGGCTTGATGATAGCATTATAAAATAGCTTTCGTTCAAGCAGTGGCAAATATCCTCGAATTTTTCTCAGGAGACCGATTTTCTGACTGAGCTTTTTACAAAGTTTGTTTACATGCTCTTTGAAAGCTAGATCTTCGTCAATGATTATGCCAAGTAATTTTTGTGAGGAGACCGATTCAATATTTGCACCATTTGCAGTAAGAGATAGAGAAGGAGTTTGTAGGCGAGAATTGTTTTTATCAAGGTCAAAAAGGAGTTGGTCCAATAAGCGAATTAGAGCAGTTTCAGTGTTGTGGCGTCGGGCGAAAACCAGATTGTAGGCCATATAGAAAATTGTTGTTGGACATGTAAATGGAGTGGACATGTTGGACATGTAAATAAGTGCATCATAAATATGTCTTTCATACAGTTTCGAGAGGATTGGAAGAACAGAGATTGGTCTATAACGAGGATCGGAAGAACTGTATAATAAACAATCCAGAACATTCCTTGTATGATTTATTGCCTTCGAAGCGGAAAAGAGTGTTACGTAAATGGGGACACGATTTCATCCTGCCTAAGGTCCGAACAGAACGATTCAAGAAAACATTTATAAATAGATGTCTTTTTAACTTTGTATAGAACTGTATATACTTTTTATATTTCTTAATACTTTTAATACTATCTAGTCCATAGTTGTAAAAAATTATCTATGTAAGCTCGCACGGTTGTTGCATAGTATTTTCTAATAAAGACTTATCAATCAATCAAATGGCGTGTCGCCTTTTCCGCATCGAATAACTCATGATATAATTTGGTGTTGTCCATGAAAAGCTTGACTGAACTTGATACACTGTCAGGAAGGTCATTGATATAGATCAAAAAGAGGATGGGGCCAGGAATTGTTCCCTGTGGCACACCTGATTTAACATTAGACCACCCGGAATATGTACCTCTAACCACTACTCGCTGTCAGGGATTTGTCAAAAAATTTCGGAACCATTCTAACAATACACCACCAATACCATATTATTTAAGTTTGTAAAGCAATCATTTGTGAGGTACACTATCGAAAGCTTTACAGAAGTCTAAGAAAACTATGTCAGTAGGTTTATTATTATTCCGTGATCTCGACCAGTCGTTATAACACAACAATAGCTGCGACAAGGGTGATTTATGCTGAAGAAATCGAAATTGGTTTGAGTTAAATAGTTAGGCGAGTTAGCCAAACATTTACCGTTCTGTCCAGAGCGATTTTTTCACAAATTTTTTATATGGTTGAAATAAGAGAGATTTGGCGGTAGTTATCTCTGACGAATTTGGATCTTTTCTTTTAAATAGGGGCAATATTAGCACACTTATTAATATCCAAGTTCTTTAAATACCTTTCAACTTCTTCTGTTGTACAAATAATGTCACATAACTCGTCATCCAGTATCCGGGTTACAACTCGAAAATCTTCAAATGTCTCCTCCGTAAACACTGACGAAAAGTATGCATTCATACATTCTGCAATACCCAAGTCATTGGTGATCTCCTCATTTCCCACTTTTAATAATACCAGATCATTGGTTCCCTTTCGGTTTAAATTAACGTATTTCCAGAACGGTTTGGCATCATTCCACTTTAATTTTGCTGACAACTCGGTAATATATTCCCAGCGAGCCGAGTTACACCTGATTTTAACCATGGAATTCATTTTTTATAGTAATTCCAGTCATGCTCTTTCCCCATCTTTTTGCTTTTCTAAATGCTGCCTTTTTTTCCCTACATAATCTGATCAACTCTTTAGAAATCCATGGCGTATTTTTCTTCATTTTATCATTCACTTGTGGAATGCAATCGTTTATAGCCGCAAAGAGCAAGTCTTTCCATGCTATCCAGCTTTCATAAATATCGTCATTGTTCAGTGCACATTGCCAAGGAATATGCAGGAGGAGGTCTTTTCATTTATTCCATTCTGATATTTTTGAATGAGTAATACTGCCTCTGAGGTCTCCTATCTTCATATGGTGTGCAATTTATTTCAAATGTAATTTGATTGTGATCAGAAAACGGGTCGCCTACACGAATGTCTTGCACATGGTCTGTTGTTGTTGTCAAGACGAGATCGAAGATATTTTGATCTCTTGTGGGTTGGCTCACCATTTGGGTAAAGAAATTATCATGTACAATTTCTATTAAAAGATTGTGCAACGGAGCGTCTCTTAGGGGACTATTGTTATTCCAATTTATCTCTCGCTTGTTAAAGTCACCTGCAAGTATGATATCTGCAGAAGAAACCTCGCTAAGTACTCTCTGTAAATCTCTGTAAATGCTCTAAATCACCATTGGGTGGTCTATAAAAACACCAATAGTTAATTTCGTATTTTGCTTCAGAATTATATCCACGAATAATAGTTCAGATTGGAAAAAATGTCTAACTGAATAATCTTGAGTGTATTTCTAGCTGCGATTAAAACTCCCCCTCCATAGCGCCCTTGATGTTGACAGTCTTTCCTTAACACTGTGAAATTAGATGGGAAGATTTCCGAGTTGAGTATGCTGTCATCTAGATGTGTTTCAGTCAAAATCACAATATCTTGAGACCCACTTTCAATCTCCAAGAACATTTCGTCAGCCTTATTCACAATGCTTCTCGCATTTGCATACAGAACAGACAGCTTCGACTTTCTTGAACTATAATTTAAGTTAGACCCGCTATTCATGTAGATTGGGCCAGGATTAGTAGCAACATCGCTAGCAATAATCAGTAATGATTGATCTTGATTTTTTTGGAAAATTTATACCATAAGCAAACCTGACGCCGGTCTGAAGTGTTTCCTTGGTGTTCGATCTTGGCTGTAGCACCAATACAATCCGTTTACATCTGGATCTATAGTTGACAGTGAGGTTTTAACTTTAAAGTATAGAACTCCATTATATTTGGAGAAACCCATCCATCCTTGTAATAGTAGAAATGCTGTGCAATACATACGACAAAGTGCCAGGAAACACAAGCTAAGGAAAGACGCATCTGACCACCATCTTTAATTAATCATACTTTTAGTATTTTTAAATGACCGATGTATTTTTAACAACTGATATACTTTTAGTATTTTTAACTGGCCGATGTTCTATAGCAGTTTTTGAATATATATATATATATATAGATAATATATACATATGAACACAGTGGAACAAAATCTAAAAACATACCTTGAGGCAAATTGTTTGGTCGTGTATGTTCTACTGTTGGTTGCATATGAATGCTTGTGGGTTCTGAAACCTTGGGTTGTGTAATCTCGGGAACTGACCCTGCCACAGGTTCCTCTTCCCCGGCTGAACATATTTGATCGGGGTTGTGTAGGGCGGTAGGTCTGGAACATGGACCATGATCAGCTTCGTGGTCTTGGGAATCCACAACTTTAGCCGCTTTCCCAATGGTTTCTGCTGTCTCAGAGCAGGTCTTTAGGCGCTGTTCAAATCCAGGGCCAACAACTGCTGTTTTGAATCAGAAAAATCTTCACTTCGCTAATAAAGACAACAATGGGTTGATCTTTTTCAACGCTAGCTCTCTACGGCTGGTAGCAATATGGGTAGAAACACCCTCCACCAAAAGCATAGCATGCTTTATATGTAAGAAAATATGAAAACTTTCTCACTCGAATTGAATCATGCCATCACTACCAATAGTGTTCAACATAGATAGAAGGTATCCACACAAATTATTATGATCCACACAAATTTTTGCTTCTGACCTGGAGCCCCTGCACTATTCTACACAATCCTGGCAGCAGTTACCAAGACATTAATAAGAAAACTTTAATTTACAACATGTGTTTTGTTATTGAATAAATCAAGAGGGTATTGGCACTGAGAACCACATAGCAAATACCGGTTGTCGGCGAACAATGGATTCCACCCTTAACTTGCTAGTTACACAAAGCAGCTGAATAGTTTTATTCTGGAAGCAATGAGAAATTAATGGTTGTTAGTTTTAAGAATTGATGATTACACTAATATCCATACCCACAGAAACCCAAAAGCGAACCAGGCATCAAATGCTGTTAACATGTGTACAATTGTTGTTAAAGCTTTTAAGAACATAAATGCAATAGGGCTGCCTCCCACTATAATCAGCCTTCACAATGAGCAAAGTGTAAAAATAGATTCTTGTAAACAGGTCATCTGCTCCAGTAACCAAATGTTTTGTATTGCAAATACATATGCTTCCACAATACCAGATTGGATGCCAGCGTCTTTCCATCCATGAATATTGTGAGAGTATATCTGTTTGTACCATGAGGAGAATGGATGACTTGCATCCGGTATATTTTGTTGAGCTTCAAATGAAATCAAAAGAAAATTTTAAACAAGCATTTGACATTGTACTTAATACTAACTTGAAGTAATATATGTAAAAGTTTGTTTTAATTCAGCCTGGTGATTGGCCATACCAATTTTTTAACAGACAATTGGTGTATGAATAAGTCACCAATCATGTAAAGCCAACAAAGGCAATTGAGCACCAACAAAACATGGCAACTCCTACATTAGATCAACCCTTGTAATCACAAATCACCGGTCCTGCCCACCAATGGTCTCGGCGTTCCACCAATGGGCCCCCTCCATATATACCTAAATAGCAGGGAACATGTACTACTGTCCATACACCCATTCTTCAAAAACATTTACAAGTACCTTTTCCTATGATGAAAATATTTGACTATATAGATGTTAGCCAAAAGACAAGACAGGAAAACAGAAATCTTTATGCTAGAGGTATTGAAAGTACATGAACACCAATTAAACTTGTTACAATAAATTGCTGTGGACAGAATTAAATCAGCTCAAGTTGTAAGAAAGCAATTTCCTTTAAGCCTGGCATCAGCTAAAACTGTTCATAGATCACAAGGTGATACCCAGTCACAAATAGCTGTAAACCTAAATACAAACAGGCTATTCCACATATACATTATGTTGCTCTAAATCGAGTTACAACAATCGAAGGGTTATATATCACTGACCTATGTGAAGGTAAAATATCTGTCGATCAAAGAACCAAACATAGCGTGAAACTTTGTTTCACTCCAATTTGCAAATTTGTTACCTCGATGCTTGATCTTTGCATAAACATATTGAAGATGTTCGAAAAGACATCAAATACTCCTCTACAGACATTTTAATATTTATTGAAACAAGGTTACGTCCTTTAGACCTTGATGAAATGTACAATATTGATGGATTCAGGCTATTTAGAAATGTCTCTAATTATTCTGGATGTCCATGTGATGGAACAGCTGTTTATAGTCAAAACCCATTGGTATCCCTATGCTTGGAATATAAATGGAATTGAGTTTACTGTCATTAAAACAGATTACCCACCTGAACTGACTATAATTGGATTATATTGCTCTCCGTGCTATTGGTTATCTAGAGCACTTATTTTGAATTGTAATTATTATGACAATTATTATTTAATAGATAATTACTGAGGCCAACGTTTGGCCGAAGTAATTATCTATTATAATTACTGACGTTAGTCAAACGTATTGTTCAAAGCTTTTTAGTTGATGACCAATTTGGAAGAAATTTGCATATTATAATACAGGAGACAGAACTATTTTTTTCATACGAGTTGGTTTAGCTTAGCTAGTTGTACTGTTTGAAACAAACATGGATGATTCTTCAGATGATGAAAGTTTTTACATTACACAATCGCCGCCGGTCAAGGAAGCGCAACGACAGACATCGACGATTATTCGTTTAAGATGACAACTCTTTTCGACGGTACACAATTGCAAGATGTAAAGACCAATAAAAAACCCCAAAATGCAGTGGCCGTGACGAGCTTTGATCTGTTTGAAGGTAGGTTACTCAATCTTACAAAGTATTCAGTTTTCGTGTTCAGTTTTAGCCTAATCAATGGTGGTATATTTTCGTGTAGATAGTGAGATCGATGTTCATTTGTTTGAGGCGGCTACTGCTTCGACGGTGAAAAGCACGACATACAGAGACCAATAAAGAAACTCAAAATGCAGTGGCGTATGTGAGCATTGAATTACTTGAAGGTAGGTTGCCAGGTTTTATCGTATTATTCATTTTCGCGTTCTGTTTTAAGCTAAAAAGTCCTTTACTTTCGTAGGAAATAGATTTCGAAAACCAATAACTTCTTCAGAGTGGAAACGTTCGACCAAAGTTGGACATCCGAGGTAGTAAAGAAGTGGTGTTGGGTAGTGAGAACCTTCAAGAATGGCGAGTCGCAAGAAATCATGCCGTGTCTTTTAACAATGACAGCTATCACGATGAACCAGTTATCAACGCAAGTTTAGATGAAATGTGTGACAAGCAGTTGGACTTTTTCCTTGCACGCTTGCCGCAGAAGTGAGAAAAACAGACGGCGCTGAATACCCTGGGAGGACAATATATGAAATGATAACTAGCATACAAGCTTATTTACGTGTTGAGGGTAAGCGTAATGTAAATTTAATCGACAAAACAGCCCGTGTATTTAGAAATTTAAACTCGGCTTTAAATTTTGTAATGAAAGAAAGAGCCGGCCAGGGCGTTGGGGTGGAGACAGCGCAAGCTAATTTTATTACAGAAGAACAAGAAAAATATTTGTGGGAGCATGGCTTGTTAGGTAGCACGAACGCAGCGTTGCTTAGAGATACTTTAGTTTATGTATTCGGCATACAATTTGCTTTAAGAGCTGGGCAAGAGCACAGAAACTTGAGGCGTGAAAACTCGCAGCTATCGCTACAAGTTGACGAATTCGGTGAGGAATATTTGCAATATTACGAGGATATCAGCAAAACTAACAACGGTGGATTAGCCCATTTGCGTATTAAAAGAAAAGTTGTTCGGGCATATAAGAATTAAAAAAATCCAGAGCGTTGTCCAGTTGAGCTTTACAAGAAAACTCGCAGCTATCGTAGTTGTCGGAACGTGAGATAACGCGTTTTATTTGCGAGCTTTGCCAAAACCAAACGGCCAGATTTGGTATTATAAAAAAGCTGCAGGTAGGGAAACATTAGGGAATGTCGTGAAGAATATTATGAAAAAGGCTGGGTTTAAGGGGTATTTTACAAATCATTCTCTGCGTCGTAGTTGCGCTACAAGACTGTACGATGCTGGAATACCCGAACAAGTTCTTCAGGAGACCACAGGGCATCGGTCATCTGATGGGATTAAGGCTTATAAATGCACCTCGTCTTCGCTTAACTCATTAACTGGCAGACTGTTGCAACATTTCTACCCCTTTAACTGGCAAGCAATATGGCGAATTCTTCATTGAATTTGTGGGCAATCATAAAATTGGCAATATCTCAAAACATTTGTATAAAACTTTCTGATTTTTCGAATCAGACAAGAGTGATATATAATTGACCTAATTTAGTTTAAATCAGCTTGCATTCGTAAATAGATAATTAATATTTTTGAGTGAGAATTTTTGGTTTGGGTAAATTTTATAGCACTAACATTTTGCCCCTCATGACACCTAATATCTGAAGGGCAATATCTCCATGACCCTACATAAATTGCAAAAAAAAACTTAAATTGCTGGGTTGGTACATATTTTTATTAAAACTAATTTTCATCTTTTAGGATATACATTAGAAAATGATCAAAAATTAAAATAAATTATCTTGAGCCTAGTCCAGGACCTCATGTTTACAACATAAAATGGAGAAGAGTAGGTTGTTGTTCACGGGTCAAAACATCTATAAGCCAAAACGCAGTGATTGTACCTCCTCAAAGTTTTAAATTCACACAAATATATTTGATAAAACAAATAGTACAATAATTTATCTGTTTTAATATAAACAAAGGATGAAAAGAGTGAGAAAAAAGCGGGCATTTGGGGAGGTGTTTTTAAACCAGACTTTGACAACCGACATATTCAAACGCAATTTGCGGTGACAAAACAAAAGCTGTTAATTTCTACTCAAAGCACTAAAAGTCATCCACAAAGTGAAAAATATCTTAACTTTACACCAGGTAAGAACTTTAGCTCAATTTTCTTGTGTTTCTGTTGAGAAAACAGCGATTTTTTGTGCCCAAAAATGTTTGCGCATCTGTAGTCTACTCATAAGACAAGATAATGACAGACAGCCGGCTTCTTTTTGAAATCTGGCTCAAAAAAGATCGTATCTACTCACTTGTGTTTGGTGTTAGTGTTCCTTGTGATTTCCGACTATTATTTTCCATAAAATTTACAAAATACCCATGTTTTCGGCTCAAAAGCTTGCAAATGGATTTCGACAAGAACTTGACCAAAAACGCGGAGACATTCCCTTTCGTTTTGGACCAAATTTTCTGTGTTGAACTCCTGAAAATCCTCTTCTTTTTTGCCCTTAAAACTTGCTGTAAATTCCCTTCTTGTAACATATAGCCATTGCGCAAAGTTTTTGTAAAAAAATAGAATTTTAAACTTGAAAATCTTTGCGAGTTTTCGATCAATTTCCTCGCCCATTGTGTTGTTGGAAAGCTTGTGTTTCGCGTTCTATATTCGTATTGGTTGCTAGGCAACCTGTCAAACATGTGCTTGGCAATCGTGCCCGGAAGTTGACATGCCAATCTAGGGCGCATCCGGGAGCATTGCCAGTTACCCCCTTGCCAATTCCAGGGCGTATCCGGGCGCATTGCCAGTTAATGAGTTGAGAGAAACGCGAGTGAACTATTGCAAGGTACTTTTCCTGAGGGTGAAATAGATGTAGAATGCAAAAAGGGCGCTAGAAATTTGTCTGAAAACTTGAATGAATTGAGTAAAATGTGTGAGAGTGTTTCATGAGGTTGCAATGAGTGTAGAATGTAAAACCAAGACAGACGTGAAACAAAATTTTGATAAAGTAGAGTCTAGCTGTGATCAGTCAATTGTTATTAACACAGATTGCACAAAGATAGTTGTTTCGTACAAATGACTGGTTTTAAAGTTTACCGTCTATGGACTATGACTACTGTTGTTGTATTTACCAATTTAGTGTGTAATAACTCTACTTAGTTATCATCTCTGTAAGATTTGTAGTGCTCATTATAATTTGTGTGAAAATGCTATTTTTGTAGTGATTATTTTCACTCTTTATTCAATATATAAGATAAAATGCCTTGCGCGCCAATGCAGAGATGTACTAATTCTAAGTGCAGAATAAACTGAATAAGACACGAATAAAAACTTTTTAATGTGTTTTGCGCATATGCAGATGCTGAAATAGAATACCACAAGCGCAATGTAGACTATTGCTGTATAAATTCAACAGATTGAAATGAGGGATTCAGTTCACCTTCAGGTGGTAATGCTTGAGGCACCCGATGATAGGCACTTCTTCCTGACGAACGTCTGGTAGTGGTTGAGGGGTCTTTAGCTTGCTCGAAGAGAGCACTGCCGCCTTAATGCGCCATGCTGGCAGCATTATTCTTAATAATGCTGTGAGCAGGCTGCATTATTATTAATATTGCTGTGTGCAGGCTGCAATATTATTAATATTGCTGTGTGCCAGCAAGCACACTCTGCATTCGCTGGTATAATGCAGAGAGAGAACAATAGGTTATTATGACTGTCAGTAATTATTATCTTATAATGTCTTACACCTGTTTTGTTGTCAAACGTATTTCTCTGCTCAGCCACATCCCTCTTTACTTCACTCCATCCATAACATATAAATATGAAAAATATGGTGCAGTCAAACTCCAATAAGTGGGACACCCTTGTGACTGAGTCGTGGTCACTGACATATAGTAAGTGGACTGAGCACTCAATCTATTTTGACTGTATGGAGCTCAGTGTCCACATCACTGCTCATGTCATATAGGGCTTTGCTCTCATGCAGAAATTCGTTGACGTGCATGACAATGCTTGATGCTTGAGTTATTTTAATATTATTCCAATGAAATCTTTGTGGCGAGAAATTCCTGTGAAATCATTATAAATATTCGCAGATTGTTCTATTCAGTGCCACATTAGACAGTCTAGAATAACAATGCAAAGTGTGTTGGGTTCTCACAGTACCCTACTTTATTCATCTACTATATGAAGCATGAGGTGGCATGATATTGTTTTACACTAGTTAATTGACCCTAGAAGTGCTTATGTCACAAAAATGTCAATCCATATAAACATTAGGTAAACACTACCCATTAATTGTTTGACAGTGGCATGGCATAAGCATTTCTGAGGTTATTTTTATCTTGCATGGTTACTTGGATGTATTTTGTCAGAAATTGGATCATTAGTTTTATTCAAAATTCCATTCCTGTAAGATAAAAAGTTAACATTTTAAATATAATTACCTTTATCTCAACTGTGTAACAAAATTGATGCATATATAAAATATTTATTTACCAGTTCCGACAGCAAATGTTGTTGTTGCTGTTCCAAAAAGCTTTGCTGGAACTGTTGCTGCTCAGCTGCTTGCTCTTCTCTCAGTCGCATTGCTGGAACTGTTGCTGCTCAGCTGCTTGCTCTTCTCTCAGCCGCATTTCTTGTTCTTTAAAATCCCTCTCAACTTCTTCCCTATTTTTTGTAGCATCGACGGATTCCTTCAGAACTTCCACAGCTCTACACTTCTTTTACGTTTCCCTTCCGATGTTCCTCCATGAATGGTTCCATCTTCTCTTTCCACATTTGTTCTTTTTCTTGTCTCCCCTAGCCTCTCGACCGCTCGCTTCCTCATCTCCTCTGCCGTTTCTTTCCCATCATTCTCTTTCTGCCTTTCTGGCTCCATTCACTTCACAACACTCCTCCATTCTTTCCATGATATTCACCAATGCCTGGGGTTTTCTGTGTATTCTACATCCACACCACTGGCTCTCTCAGCCCCAATCTTGGCCAATAACGAAAACCGGCAGCCCTCGACTTTCCTTCCCTTCCCCGGCCTCCCCCTGATAAATCCTTTCTGTTTGCGCCAATGGAAAGTGAGAATCAATTCCACCCTTCTCACAAGTAAACTTAATTTTTCACCATATTCACTGTTAAATATCTCGTATCTAACACATATACTTTATATAAACCACCCCCATCACTCACACAATGTATAAACCATTCTCAAACACAATTTCACACTTTTGCACACAAAACAATCAATGCATTTTTTGCCCAAAACACATGGTTTATTAATAAAAAAACAAAATCAATTGCAAGCACGTCGTTCCAAGACCTGCACCGGTTATGTTCGGCCCTTGATGATGATATAACCTAGTTTTTAACAGAAAACGATATTGGACTTGGTCTATGTGGCAATACACTAGGAAAATATTCACCTAGACCTTGGAATTAGACCTTGAAAATATTCACCTAGACATTTTAACCATGGAATTCATTTTTTATAGTAATTCCAGTCATGCTCTTTCCCCATCTTTTTGCTTTTCTAAATGCTGCCTTTTTTTCCCTACATAATCTGATCAACTCTTTAGAAATCCATGGCGTATTTTTCTTCATTTTATCATTCACTTGTGGAATGCAATCGTTTATAGCCGCAAAGAGCAAGTCTTTCCATGCTATCCAGCTTTCATAAATATCGTCATTGTTCAGTGCACATTGCCAAGGAATATGCAGGAGGAGGTCTTTTCATTTATTCCATTCTGATATTTTTGAATGAGTAATACTGCCTCTGAGGTCTCCTATCTTCATATGGTGTGCAATTTATTTCAAATGTAATTTGATTGTGATCAGAAAACGGGTCGCCTACACGAATGTCTTGCACATGGTCTGTTGTTGTTGTCAAGACGAGATCGAAGATATTTTGATCTCTTGTGGGTTGGCTCACCATTTGGGTAAAGAAATTATCATGTACAATTTCTATTAAAAGATTGTGCAACGGAGCGTCTCTTAGGGGACTATTGTTATTCCAATTTATCTCTCGCTTGTTAAAGTCACCTGCAAGTATGATATCTGCAGAAGAAACCTCGCTAAGTACTCTCTGTAAATCTCTGTAAATGCTCTAAATCACCATTGGGTGGTCTATAAAAACACCAATAGTTAATTTCGTATTTTGCTTCAGAATTATATCCACGAATAATAGTTCAGATTGGAAAAAATGTCTAACTGAATAATCTTGAGTGTATTTCTAGCTGCGATTAAAACTCCCCCTCCATAGCGCCCTTGATGTTGACAGTCTTTCCTTAACACTGTGAAATTAGATGGGAAGATTTCCGAGTTGAGTATGCTGTCATCTAGATGTGTTTCAGTCAAAATCACAATATCTTGAGACCCACTTTCAATCTCCAAGAACATTTCGTCAGCCTTATTCACAATGCTTCTCGCATTTGCATACAGAACAGACAGCTTCGACTTTCTTGAACTATAATTTAAGTTAGACCCGCTATTCATGTAGATTGGGCCAGGATTAGTAGCAACATCGCTAGCAATAATCAGTAATGATTGATCTTGATTTTTTTGGAAAATTTATACCATAAGCAAACCTGACGCCGGGTCTGAAGTGTTTCCTTGGTGTTCGATCTTGGCTGTAGCACCAATACAATCCGTTTACATCTGGATCTATAGTTGACAGTGAGGTTTTAACTTTAAAGTATAGAACTCCATTATATTTGGAGAAACCCATCCATCCTTGTAATAGTAGAAATGCTGTGCAATACATACGACAAAGTGCCAGGAAACACAAGCTAAGGAAAGACGCATCTGACCACCATCTTTAATTAATCATACTTTTAGTATTTTTAAATGACCGATGTATTTTTAACAACTGATATACTTTTAGTATTTTTAACTGGCCGATGTTCTATAGCAGTTTTTGAATATATATATATATATATAGATAATATATACATATGAACACAGTGGAACAAAATCTAAAAACATACCTTGAGGCAAATTGTTTGGTCGTGTATGTTCTACTGTTGGTTGCATATGAATGCTTGTGGGTTCTGAAACCTTGGGTTGTGTAATCTCGGGAACTGACCCTGCCACAGGTTCCTCTTCCCCGGCTGAACATATTTGATCGGGGTTGTGTAGGGCGGTAGGTCTGGAACATGGACCATGATCAGCTTCGTGGTCTTGGGAATCCACAACTTTAGCCGCTTTCCCAATGGTTTCTGCTGTCTCAGAGCAGGTCTTTAGGCGCTGTTCAAATCCAGGGCCAACAACTGCTGTTTTGAATCAGAAAAATCTTCACTTCGCTAATAAAGACAACAATGGGTTGATCTTTTTCAACGCTAGCTCTCTACGGCTGGTAGCAATATGGGTAGAAACACCCTCCACCAAAAGCATAGCATGCTTTATATGTAAGAAAATATGAAAACTTTCTCACTCGAATTGAATCATGCCATCACTACCAATAGTGTTCAACATAGATAGAAGGTATCCACACAAATTATTATGATCCACACAAATTTTTGCTTCTGACCTGGAGCCCCTGCACTATTCTACACAATCCTGGCAGCAGTTACCAAGACATTAATAAGAAAACTTTAATTTACAACATGTGTTTTGTTATTGAATAAATCAAGAGGGTATTGGCACTGAGAACCACATAGCAAATACCGGTTGTCGGCGAACAATGGATTCCACCCTTAACTTGCTAGTTACACAAAGCAGCTGAATAGTTTTATTCTGGAAGCAATGAGAAATTAATGGTTGTTAGTTTTAAGAATTGATGATTACACTAATATCCATACCCACAGAAACCCAAAAGCGAACCAGGCATCAAATGCTGTTAACATGTGTACAATTGTTGTTAAAGCTTTTAAGAACATAAATGCAATAGGGCTGCCTCCCACTATAATCAGCCTTCACAATGAGCAAAGTGTAAAAATAGATTCTTGTAAACAGGTCATCTGCTCCAGTAACCAAATGTTTTGTATTGCAAATACATATGCTTCCACAATACCAGATTGGATGCCAGCGTCTTTCCATCCATGAATATTGTGAGAGTATATCTGTTTGTACCATGAGGAGAATGGATGACTTGCATCCGGTATATTTTGTTGAGCTTCAAATGAAATCAAAAGAAAATTTTAAACAAGCATTTGACATTGTACTTAATACTAACTTGAAGTAATATATGTAAAAGTTTGTTTTAATTCAGCCTGGTGATTGGCCATACCAATTTTTTAACAGACAATTGGTGTATGAATAAGTCACCAATCATGTAAAGCCAACAAAGGCAATTGAGCACCAACAAAACATGGCAACTCCTACATTAGATCAACCCTTGTAATCACAAATCACCGGTCCTGCCCACCAATGGTCTCGGCGTTCCACCAATGGGCCCCCTCCATATATACCTAAATAGCAGGGAACATGTACTACTGTCCATACACCCATTCTTCAAAAACATTTACAAGTACCTTTTCCTATGATGAAAATATTTGACTATATAGATGTTAGCCAAAAGACAAGACAGGAAAACAGAAATCTTTATGCTAGAGGTATTGAAAGTACATGAACACCAATTAAACTTGTTACAATAAATTGCTGTGGACAGAATTAAATCAGCTCAAGTTGTAAGAAAGCAATTTCCTTTAAGCCTGGCATCAGCTAAAACTGTTCATAGATCACAAGGTGATACCCAGTCACAAATAGCTGTAAACCTAAATACAAACAGGCTATTCCACATATACATTATGTTGCTCTAAATCGAGTTACAACAATCGAAGGGTTATATATCACTGACCTATGTGAAGGTAAAATATCTGTCGATCAAAGAACCAAACATAGCGTGAAACTTTGTTTCACTCCAATTTGCAAATTTGTTACCTCGATGCTTGATCTTTGCATAAACATATTGAAGATGTTCGAAAAGACATCAAATACTCCTCTACAGACATTTTAATATTTATTGAAACAAGGTTACGTCCTTTAGACCTTGATGAAATGTACAATATTGATGGATTCAGGCTATTTAGAAATGTCTCTAATTATTCTGGATGTCCATGTGATGGAACAGCTGTTTATAGTCAAAACCCATTGGTATCCCTATGCTTGGAATATAAATGGAATTGAGTTTACTGTCATTAAAACAGATTACCCACCTGAACTGACTATAATTGGATTATATTGCTCTCCGTGCTATTGGTTATCTAGAGCACTTATTTTGAATTGTAATTATTATGACAATTATTATTTAATAGATAATTACTGAGGCCAACGTTTGGCCGAAGTAATTATCTATTATAATTACTGACGTTAGTCAAACGTATTGTTCAAAGCTTTTTAGTTGATGACCAATTTGGAAGAAATTTGCATATTATAATACAGGAGACAGAACTATTTTTTTCATACGAGTTGGTTTAGCTTAGCTAGTTGTACTGTTTGAAACAAACATGGATGATTCTTCAGATGATGAAAGTTTTTACATTACACAATCGTCGCCGCGAAGCCGAAGGGGAAGCGCAACGACAGACATCGACGATTATTCGTTTAAGATGACAACTCTTTTCGACGGTACACAATTGCAAGATGTAAAGACCAATAAAAAACCCCAAAATGCAGTGGCCGTGACGAGCTTTGATCTGTTTGAAGGTAGGTTACTCAATCTTACAAAGTATTCAGTTTTCGTGTTCAGTTTTAGCCTAATCAATGGTGGTATATTTTCGTGTAGATAGTGAGATCGATGTTCATTTGTTTGAGGCGGCTACTCGTTTCGACGGTGAAAAAGCACGACATACAGAGACCAATAAAGAAACTCAAAATGCAGTGGCCGTGACGAGCATTGAATTACTTGAAGGTAGGTTGCCAGGTTTTATCGTATTATTCATTTTCGCGTTCTGTTTTAAGCTAAAAAAGTCCTTTACTTTCGTGTAGGAAATAGATTTCGAAAACCAATAACTTCTTCAGAGTGGAAACGTTCGACCAAAGTTGGACATCCGAGGCGAGTCGAAAGAAGTGGTGTTGGGTAGTGAGAACCTTCGAAGAATGGCGAGTCGCAAGAAATCATGCCGTGTCTTTTAACAATGACAGCTATCACGATGAACCAGTTATCAACGCAAGTTTAGATGAAATGTGTGACAAGCAGTTGGACTTTTTCCTTGCACGTTTCGTCGCAGAAGTGAGAAAAACAGACGGCGCTGAATACCCTGGGAGGACAATATATGAAATGATAACTAGCATACAAGCTTATTTACGTGTTGAGGGTAAGCGTAATGTAAATTTAATCGACAAAACAGCCCGTGTATTTAGAAATTTAAACTCGGCTTTAAATTTTGTAATGAAAGAAAGAGCCGGCCAGGGCGTTGGGGTGGAGACAGCGCAAGCTAATTTTATTACAGAAGAACAAGAAAAATATTTGTGGGAGCATGGCTTGTTAGGTAGCACGAACGCAGCGTTGCTTAGAGATACTTTAGTTTATGTATTCGGCATACAATTTGCTTTAAGAGCTGGGCAAGAGCACAGAAACTTGAGGCGTGAAAACTCGCAGCTATCGCTACAAGTTGACGAATTCGGTGAGGAATATTTGCAATATTACGAGGATATCAGCAAAACTAACAACGGTGGATTAGCCCATTTGCGTATTAAAAGAAAAGTTGTTCGGGCATATAAGAATTAAAAAAATCCAGAGCGTTGTCCAGTTGAGCTTTACAAGAAAACTCGCAGCTATCGTAGTTGTCGGAACGTGAGATAACGCGTTTTATTTGCGAGCTTTGCCAAAACCAAACGGCCAGATTTGGTATTATAAAAAAGCTGCAGGTAGGGAAACATTAGGGAATGTCGTGAAGAATATTATGAAAAAGGCTGGGTTTAAGGGGTATTTTACAAATCATTCTCTGCGTCGTAGTTGCGCTACAAGACTGTACGATGCTGGAATACCCGAACAAGTTCTTCAGGAGACCACAGGGCATCGGTCATCTGATGGGATTAAGGCTTATAAATGCACCTCGTCTTCGCTTAACTCATTAACTGGCAGACTGTTGCAACATTTCTACCCCTTTAACTGGCAAGCAATATGGCGAATTCTTCATTGAATTTGTGGGCAATCATAAAATTGGCAATATCTCAAAAACATTTGTATAAAACTTTCTGATTTTTCGAATCAGACAAGAGTGATATATAATTGACCTAATTTAGTTTAAATCAGCTTGCATTCGTAAATAGATAATTAATATTTTTGAGTGAGAATTTTTGGTTTGGGTAAATTTTATAGCACTAACATTTTGCCCCTCATGACACCTAATATCTGAAGGGCAATATCTCCATGACCCTACATAAATTGCAAAAAAAAACTTAAATTGCTGGGTTGGTACATATTTTTATTAAAACTAATTTTCATCTTTTAGGATATACATTAGAAAATGATCAAAAATTAAAATAAATTATCTTGAGCCTAGTCCAGGACCTCATGTTTACAACATAAAATGGAGAAGAGTAGGTTGTTGTTCACGGGTCAAAACATCTATAAGCCAAAACGCAGTGATTGTACCTCCTCAAAGTTTTAAATTCACACAAATATATTTGATAAAACAAATAGTACAATAATTTATCTGTTTTAATATAAACAAAGGATGAAAAGAGTGAGAAAAAAGCGGGCATTTGGGGAGGTGTTTTTAAACCAGACTTTGACAACCGACATATTCAAACGCAATTTGCGGTGACAAAACAAAAAGCTGTTAATTTCTCTACTCAAAGCACTAAAAGTCATCCACAAAGTGAAAAATATCTTAACTTTACACCAGGTAAGAACTTTAGCTCAATTTTCTTGTGTTTCTGTTGAGAAAACAGCGATTTTTTGTGCCCAAAAATGTTTGCGCATCTGTAGTCTACTCATAAGACAAGATAATGACAGACAGCCGGCTTCTTTTTGAAATCTGGCTCAAAAAAGATCGTATCTACTCACTTGTGTTTGGTGTTAGTGTTCCTTGTGATTTCCGACTATTATTTTCCATAAAATTTACAAAATACCCATGTTTTCGGCTCAAAAGCTTGCAAATGGATTTCGACAAGAACTTGACCAAAAACGCGGAGACATTCCCTTTCGTTTTGGACCAAATTTTCTGTGTTGAACTCCTGAAAATCCTCTTCTTTTTTGCCCTTAAAACTTGCTGTAAATTCCCTTCTTGTAACATATAGCCATTGCGCAAAGTTTTTGTAAAAAAATAGAATTTTAAACTTGAAAATCTTTGCGAGTTTTCGATCAATTTCCTCGCCCATTGTGTTGTTGGAAAGCTTGTGTTTCGCGTTCTATATTCGTATTGGTTGCTAGGCAACCTGTCAAACATGTGCTTGGCAATCGTGCCCGGAAGTTGACATGCCAATCTAGGGCGCATCCGGGAGCATTGCCAGTTACCCCCTTGCCAATTCCAGGGCGTATCCGGGCGCATTGCCAGTTAATGAGTTGAGAGAAACGCGAGTGAACTATTGCAAGGTACTTTTCCTGAGGGTGAAATAGATGTAGAATGCAAAAAGGGCGCTAGAAATTTGTCTGAAAACTTGAATGAATTGAGTAAAATGTGTGAGAGTGTTTCGCGTGAGGTTGCAATGAGTGTAGAATGTAAAACCAAGACAGACGTGAAACAAAATTTTGATAAAGTAGAGTCTAGCTGTGATCAGTCAATTGTTATTAACACAGATTGCACAAAGATAGTTGTTTCGTACAAATGACTGGTTTTAAAGTTTACCGTCTATGGACTATGACTACTGTTGTTGTATTTACCAATTTAGTGTGTAATAACTCTACTTAGTTATCATCTCTGTAAGATTTGTAGTGCTCATTATAATTTGTGTGAAAATGCTATTTTTGTAGTGATTATTTTCACTCTTTATTCAATATATAAGATAAAATGCCTTGCGCGCCAATGCAGAGATGTACTAATTCTAAGTGCAGAATAAACTGAATAAGACACGAATAAAAACTTTTTAATGTGTTTTGCGCATATGCAGATGCTGAAATAGAATACCACAAGCGCAATGTAGACTATTGCTGTATAAATTCAACAGATTGAAATGAGGGATTCAGTTCACCTTCAGGTGGTAATGCTTGAGGCACCCGATGATAGGCACTTCTTCCTGACGAACGTCTGGTAGTGGTTGAGGGGTCTTTAGCTTGCTCGAAGAGAGCACTGCCGCCTTAATGCGCCATGCTGGCAGCATTATTCTTAATAATGCTGTGAGCAGGCTGCATTATTATTAATATTGCTGTGTGCAGGCTGCAATATTATTAATATTGCTGTGTGCCAGCAAGCACACTCTGCATTCGCTGGTATAATGCAGAGAGAGAACAATAGGTTATTATGACTGTCAGTAATTATTATCTTATAATGTCTTACACCTGTTTTGTTGTCAAACGTATTTCTCTGCTCAGCCACATCCCTCTTTACTTCACTCCATCCATAACATATAAATATGAAAAATATGGTGCAGTCAAACTCCAATAAGTGGGACACCCTTGTGACTGAGTCGTGGTCACTGACATATAGTAAGTGGACTGAGCACTCAATCTATTTTGACTGTATGGAGCTCAGTGTCCACATCACTGCTCATGTCATATAGGGCTTTGCTCTCATGCAGAAATTCGTTGACGTGCATGACAATGCTTGATGCTTGAGTTATTTTAATATTATTCCAATGAAATCTTTGTGGCGAGAAATTCCTGTGAAATCATTATAAATATTCGCAGATTGTTCTATTCAGTGCCACATTAGACAGTCTAGAATAACAATGCAAAGTGTGTTGGGTTCTCACAGTACCCTACTTTATTCATCTACTATATGAAGCATGAGGTGGCATGATATTGTTTTACACTAGTTAATTGACCCTAGAAGTGCTTATGTCACAAAAATGTCAATCCATATAAACATTAGGTAAACACTACCCATTAATTGTTTGACAGTGGCATGGCATAAGCATTTCTGAGGTTATTTTTATCTTGCATGGTTACTTGGATGTATTTTGTCAGAAATTGGATCATTAGTTTTATTCAAAATTCCATTCCTGTAAGATAAAAAGTTAACATTTTAAATATAATTACCTTTATCTCAACTGTGTAACAAAATTGATGCATATATAAAATATTTATTTACCAGTTCCGACAGCAAATGTTGTTGTTGCTGTTCCAAAAGCTTTGCTGGAACTGTTGCTGCTCAGCTGCTTGCTCTTCTCTCAGTCGCATTGCTGGAACTGTTGCTGCTCAGCTGCTTGCTCTTCTCTCAGCCGCATTTCTTGTTCTTTAAAATCCCTCTCAACTTCTTCCCTATTTTTTGTAGCATCGACGGATTCCTTCAGAACTTCCACAGCTCTACACTTCTTTTACGTTTCCCTTCCGATGTTCCTCCATGAATGGTTCCATCTTCTCTTTCCACATTTGTTCTTTTTCTTGTCTCCCCTAGCCTCTCGACCGCTCGCTTCCTCATCTCCTCTGCCGTTTCTTTCCCATCATTCTCTTTCTGCCTTTCTGGCTCCATTCACTTCACAACACTCCTCCATTCTTTCCATGATATTCACCAATGCCTGGGGTTTTCTGTGTATTCTACATCCACACCACTGGCTCTCTCAGCCCCAATCTTGGCCAATAACGAAAACCGGCAGCCCTCGACTTTCCTTCCCTTCCCCGGCCTCCCCCTGATAAATCCTTTCTGTTTGCGCCAATGGAAAGTGAGAATCAATTCCACCCTTCTCACAAGTAAACTTAATTTTTCACCATATTCACTGTTAAATATCTCGTATCTAACACATATACTTTATATAAACCACCCCCATCACTCACACAATGTATAAACCATTCTCAAACACAATTTCACACTTTTGCACACAAAACAATCAATGCATTTTTTGCCCAAAACACATGGTTTATTAATAAAAAAACAAAATCAATTGCAAGCACGTCGTTCCAAGACCTGCACCGGTTATGTTCGGCCCTTGATGATGATATAACCTAGTTTTTAACAGAAAACGATATTGGACTTGGTCTATGTGGCAATACACTAGGAAAATATTCACCTAGACCTTGGCATTATTTCACACATGAATGCACCCGGGTTTTGCCTACACAAAACAACATGCAAATTCATTATATTACAGTCAACATTTATTACACTCATTCTTCATACCATTATTTACAAGATTTTTCTCAGCATCTTGTTCAATTGGATAAATAGTAGAAGGTGTTAGCAGATGGAAGACTTGAACGGAAATTTATATACAGGCCAGGAGCAGTTGCGAAAAATGCAACTTAGGCCCTCTGGCCGGAATTTAACCTGCAGTCCTGCAGTCCTGCAGTTCCGGTGCAGCGCTCTAACCAACTGAGCTACAGAGTCCAGTTGCTGAGCATTAACTGCAAGTTCAGTATATTCATATTCATATAGCCTACATTATCTAATTTTACAACAATTGTGATATTACTTTCCTAATCTGTATATCCTATTTCACAGTTAATATATATTTTGGTCGTATAACTGTATAATAATAGATTAAAACAATTTGCTTTATATATAAAGTCATTGAACTATTTCATGTATTTGTTACAAAAAACAGAACATTTGACAGGTTTTGCAGAGAGAAAGCCGTCAAAAATTGTCAGATTGACAATAACAACGAACATCATATCCTATTTACGGAAATAAAATTGTTTACGCAATGTAAAAACACGATAAAGCTGTGTTTCTTTGGGGCAAGATCACTAAGCACATGTTATATTTATAATACAATACATTTTATTACAATTAATTAATAGAAGTTTATGCCATGTGAACCTCCGATCCGTTTATACAATCACAATTTCATTCAGATTACTGTAAAGGTATGTGTGCGGTAAGACAAGTAAGTGAACTTGAACAAATATTTGTTTAAATGTAAGAGGTTGCCTTGAAAAAATCCAATCATATCCTGTTCAGTTACTTTGTCAAAAGCTTCGTAAAGAGATAATATTAAGCACATACCTCTTAACTCTTACAGGCCACTTCCTTGTCTTTGCACGAATCCAATAAAGTGATATAAAAAAATCAATCTTGTTAACTCCACCCATGAAATTGTTATACAATTGCACTGCGAGGGGACGATCCACATCAATGTGGTCCTTGGCCAAACCACTCCAATGTTTGACCTTGGCTAGACAAGTTAACGTGGATGCAAGAGTCACCACACCATTGTCAAGCCAACATACAAGACATACATCGCATTGTTCCGAAATTGTCGAGTCGATTGCACCACGGTGGCCCAGCTCCTTCCCCATCTTCAGAATACAACCCTTCAAACGGTTAGCTTTAATTGTACCAACCGATAGTATCCCTTTAACTTTCAACTCTCTCAGTAGATCAATTCCTGTAAAAGAATTGTCGAAAAAGAGTTTGTTGTTCTGTTTCTCAGGAATGGTTTCTGCTAGCCTTAGAACAACAGCTGCATCAAGTACTTTGTAGGGATTCCTGTTCCAGCACCTTGGTAAAGTTCAAAGTCGAGAGCTCTCCCTGACTTTCCACACAGGACCCAGTTCTTGATTCCAACCGGGTTTGGCTTCGACTTAATTACTTGCTTTGCAGGCATTCGTCCAGTGAACGGTATCATTTGCTCATCAACAGAGCAATGTTCTTCCAGAGGAAGGGATAGGCACACATTACGAACAGCTGGAATTACAGGATCAACCTTCCAAAATTTGTTTGTGTTGTCCTTAGGAGGCTCCCTGGCTGCAACAGCATGAAGGTTTTGCCGTAATTTAAAAAATCGATTGACTGACAGCATCAACAATACGATCTATTTGAGTTGCTGGTTGCCAGTACATACGAATTCTTGGGAGATTAACATTTCCCATAAGGATATTAATCCCAAAAAACTTTCTTATTTCAAAAGCATTGGTCTTTACTGATGAACCGGTAGTAGTCAAACTGTACATGTTTGCCTCGTTTGCAAAGGTCTCAAAAAGATCTTCAGTGAAGTATTTCATCACAAGTTCAAGTGGTGAATGCCTTACATCACCAATATCAAACTCACCACCCCAATCAGTATTCCCTGCATCAAACAGTCCTTTAGTCCATTTCATCTTGTTTGCTTCTTTCTGCTTCTTGTTATTTCCCTCTTTGAAAGTACTCACTCTAGCCGGTGGGACATCTTCATCACTGCTTTGTGAACTTGAAGACTCTGACCGTCTCCCCTCATCACCTCCTTCAGGTTCATAACCATTACTCTGATCACTTTCATCCTCAGACCCAGAAATACCTATGTCTATGTCCGAGTCATCAAGTGCATCAATAACTTCATCTACAGATAGACTCTCCCGATGGTTTTGAGTAGCTAAAAAAGTAAATTTTCCCTGTTAAGTGGAACTTAACTTAAACTTTCTTTGTTAAGTGGAACTTTCAAGTCATTGCTGATTGGCAATAAAAATAAAATATGCAGCTGCAAAAATATTAGCAGTGGTTTTTATGTGTATAATTAATAAGTAATAGCATGCTTTCTTGTGAAATGTGAATAAAACCTGCACTTGTGAGTTTTTCAAATTGCCCTCAACTATACTATACATATACCACATTTTGAGAAATGGTAAACCTTGTTCTAATGTGAAAGAAAAACCCATGAAACCCTACAAAATATTACAAAATACAATTCATTGAGTATATTTGACTCTTGAGTATAGACAGGTGAAGAACAAAATTTAGGGGCCCTTATGTTTTGGGTACCCAATGTGTTGCATTCTGATTGACCTGTTTCAGTGTTCTTAATAAGTAAAATTGCTCCTTTGCATTTACTAATGGACCTTTAACCTCATAGCTTGTGGGGCCGCAAAGCAACTGGGAGTTGGGTATCTCGTTCATTCTTTTTGAAGTCGCCGCCATGTTGGGACGATTTTATTGAGTGTAAGAATTCAACGATTTTCACTTGTTTACGTATGGCAAATAACCGCCTTAAGGACGTATTTTTGTCACGGTTACGTTCGACGATATTTGTGGAAAAAATGAGCGAAATCGCCGCAGTGATGGCAGAGAAAATGCATTTCGTATTGATCGAAGGAGTGGGCAAGTTTCGAGAAAAACATTCTCTTCGCAACGTCTCTTGTCCTGTTTTGAGGTGAGTGTCCTTCTGCATGATATTTTAGCAAATTCTTTTAGTCTCTGGCTATTTCGGCGAGCCTTTTCTACCCCGATTTCGTATTAGCTGTACTCTTAAACATCTGATCTTGTAGTTGTGAGTGGTTTAATTTGATACATATTTGGTCGATTGTTTGCGAAATTAACATGGCCGACTGGCTCTTAAACTTGAGCAGTTTTGGCGCGAAAATGGCCGCTTGAGTTCTGGTTTCGTTAAAATACACTAAAGTCATACTTGCTCGATATATTGCTGCTGTTTTCGGTTCTGTTTATCCTTCGTGGCTGCTCTGGTTTTTGTCTTCCTAAAGCTAGTTGGTATCACTTGAAATAATTTAAATACTGAGTATTTTTTAGCCTGTGCTAACCATAAATTTCCTATCTAAAAATTAAATTTTGTATTGTTAAATTGTTTAAGCATTAAATAGGACTATAGGTAATATAATTTGGGTTTAACAAATTGTTTTTAATAAATATAATTTAGAAATAAATTTTAAAATATCATATTTGTAAATATTGTATATAAAATTATAAAATTGTAAATAGTTTTAGTGCTAGTTAAATTTTCTTAAATATAAAAATGGAAGACAATCCTTGCACCTCGATCGATGCAGACCAATGAAAACTTGTACTGGTGGAGGGAAAAACTGTTGTGTTCCACAGTGTCTAAATAACAGTCTACGAAATACTGAGCTTTCGTTTTACTCAATACCTAAGGATGAGAAACTAAAAAGGAAATGGCATAAAGTGTTAAAAACAAAGGGGTTGTTGGAAATAAAGCAATATTACAGGGTGTGCTCAGCACATTTTCCTGATGGAAAAAAAGTCATGCATTAACAATGTTCCAACCATATTAACGAACTGTGGTAATCAACCAAGAGAGAGAGTGTTGCAAAAGCCTGATAGCCCCTTACCAAATGAGCCTCATAGTTCTTTCGAAGACATTTCTTCTGAACCCAGCAATACAACACCTAAAGATAACATGGCAACTGAAAACACAAGCAGTAGTTATTTGACAGATGAGCTAGTTACTTCTAACATTAGTCAACCTGCAAATACAACATCAGAGCATGACATGGTAACTGAGAATGCTAAATTAAAAGAGCAAGTTAAACAACTCGAATCCAAATGTACATCCCTTGAAAACAGTCACGAGGCTTATATAACATCATCTCAGCAATGCTTATTTCGACTGGAAAGATTTCTTGGCAGTGATAGCGACTTTCGATTTTATACTGGTTTTCCAGATTATGCAACATTCCAAATTTTTTTTAATTACTTGTCACCAGCATGCAGTAGTTTGATTTACTATGGGTCAAATACTAGTGAAATAACCTCAGCTAAACAGAAAAAGTGTAGCAAGAAAAGGTCCATGTGACCAGAGCAAGAACTATTTATGGTGTTGGCTAGATTGCGTTGTGGTTTCCTACAACAAGACCTAGCACACAGATTTGGCATATCGTGTATGCATGTATCCAGAATTTGGATTACTTGGCTAACATTTCTTAATCAGCGACTGTGTGCACTATTTGGCCCACAAGAGAATGCATTAATCAAAACATGCCATTGTGTTTCAAGCAAAACTTTCCACAAACTAGAGTCATTATAGATTGCACAGAAATAATGATCGAAATGCCGTCATCATGCAGGAGCCAATCTGCCACTTTTTCATCTTACAAAAACCATAATACTGCGAAAGGTTTGCTTGGTGTGTCCCCAAATGGGTACCCTAGTTTTGTCTCCAGTTTCTATGCTGGTCGAACCAGTGACAAAAACTAACGAAGGATTGTGGGATCCTTAATATGCTCGAGCCGGGTGATCAAGTTATGGCCGACCGGGGTTTCAACATCTAGGAAGACCTCCCCCCTAACACAACCTTAAACATCCCTCCTTTTCTAAATGGCAAAGAGCAACTCAGCCTCGAAGAGGAAGTTAGAACAAGAAAGATTGCTTCTGTTAGGGTGCATGTGGAGAGCTATCACACAAATAAAAAATTTTCGGATTCTCCACCAAGTTGTGCCGATCACAATTGCTAAGGACCTAGACGAAATCTGGGCTGTTTGTTCATACTTAACTTTGTTCTTGCCTCCTATAATTGTTGAAAAAACAAACACAGATTAAAGACATACTGCTAATATTTGTTATTCAATGACAGTAACATAAAGATACTTTAATTTTAAGGTGGTACAAATTCCTATAAGTTTCAATTTTTATATATAAAGAACACATATCAGTAAAGTTTAAAATTAAGCATGTTCCACCACTGTTATTCTGTTAATTACAGTGTTATTAGAATAAGTAAAGTTTAACAACTAAGTCTGAGTAGACTTTAACTTTGGTAACACATATTCAAAATAAAAACTTGTTAACTCTGGGACCATTGTTTTCTCCCAGAAAGAACTATCAAAATTTATTCTTTCAATAAACAAATCTTTGTTTGTATAAACAACAAAATCACACCACTGTAATTGTAGTGTAGCCATTGAACCCTGAATCTGATAGAAGTATGCATGATTTCGTTTGAGCATGATCTTATCTTCTGTAGCACTAAGAAAGAAACCTCGATCTTCGCAAGCTTCTTCGATAGTATTCTCTCGTTTCGAAAACGGACATTTGACTTCACCAAGGCCTAGAGAGCATGTTTGTTCATTTGAATCACGCACAAGAAAGTCTGGGCTTGCACCCAGCCAAGGAAAACTTGGGTTGACAATAAAACCACATGCCCAGTTAACACCAAGGTGTACAATCTGCTCTAACACTTCCTCTCTTACTTTATGATCATTGATATTATTTTCAGTTTCCATTAGCTCTACATGTTGTTTCTTTGATGGAAGACTTTGATGGATTTGGTCAAATTGGTATGGTTGGTAATCATTTGATTCTAGCACAAGTCTTAGATATTCAGCTTTACCTTGTTCTAAATTGTGTGCA
Source organism: Trachythela sp. YZ-2020 (assembly GCA_016169945.1). Classification (NCBI taxonomy): domain Eukaryota; kingdom Metazoa; phylum Cnidaria; class Anthozoa; order Malacalcyonacea; family Clavulariidae; genus Trachythela; species Trachythela sp. YZ-2020. Next base: position 1,695,365 of record JADLSH010000164.1, on the reverse strand, counting down.
AAATTTTTAACTTCATCTTGTGTTATGTTTCTTGCAAATTGTGGTGTAGGATTAAAGTTGTCTGCTTTGCTCTTTCCATCACTGCGCTTCCTGCCCTTTACATCTTTTTCATAGGATGCCTTTTCAAATGTCATATCCTCGTATAAAACAGGCTCATCAACCTCGTCACCTCTGGGCACATGCCATTGCTGTAAGACTTGTGTGCACGTCAAATCATCTGGCACCTCTGTTAGTTCCAACTCAATGTAATCAAGGATTTGAAAGAGAACAGCGGCAACATGCTTGCAACAGCCTCCCTTGCCAGCCTTACAAGTGTTTTGATTTAAATGGGCATAAACAATATATATTTGTTTCTTCATTGATGCACTGACACAAGCTTTTATCAAGAAGTGAGCTTCGCTACCTTTCATTACATCAGATTTAACGTCGACTTTATTTACATATCTATCCTTAAACAAGCGGTATCCCAGTTTCTTGTGTCTGCTAGCATCATTTTTGCCTTCAACTCCTAAGTGCTGTAGTAGCAAGGCATGGCTAAATTTTGGCAGTGACTGTAGATCTTTGGTCCATCCACAGGCGGCCCAATTTCAGGAGTTGCGGGTTTTTAACGGCTTTTTATAAACAAATTTATACTCCACCAAAACTATTCTAAAAACATTCTTAAATTAGTCAAATAACTACACTTTAACAATAAAATATAGTTGACATGATAGTATAATGCCTTTGCATTCTTTTAATTACGCCATGGGCTCATTTAGAGCGGTTTATGCAACCTTTTCTGTGGCCTATATGTTGTGTCAAATTGTGTGTTGCTCGTTATATGTGTATAGAAGGTAAAGGCTAATTACTCGCGGCCCGACCGTATCGCTTAAAACTCGAATATCTCCGCTCAAACTTGTCGTACTGCAAAAAAATTTCGATCAGATCTTTTCACAAAGGTTTCTCTTTCTAACGAATATGGTTTGATCATAACTCGGGCAAATTTAGCGACGAACGGAGCCAAAATCTCTCAATTTCGGCTATGTTCATAATACTACGAACTGTTCGGGCATGATCGTGGGCGTGGCGTAAACAACTGGTAACCCTACCGTCTTACGCGGGGTGGGACAGCAGTCAAATTCATCGCTACTCGTCAATTTGACTGCTGTCCCACCCCGCGTAAGACGGTATTGTTACCAGTTGTTTACGTCACGTCCACGATCATGCCCGAACAGTTCGTAGTATTATGAACATAGCCGAAATTGAGAGATTTTGGCTCCGTTCGTCGCTAAATTTGCCCGAGTTATGATCAAACCATATTCGTTAGAAAGAGAAACCTTTGTGAAAAGATCTGATCGAAATTTTTTTGCAGTACGACAAGTTTGAGCGGAGATATTTGAGTTTTAAGCGATACGGTCGGGCCGCGAGTAATTAGCCTTTACCTTCTATACACATATAACGAGCAACACACAATTTGACACAACATATAGGCCACAGAAAAGGTTGCATAAACCGCTCTAAATGAGCCCATGGCGTAATTAAAAGAATGCAAAGGCATTATACTATCATGTCAACTATATTTTATTGTTAAAGTGTAGTTATTTGACTAATTTAAGAATGTTTTTAGAATAGTTTTGGTGGAGTATAAAATTTGTTTATAAAAAGCCGTTAAAAACCCGCAACTCCTGATCATTCACCCTGAAATTGGGCCGCCTGTGGTCCATCTTCTCGTTTCTATTTGCTCTGTGCATTGGTCTGCATCCATCGAGGTGCAAGGATTGTCTTCCATTTTTATATTTAAGAAAATTTAACTAGCACTAAAACTATTTACAATTTTATAGTTTTTTATACAATATTTTAAAATTTATTTCTAAATTATATTTATTAAAAACAATTTGTTAAACCCAAATTATATTACCTATAGTCCTATTTAATGCTTAAACAATTTAACAATACAAAATTTAATTTTTAGATAGGAAATTTATGGTTAGCACAGGCTAAAAAATACTCAGTATTTAAATTATTTCAAGTGATACCAACTAGCTTTAGGAAGACAAAAACCAGAGCAGCCACGAAGGATAAACAGAACCGAAAACAGCAGCAATATATCGAGCAAGTATGACTTTAGTGTATTTTAACGAAACCAGAACTCAAGCGGCCATTTTCGCGCCAAAACTGCTCAAGTTTAAGAGCCAGTCGGCCATGTTAATTTCGCAAACAATCGACCAAATATGTATCAAATTAAACCACTCACAACTACAAGATCAGATGTTTAAGAGTACACCTAATACGAAATCGGGGTAGAAAAAGCTCGCCGAAATAGCCAGAGACTAAAAGAATTTGCTAAAATATCATGCAGAAGGACACTCACCTCAAAACAGTACAAGAGACGTTGCAAAGAGAATGTTTTTCTCGAAACTTGCCCACTCCTTCGATCAATACGAAATGCATTTTCTCGGCCATCACTGCGGCGTTTTCGCTCATTTTTTCCACAAATATCGTCGAACGTAACTGTGACAAAAATACGTCCTTAAGGCAGTTATTTGCCATACGTAAACAAGTGAAAATCGTTGAATTCTTACACTCAATAAAATCGTCCCAACATGGCGGCGATTTCAAAAAGAATGAACGAGATACCCAACTCCCAGTTGCATTGCGGCCCCACAAGCTATCAGGTTAAAGGTCCATTGCGACATGAGAAAGTTACACCAATTTAAGCATCTGTTTTTACCCCTGAACTTACCAATCACTAAGCATGTGTCAAGAGTCCTGCGCCCACAATTAATTTTGTCACCAAGAGCACTTCATAGGAGAACTACTTTGACAAAAGAGTAATGGTACGTACACATCCATGGGACCAATTGCTACGATTGTACACAACAAAGAGTTACTGAACCAAGCAAATTATGGGTGACATTTGCATTGGCAGTATTGCTGAAAATAGTCATGTATAAATATATTGAAGGGTTTTGTAGATGGAAAATTATTGAGTGTAAATTGTATACATTTATTCATAGTTGCCAAGTTTTCAAAAAAGTTAGGTGTGGGATTTTCTCGAAACTCCACATACCATACTCAGGTAGTACAGTACGTATTACAACAATTCAGTCCTCGGTCAAATAATAGGTTCTAAAATTTATTGAGACATACCATTAATATATATAAATACATATATTAGAACTCAAACTTTGAAGTTTTGTCTGTTATAATTGTGAAATGAGCATGATTTGAAAGGTACTTTTGAAAACGCATGAGAAATAGAGCAAGATGACAAAATGCATGGGTTTTTTCCCATGCGTGGCACAGGTGTGAGGTGACATTCAAATGCACGAGTCCCACATGCAATACATGGGACGTAGCACAAGAACAGCAGAACTGTCAGGAATCGAACATGCGACCCTGCGATTCCGGTGCAGCGCTCTAAGCAACTGAGCTACAGAGTCCAGTTGTCGAGCTCTAACCACAAGTTCATGTATATATACTAGGGTACTGCCATGTTAAGTTGTGGATAAATATCTAGATTTTGTTGGCATCTCACTCGATTGAATAATAATTGAAGGGTTTTGTAGATGGAAAATTATTCAGTGTAAATTATATACATGTATTAGACCTAACCAGGAACAGCTGTGAAGAATGCAACTATAGGTCCCGGCAGGAATCGAACCTGCGGCCCTGCGATTCCGGTGCAGCGCTCTATCCACCTGAGCTACAGAGTCCAGTTGTCAAGCTCTAACCACAAGTTCATGTATATATACTAGGGTACTGCTATGTTAAGTTGTGGGTAAATATCTAGATGTTGTGGGTAAATATCTAGATTTTGTTGGCATCTCACTCGATTGAATAATAATTGAAGGGTTTTGTAGATGGAAAATTATTGATTGCAAATTATATACATTTATTAGACCTAACCAGGAACAGCTGCGAAAAATGCAACTAGTCCAGTTGAGTCCAGTTGTCGAGCTCTAACCACAAGTTCATGTATATATACTAGGGTACTGCCATGTTAAGTTGTGGGTAAATATCTAGATTTTGTTGGCATCTCACTCGATTGAATAATTGAAGGGTTTTGTAGATGGAAAATTATTGAGTGTAAATTATATACATTTATTAGACTTAACCAGGAACAGCTGCGAAAATGCAACTAATAGGTCCCTGGCAGGAATCGAACCTGCGATTCCGGTGCAGCGCTCTAACCAACTGAGCTACAGAGTCCAGTTGTCGAGCTCTAACCACAAGTTCATGTATATATACTAGTCGAATTTTACCGTACGTTTGCTAACAGAGAGTTATACTTCGACATACTTTGTAATCGTTGTGATTCAGCGATGCCAAGACGGGATATTTTACAGTTTTTAACGAGCTTTAACCATCGAGATAGCATTGTTTACACCCAGACTGTAGGCGAAGGCGATATAAATTCAAGTCAAAGGGTCTCGATCGGCTCCCGACATTTTATAGCAATTCCATATCACAGCATTAAATATATCCATTTTGTTTGAGTTTAGAGTACCAGACAGGATGAGGACTAAGGTTCAAAAGTTAACAATCATCAGTTTATAGAAGATATGTCCTATATTTTATTGATAGTGTTTATAGCGCAGACGCCTGCTTTAATTGACACGCCTTGTTTTGTTTTGAAATCTGGATCTGATCCAACTTCTGATACAACAACTTGAACTGTAACTCAACACTCGATGATATTGTAGCAAGTGATGTCATGATAAATATGAAAACATATATAAAAAAGTTTTGTCGCAATGTCTTGCTGCAAATTTTCAATTTATCGGCCCAAGATGCTATGTTCCAAACGCAACAATATCACAGAAGACAACAAGCTCCTCAACCACCCCTTAATTAGTACAATTTCAATTTACCTCCCAAAATCTGGGAGGCACGTGACCAGCGTTCTCCAGGTTTTTTTCTCCCCAAGTGGAAAAAGCCTGGGTACGAGGTTGCAGGTTTGATTCCTGCCAGGGACCTATAGTTGCATTTTTCGCAGCTGTTCCTGGTTAGGTCTAATAAATATATATAATTTACACTAAATAATTTTCCATCTACAAAACCCTTCAATTGTTATTCAATCAAGTGAGATGCCAACAAAATCTAGATATTTACCCACAACTTAACATGGCAGTACCCTAGTATATACAGCTATTTCAATTAAGGTTGTCCCCGAGCAAAGCGGAAAAGTCGAATACGAGCGCGAAAGGCTTGCTGGGAATCGCCAAAAAATTAATGACCAAGAATTTGACAAACCTCAGTGGATTCCTAAGAAATTAACATATTGTTCTTAAGTACAAGACTTTATGCTACTCATACGATTAGAAGTCATTTTAAATTCCCAAGGGTATAAAATCTTATGGTTAAGAAGAATATGTTAATTTCGAAAGGTTTGTTTTTTATACACCCTGTATACCAATTTGCAATTAAACGTGCTGCAAAACTTATGATTATTTGTGACTCCTGTCGTTATAACGTAGTGGAAAATGCCTCGAACTTGTTCCATCACAAAATTGTATGTCAGCCATAAATGCCACCTTGATTAATTCACAGCTCTGAGCCACTGATGCATAAAAACGTCTCAAAGGAATTACCCACAAAGAACAGCCCACAAAATATATAATACGTTTCTACTTTGAAATATTATTGCTAATTTCTTAGGAAACCACTGAAGTTTGTCAAATTCTTGGCCCATTAATATTTTAGCGATTCCCAGCAAGCCTTTCGCCCTTGTATTCGACTTTTCCGCTTTGCTCGGGGACAACCTTAATTGAAATAGCTGTATACATGAACTTGTGGTTAGAGCTGGACTCTGTAGCTCAGTTGGTTAGAGCGCTGCACCAGAATTTCAGGGCCGCAGGTTCGATTCCTGCCAGGGACCTATAGTTGCATTTTTCGCAGCTGTTCCGGTTTAGGTCTAATAAATGGATATAATTTATACTCAAAAATTTTCCATCAACAAAACCCTTCAATTATTATCCAAGGGAGTGAGATGCCAACAAAATCTAGATATTTACCCACAACTTGACATAGCAGTACACTTAACATAGCAGTACACTTAACATAGCAGTACACTTAACATAGCAGTACCCAACAAAATCTAGATGTATAAATGTAGCATAGTCTGAATGGGATGCCAAGAGAGAAGGGCAAAGGGGGTTATTTCCTTCTGACCCCCAACCTGACAGGGATGTGACTCCAATTTGACCAACAATTGAACAGGAAGCATATTAAATTGTGGGCTGTTGTATGTCCTTCTTCATGTTAGGAGCCCTTCTTCAAGTTATGTGCCCTTCTTCAAGTTAGGGGCCCTTCTTCAAGTTAGTGGCCTTTATCAAGATGAAGCCCTGTTGATGGTTAGGGGCTCTTTATCAAGTAAGGGTACCTTCTTCAAGCATTAGGCTCTTCACGTTATGAGCTCTTTTTCAAATTAGAAGCCCTGTGGATGGATTGCATGGGTCTTCTTTGCAACTTTTCAATGGGGAGTATTATATGCCCCCACTCCCCAGTCGACATGGCTATGTTAACATGCATCACTAATTTATCTATTTGTAAGGTAGCTGATAGGTTTGGAAAAAAAACCCATTCAAATGAGCATCAAGGAAACAGGATCCAACCTCAAAGAAAGCCACAAGGGCATTTGATTTGTTTAATAAATATGATTGAATATAATCAATGAGAGTCAGTTGGGGAGAGCTCTAGAGGCACATATCAGTTATCAAAATATATACAGTTTATACCAAGCATGGATTTTAAGACCCTGTAATGTCCGCATAAAAATTATCATAATCCCTATAGTACACAATGAACAAGTATCGAAAACCATTGTGTCCAAAAGAGATATATCATTTAAAGATCATTGTTCCAAAATCGGGCTATTTTAAAACTGCCATAACGAACATTTATGTCTTGTTCTAAGCAAGATGGTTAATGAATAAAATTTAATATTTGTAGTACTCAAATTTATTTCAATTTGCCACTTACTTGACAAACAAGAAAGTTTGAAGAATGTAACAGGTTTATTATCAGGCATATATTTTTATGTGTATTCCACATGCTTATTCTTCCATGCATCTAACATTATAGAATCGACATGTAGTAACTTGCCAACAACCACCCTAAATAGAAAGATAATATTTATTCAATCAATTGGATCAAAGTTCAATTTGCATGTGCAAATTGAAAGTAATTTGTGCAACCAATGAAATGACTCTCCCAGCTCATGGAGAGGGCACTGAAAAATCATATTTCAACGATGAATATGCAAAGCAAACCACAACATTAAGCACAACACCTTGATGAATGTTTCAACCTAATATACATCCCAAGTTTAGCAAGAAAGAATCATTTGGAGGAACTTATCTGACAGACTAAATAAATATCCAAACAGTTTGTTTGGTGTGAATGATCGTTATGTAAATATCTAAACTGATTTATGTTCAATAAATATTTTGGTTTCGGGTTGAAGTTCCAAGTGGCCAACTTCAGCCCATAGACTCGGGTTATTTAATGGAAATATAATCAGTTGAATCATAAGAACTGTCCAAGGGGATTATCATCCCTTGGTTCAGATAATATCAGGAGGTTGCTACCCTGAGGGCAAGGGCTCTATTGGGGTTTTTGCCCCTAGTGCATTTAGTATCTCCTAGCGGGTCTCGTGTATATGTCTGCAGGATGAAAACATAGGCTATAATGAGTCTTTGGGTTGTTTAAAACGACCTTCAGGAGTACAAACTCTCTTTCATTTTTCGATGTTGCTTCAGCTTACAATACAATACAATACAATAATAATTTATTCATGATACAGAGATACAACTTATTGTAATACCAATGTTCTTGCAGGAGAACCATGAGGTTAACCCTATTCGAGTAGTTCCCCTTGCCTACACTAAATCTATGTTAAAAAATATTCATCAATCATCAGTTCCTAAGAGTACATGTCCATATGCTCTTTCAATCTACTTTTGAAAAGTGAAAGCCTATCAGCCTCCACAACAGGCGCTGATAAACCATTCTACAAATTTATAATTCTAACAAAAAAAGAATGTTGAAAGCAATTTACTCTAGATAGTTTTGAGTATAATGTATATTTATGATTACATCGAGTTTTTCGAATATGTCTAAATTCAAAAACTTCATCAAATGAAATACCATTAAGTCTGAACACCGTCTTATAACACTCTATTAGTGAAAAATATTCCCTACGCTTTTGCAGTGTATCTAGTTTTAGAATTTCACATCGACTGTCATAGGGCATTTCTCCACGTTTTTGATTTAACGCCATCCTTGAGGCTCTTCTTTGTACACTTTCCAAGGCCTTTACATCTTTCACCAAATAAGGTGACCACATAGGCACAGCATACTCCAATATAGGTCTTACCAGAGTCTTATATAAAAGCATGAAAACGTTCATATTTGAAGTTCCTACCGTCCGCTTAATGATTCCTAACACACGATTGGCTTTATTAACTAGAGAGTTGACTTGATCACTCCAGGTTAAATGATTTGATATAATGATACCCAAATCTTTAAATTTATTAACCACCTTGAGTTTCTTTGTAGATAAATAATACACAGGAGTTGAAAAATCTTGACGATGCGTAATTCTCATAACCTCGCACTTATTAGGATTAAAGCGTAATTGCCAAGTATTCGTCCAGTTGCTCATTTTATCCAAATCCAATTGAAGCTCATCGCCATCTGTATCTTTGAGTACCCGATAAACTTTAGTGTCATCAGCAAATAACTTTATTTCACTGGTAATGTCATCCGGCAGGTCATTTATATAAATTAAGAAGAGGATAGGTCCCAAAATTGTACCTTGCAGAACCCCTGATTTAACACTAGACCATGATGAACATGAACCTCGGACCACTACCCTCTGTTGACGACCTACCAGGAAATTTCTAAACCATGTTAATAGCGACCCCGCAATACCATACTGTTCCAGTTTATATAGGAGACGTTCATGAGGGACGCTATCGAACGCTTTAGCAAAGTCAAGAAATACTACATCTGTAGTATTACCTTCATTTCTTGCTTTAGCCCAGTTGTTGTAGCTCAACAGCAATTGAGACACGGTAGATTTTTGACTAAGATAACCGAATTGGTTTGGATTAAATACTCGATGGGCGCTCCAAAATTTCATACATCTTGCTCGAACAATTCTCTCCCCTATTTTCACGATAATGGATGTGAGTGATATTTGTCTATAATTTTCTCGTTTATGTTTTGAACCTTTCTTGTGTATTGGGGCTATATTGGCTAATTTCCAATCATGCGGAAGTGTACCAGAGAAAAAGGACCAATTGAACAATCTGGTTAGAGATGGCGCTAACTGGGAGGCGCATTCCTTTAGAATCCGAGGTGAAATTGTATCCGGCCCCGGAGACTTATTAACTTCCAAATTTTTTAAATAGCTTTCGATTTCATCATCTGTACAGTCAATATTGCTCAACTCATCGTGCACAACACAGTCCATTGTTGGAAAATCTTGAAGGTTTTCTTCTGTAAAAACAGAAGAGAAATATGTATTCAAAGATTCTGCGATATCCATATCATCGGTGATCTAATTTTCCCCCAGTTTTAATAAAACAAGGTCATTAGTTCCTTTACGTTTTGAGTTTACATACTGCCAAAACGGCTTGCTGTTATTCTGTGTTATTTCCTCTGATAAATCAGTTATATACTTTCGCCACGCTGAATTACAATTCCTTTTAACCAATACCTTAAGTTTTTTGTAATAATTCCAGTCATGAGATTTCCCTGACTTTTTCACTCTTTTAAAAGCTGTTTTCTTTTTTCTACACAACTTGACCAATTCCCTACTTACCCATGGGGGATTATACATAGCTTGATTTCCTCTAGCAGGTCGTGCAAAATAAACTGCTGAATGCTTGTTCTCACAACGACCTATCCTGCTTGTTTAACACAACCTGCAAGAGTCCAAACTGTCATTCACTTTTCGATATCATTTCAGCTTGATTTATCTTGCAGGTCGTGCAAAATAAAGTGCAGAAAGCTTGTTCTCACGAAGAGTTATCCTGCTTGTTTAACACGACCTTCAGGAGTCCAAACTTTCACTTTTCAATGTTACGTGAGCTTGATTTCTCTAGTGGGTTGTGCAAAATACACTGCAGAATGCTTTCTCTCACAAAGAGCTATCCTGCTTGTTGAACACAACCTGCAGGAGTCCAAACTGTCACTCACTTTTCGATGTCACTTCAGCTTGATTAATAATGGTACATTTTCACACACACACACAGTATAATATGGTCATTATTCATGGTGGAATGACCACACCCATGTAAATATGTCATATATTCTTTGATTATCATCATAGAGAACTGTCATTTTTACTGTATTTATAGTAACAATGGTACATTTTCACATCCGCAGTATAATATGGTAATTATTCACAGTGAAATGACCACACCCATGTGAATTTGGACAAATTCTTTGATTGTCATCATTTGGACATATTCTGGCATATAGTTTAATATCAACTATAGTTGGATCTTTTTGCTGGATTGTACAGCTCACTGATCAAATAACTAACTATACCCGTTTAAACAGTTAGTTGGGTTCAAGGAGGGTTATGTTAGACATTGTATAGACACTGTATGTACATTGTATAGCTAAAATATCTTGGTTTATTATAAATTGCTTAGCAAGTCGATACTGTAGAGTGTGCATTTCCTTGGCATTTCTGATCCAGTGTTAAGTGCATTACGCAGTAACGTGCCACTTGAAATGCCGAATTACTTCCATCGCTATCTACGCTTTAAAAGTTCGAATTTTTACCTAATAGGGCTGGTTCTGTGCGTCTATACTATAGTAGCTGCTTTGGTTCATTTAAGGCACGCGTTTAGCTAGGTGCATAGGTACTTTAGCTCACATACGATAAGTATATAGATATTTTAGTTCACCATGATAAGTGTATAGGTGCTTTGGTTCACCTACAATGAGTGTATAGGTGCTTTGGTTCACCTACGATAAGTGTATAGGTGCTTTGGTTCACCTACGATAAGTGTATAGATGCTTTGGTTCACCTAAAACGAGTGTATAGGTGCTTTGGTTCACCTAAGATAAGTGTATATAGGTGCTTTGGTTCACCTCCGGAAAGTGTATAGGTGCTTTGGTTCACCTAAGATAAGTGTTTAGGTGCTTTGGTTCACCTAAGATTGGTGTATCGGTGCTTTGGTTCACCTATGATAAGTGTATAGATGCTTTGGTTTGCCTAAGATACAGGTTTTGCTTCATCTCAGATAAGTGTATATAACCCCTTTGGTTCACTTATTATTATTTTGTATATCAGCATAAATATTAGCAGTGGTTTTTATGTGTATAATTAATAAGTAATAGCATGCTTTCTTGTGAAATGTGAATAAAACCTGCACTTGTGAGTTTTTCAAATTGCCCTCAACTATACTATACATATACCACATTTTGAGAAATGGTAAACCTTGTTCTAATGTGAAAGAAAAACCCATGAAACCCTACAAAATATTACAAAATACAATTCATTGAGTATATTTGACTCTTGAGTATAGACAGGTGAAGAACAAAATTTAGGGGCCCTTATGTTTTGGGTACCCAATGTGTTGCATTCTGATTGACCTGTTTCAGTGTTCTTAATAAGTAAAATTGCTCCTTTGCATTTACTAATGGACCTTTAACCTCATAGCTTGTGGGGCCGCAAAGCAACTGGGAGTTGGGTATCTCGTTCATTCTTTTTGAAGTCGCCGCCATGTTGGGACGATTTTATTGAGTGTAAGAATTCAACGATTTTCACTTGTTTACGTATGGCAAATAACCGCCTTAAGGACGTATTTTTGTCACGGTTACGTTCGACGATATTTGTGGAAAAAATGAGCGAAATCGCCGCAGTGATGGCCGAGAAAATGCATTTCGTATTGATCGAAGGAGTGGGCAAGTTTCGAGAAAAACATTCTCTTCGCAACGTCTCTTGTCCTGTTTTGAGGTGAGTGTCCTTCTGCATGATATTTTAGCAAATTCTTTTAGTCTCTGGCTATTTCGGCGAGCCTTTTCTACCCCGATTTCGTATTAGCTGTACTCTTAAACATCTGATCTTGTAGTTGTGAGTGGTTTAATTTGATACATATTTGGTCGATTGTTTGCGAAATTAACATGGCCGACTGGCTCTTAAACTTGAGCAGTTTTGGCGCGAAAATGGCCGCTTGAGTTCTGGTTTCGTTAAAATACACTAAAGTCATACTTGCTCGATATATTGCTGCTGTTTTCGGTTCTGTTTATCCTTCGTGGCTGCTCTGGTTTTTGTCTTCCTAAAGCTAGTTGGTATCACTTGAAATAATTTAAATACTGAGTATTTTTTAGCCTGTGCTAACCATAAATTTCCTATCTAAAAATTAAATTTTGTATTGTTAAATTGTTTAAGCATTAAATAGGACTATAGGTAATATAATTTGGGTTTAACAAATTGTTTTTAATAAATATAATTTAGAAATAAATTTTAAAATATCATATTTGTAAATATTGTATATAAAATTATAAAATTGTAAATAGTTTTAGTGCTAGTTAAATTTTCTTAAATATAAAAATGGAAGACAATCCTTGCACCTCGATGGATGCAGACCAATGAAAACTTGTACTGGTGGAGGGAAAAACTGTTGTGTTCCACAGTGTCTAAATAACAGTCTACGAAATACTGAGCTTTCGTTTTACTCAATACCTAAGGATGAGAAACTAAAAAGGAAATGGCATAAAGTGTTAAAAACAAAGGGGTTGTTGGAAATAAAGCAATATTACAGGGTGTGCTCAGCACATTTTCCTGATGGAAAAAAGTCATGCATTAACAATGTTCCAACCATATTAACGAACTGTGGTAATCAACCAAGAGAGAGAGTGTTGCAAAAGCCTGATAGCCCCTTACCAAATGAGCCTCATAGTTCTTTCGAAGACATTTCTTCTGAACCCAGCAATACAACACCTAAAGATAACATGGCAACTGAAAACACAAGCAGTAGTTCTTTGACAGATGAGCTAGTTACTTCTAACATTAGTCAACCTGCAAATACAACATCAGAGCATGACATGGTAACTGAGAATGCTAAATTAAAAGAGCAAGTTAAACAACTCGAATCCAAATGTACATCCCTTGAAAACAGTCACGAGGCTTATATAACATCATCTCAGCAATGCTTATTTCGACTGGAAAGATTTCTTGGCAGTGATAGCGACTTTCGATTTTATACTGGTTTTCCAGATTATGCAACATTCCAAAATTTTTTTAATTACTTGTCACCAGCATGCAGTAGTTTGATTTACTATGGGTCAAATACTAGTGAAATAACCTCAGCTAAACAGAAAAAGTGTAGCAAGAAAAGGTCCATGTGACCAGAGCAAGAACTATTTATGGTGTTGGCTAGATTGCGTTGTGGTTTCCTACAACAAGACCTAGCACACAGATTTGGCATATCGTGTATGCATGTATCCAGAATTTGGATTACTTGGCTAACATTTCTTAATCAGCGACTGTGTGCACTCCCTATTTGGCCCACAAGAGAATGCATTAATCAAAACATGCCATTGTGTTTCAAGCAAAACTTTCCACAAACTAGAGTCATTATAGATTGCACAGAAATAATGATCGAAATGCCGTCATCATGCAGGAGCCAATCTGCCACTTTTTCATCTTACAAAAACCATAATACTGCGAAAGGTTTGCTTGGTGTGTCCCCAAATGGGTACCCTAGTTTTGTCTCCAGTTTCTATGCTGGTCGAACCAGTGACAAAAAACTAACGAAGGATTGTGGGATCCTTAATATGCTCGAGCCGGGTGATCAAGTTATGGCCGACCGGGGTTTCAACATCTAGGAAGACCTCCCCCCTAACACAACCTTAAACATCCCTCCTTTTCTAAATGGCAAAGAGCAACTCAGCCTCGAAGAGGAAGTTAGAACAAGAAAGATTGCTTCTGTTAGGGTGCATGTGGAGAGAGCTATCACACAAATAAAAAATTTTCGGATTCTCCACCAAGTTGTGCCGATCACAATTGCTAAGGACCTAGACGAAATCTGGGCTGTTTGTTCATACTTAACTTTGTTCTTGCCTCCTATAATTGTTGAAAAAACAAACACAGATTAAAGACATACTGCTAATATTTGTTATTCAATGACAGTAACATAAAGATACTTTAATTTTAAGGTGGTACAAATTCCTATAAGTTTCAATTTTTATATATAAAGAACACATATCAGTAAAGTTTAAAATTAAGCATGTTCCACCACTGTTATTCTGTTAATTACAGTGTTATTAGAATAAGTAAAGTTTAACAACTAAGTCTGAGTAGACTTTAACTTTGGTAACACATATTCAAAATAAAAACTTGTTAACTCTGGGACCATTGTTTTCTCCCAGAAAGAACTATCAAAATTTATTCTTTCAATAAACAAATCTTTGTTTGTATAAACAACAAAATCACACCACTGTAATTGTAGTGTAGCCATTGAACCCTGAATCTGATAGAAGTATGCATGATTTCGTTTGAGCATGATCTTATCTTCTGTAGCACTAAGAAAGAAACCTCGATCTTCGCAAGCTTCTTCGATAGTATTCTCTCGTTTCGAAAACGGACATTTGACTTCACCAAGGCCTAGAGAGCATGTTTGTTCATTTGAATCACGCACAAGAAAGTCTGGGCTTGCACCCAGCCAAGGAAAACTTGGGTTGACAATAAAACCACATGCCCAGTTAACACCAAGGTGTACAATCTGCTCTAACACTTCCTCTCTTACTTTATGATCATTGATATTATTTTCAGTTTCCATTAGCTCTACATGTTGTTTTTTTGATGGAAGACTTTGATGGATTTGGTCAAATTGGTATGGTTGGTAATCATTTGATTCTAGCACAAGTCTTAGATATTCAGCTTTACCTTGTTGTTCTAAATTGTGTGCAAAATTTTTAACTTCATCTTGTGTTATGTTTCTTGCAAATTGTGGTGTAGGATTAAAGTTGTCTGCTTTGCTCTTTCCATCACTGCGCTTCCTGCCCTTTACATCTTTTTCATAGGATGCCTTTTCAAATGTCATATCCTCGTATAAAACAGGCTCATCAACCTCGTCACCTCTGGGCACATGCCATTGCTGTAAGACTTGTGTGCACGTCAAATCATCTGGCACCTCTGTTAGTTCCAACTCAATGTAATCAAGGATTTGAAAGAGAACAGCGGCAACATGCTTGCAACAGCCTCCCTTGCCAGCCTTACAAGTGTTTTGATTTAAATGGGCATAAACAATATATATTTGTTTCTTCATTGATGCACTGACACAAGCTTTTATCAAGAAGTGAGCTTCGCTACCTTTCATTACATCAGATTTAACGTCGACTTTATTTACATATCTATCCTTAAACAAGCGGTATCCCAGTTTCTTGTGTCTGCTAGCATCATTTTTGCCTTCAACTCCTAAGTGCTGTAGTAGCAAGGCATGGCTAAATTTTGGCAGTGACTGTAGATCTTT
This sequence comes from Trachythela sp. YZ-2020, assembly GCA_016169945.1. Taxonomy (NCBI): domain Eukaryota; kingdom Metazoa; phylum Cnidaria; class Anthozoa; order Malacalcyonacea; family Clavulariidae; genus Trachythela; species Trachythela sp. YZ-2020. The sequence continues at coordinate 1,679,883 of JADLSH010000164.1, read as the reverse complement.
GGTCCATCCACAGGCGGCCCAATTTCAGGAGTTGCGGGTTTTTAACGGCTTTATAAACAAATTTATACTCCACCAAAACTATTCTAAAAACATTCTTAAATTAGTCAAATAACTACACTTTAACAATAAAATATAGTTGACATGATAGTATAATGCCTTTGCATTCTTTTAATTACGCCATGGGCTCATTTAGAGCGGTTTATGCAACCTTTTCTGTGGCCTATATGTTGTGTCAAATTGTGTGTTGCTCGTTATATGTGTATAGAAGGTAAAGGCTAATTACTCGCGGCCCGACCGTATCGCTTAAAACTCGAATATCTCCGCTCAAACTTGTCGTACTGCAAAAAAATTTCGATCAGATCTTTTCACAAAGGTTTCTCTTTCTAACGAATATGGTTTGATCATAACTCGGGCAAATTTAGCGACGAACGGAGCCAAAATCTCTCAATTTCGGCTATGTTCATAATACTACGAACTGTTCGGGCATGATCGTGGACGTGACGTAAACAACTGGTAACCCTACCGTCTTACGCGGGGTGGGACAGCAGTCAAATTCATCGCTACTCGTCAATTTGACTGCTGTCCCACCCCGCGTAAGACGGTATTGTTACCAGTTGTTTACGTCACGTCCGATCATCTGGCAGTTCTGTAGTATTATGAACATAGCCGAAATTGAGAGATTTTGGCCCGTTCATCGCTAAATTTGCCCGGTTATGATCAAACCATATTCGTTAGAAAGAGAAACCTTTGTGAAAAGATCTGATCGAAATTTTTTGCCGCATTTGCAAGTTTGAGCGGAGATATTTGAGTTTTAAGCGATACGGTCGACAGTAATTAGCCTTTACCTTCTATACACATATAACGAGCAACACAATTTGACACAACATATAGGCCACAGAAAAGGTTGCATAAACCGCTCTAAATGAGCCCATGGCGTAATTAAAAGAATGCAAAGGCATTATACTATCATGTCAACTATATTTTATTGTTAAAGTGTAGTTATTTGACTAATTTAAGAATGTTTTTAGAATAGTTTTGGTGGAGTATAAAATTTGTTTATAAAAAGCGTTAAAACCCGCAACTCCTGATCATTCACCCTGAAATTGGGCCGCCTGTGGTCCATCTTCTCGTTTCTATTTGCTCTGTGCATTGGTCTGCATCCATCGAGGTGCAAGGATTGTCTTCCATTTTTATATTTAAGAAAATTTAACTAGCACTAAAACTATTTACAATTTTATAGTTTTTTATACAATATTTTAAAATTTATTTCTAAATTATATTTATTAAAAACAATTTGTTAAACCCAAATTATATTACCTATAGTCCTATTTAATGCTTAAACAATTTAACAATACAAAATTTAATTTTTAGATAGGAAATTTATGGTTAGCACAGGCTAAAAAATACTCAGTATTTAAATTATTTCAAGTGATACCAACTAGCTTTAGGAAGACAAAAACCAGAGCAGCCACGAAGGATAAACAGAACCGAAAACAGCAGCAATATATCGAGCAAGTATGACTTTAGTGTATTTTAACGAAACCAGAACTCAAGCGGCCATTTTCGCGCCAAAACTGCTCAAGTTTAAGAGCCAGTCGGCCATGTTAATTTCGCAAACAATCGACCAAATATGTATCAAATTAAACCACTCACAACTACAAGATCAGATGTTTAAGAGTACACCTAATACGAAATCGGGGTAGAAAAAGCTCGCCGAAATAGCCAGAGACTAAAAGAATTTGCTAAAATATCATGCAGAAGGACACTCACCTCAAAACAGTACAAGAGACGTTGCAAAGAGAATGTTTTTCTCGAAACTTGCCCACTCCTTCGATCAATACGAAATGCATTTTCTCGGCCATCACTGCGGCGTTTTCGCTCATTTTTTCCACAAATATCGTCGAACGTAACCGTGACAAAAATACGTCCTTAAGGCAGTTATTTGCCATACGTAAACAAGTGAAAATCGTTGAATTCTTACACTCAATAAAATCGTCCCAACATGGCGGCGATTTCAAAAAGAATGAACGAGATACCCAACTCCCAGTTGCATTGCGGCCCCACAAGCTATCAGGTTAAAGGTCCATTGCGACATGAGAAAGTTACACCAATTTAAGCATCTGTTTTTACCCCTGAACTTACCAATCGCTAAGCATGTGTCAAGAGTCCTGCGCCCACAATTAATTTTGTCACCAAGAGCACTTCATAGGAGAACTACTTTGACAAAAGAGTAATGGTACGTACACATCCATGGGACCAATTGCTACGATTGTACACAACAAAGAGTTACTGAACCAAGCAAATTATGGGTGACATTTGCATTGGCAGTATTGCTGAAAATAGTCATGTATAAATATATTGAAGGGTTTTGTAGATGGAAAATTATTGAGTGTAAATTGTATACATTTATTCATAGTTGCCAAGTTTTCAAAAAAGTTAGGTGTGGGATTTTCTCGAAACTCCACATACCATACTCAGGTAGTACAGTACATATTACAACAATTCAGTCCTCGGTCAAATAATAGGTTCTAAAATTTATTGAGACATACCATTAATATATATAAATACATATATTAGAACTCAAACTTTGAAGTTTTGTCTGTTATAATTGTGAAATGAGCATGATTTGAAAGGTACTTTTGAAAACGCATGAGAAATAGAGCAAGATGACAAAATGCATGGGTTTTTTCCCATGCGTGGCACAGGTGTGAGGTGACATTCAAATGCACGAGTCCCACATGCAATACATGGGACGTAGCACAAGAACAGCAGAACTGTCAGGAATCGAACATGCGACCCTGCGATTCCGGTGCAGCGCTCTAAGCAACTGAGCTACAGAGTCCAGTTGTCGAGCTCTAACCACAAGTTCATGTATATATACTAGGGTACTGCCATGTTAAGTTGTGGATAAATATCTAGATTTTGTTGGCATCTCACTCGATTGAATAATAATTGAAGGGTTTTGTAGATGGAAAATTATTCAGTGTAAATTATATACATGTATTAGACCTAACCAGGAACAGCTGTGAAGAATGCAACTATAGGTCCCCGGCAGGAATCGAACCTGCGGCCCTGCGATTCCGGTGCAGCGCTCTATCCACCTGAGCTACAGAGTCCAGTTGTCAAGCTCTAACCACAAGTTCATGTATATATACTAGGGTACTGCTATGTTAAGTTGTGGGTAAATATCTAGATGTTGTGGGTAAATATCTAGATTTTGTTGGCATCTCACTCGATTGAATAATAATTGAAGGGTTTTGTAGATGGAAAATTATTGATTGCAAATTATATACATTTATTAGACCTAACCAGGAACAGCTGCGAAAAATGCAACTAGTCCAGTTGAGTCCAGTTGTCGAGCTCTAACCACAAGTTCATGTATATATACTAGGGTACTGCCATGTTAAGTTGTGGGTAAATATCTAGATTTTGTTGGCATCTCACTCGATTGAATAATTGAAGGGTTTTGTAGATGGAAAATTATTGAGTGTAAATTATATACATTTATTAGACTTAACCAGGAACAGCTGCGAAAATGCAACTAATAGGTCCCTGGCAGGAATCGAACCTGCGATTCCGGTGCAGCGCTCTAACCAACTGAGCTACAGAGTCCAGTTGTCGAGCTCTAACCACAAGTTCATGTATATATACTAGTCGAATTTTACCGTACGTTTGCTAACAGAGAGTTATACTTCGACATACTTTGTAATCGTTGTGATTCAGCGATGCCAAGACGGGATATTTTACAGTTTTTAACGAGCTTTAACCATCGAGATAGCATTGTTTACACCCAGACTGTAGGCGAAGGCGATATAAATTCAAGTCAAAGGGTCTCGATCGGCTCCCGACATTTTATAGCAATTCCATATCACAGCATTAAATATATCCATTTTGTTTGAGTTTAGAGTACCAGACAGGATGAGGACTAAGGTTCAAAAGTTAACAATCATCAGTTTATAGAAGATATGTCCTATATTTTATTGATAGTGTTTATAGCGCAGACGCCTGCTTTAATTGACACGCCTTGTTTTGTTTTGAAATCTGGATCTGATCCAACTTCTGATACAACAACTTGAACTGTAACTCAACACTCGATGATATTGTAGCAAGTGATGTCATGATAAATATGAAAACATATATAAAAAAGTTTTGTCGCAATGTCTTGCTGCAAATTTTCAATTTATCGGCCCAAGATGCTATGTTCCAAACGCAACAATATCACAGAAGACAACAAGCTCCTCAACCACCCCTTAATTAGTACAATTTCAATTTACCTCCCAAAATCTGGGAGGCACGTGACCAGCGTTCTCCAGGTTTTTTTCTCCCCAAGTGGAAAAAGCCTGGGTACGAGGCATGCCTCGAACTTGTTCCATCACAAAATTGTATGTCAGCCATAAATGCCACCTTGATTAATTCACAGCTCTGAGCCACTGATGCATAAAAACGTCTCAAAGGAATTACCCACAAAGAACAGCCCACAAAATATATAATACGTTTCTACTTTGAAATATTATTGCTAATTTCTTAGGAAACCACTGAAGTTTGTCAAATTCTTGGCCCATTAATATTTTAGCGATTCCCAGCAAGCCTTTCGCCCTTGTATTCGACTTTTCCGCTTTGCTCGGGGACAACCTTAATTGAAATAGCTGTATACATGAACTTGTGGTTAGAGCTGGACTCTGTAGCTCAGTTGGTTAGAGCGCTGCACCAGAATTTCAGGGCCGCAGGTTCGATTCCTGCCAGGGACCTATAGTTGCATTTTTCGCAGCTGTTCCGGTTTAGGTCTAATAAATGGATATAATTTATACTCAAAAATTTTCCATCAACAAAACCCTTCAATTATTATCCAAGGGAGTGAGATGCCAACAAAATCTAGATATTTACCCACAACTTGACATAGCAGTACACTTAACATAGCAGTACACTTAACATAGCAGTACACTTAACATAGCAGTACCCAACAAAATCTAGATGTATAAATGTAGCATAGTCTGAATGGGATGCCAAGAGAGAAGGGCAAAGGGGGTTATTTCCTTCTGACCCCAACCTGACAGGATGTGACTCCAATTTGACCAACAATTGAACAGGAAGCATATTAAATTGTGGGCTGTTGTATGTCCTTCTTCATGTTAGGAGCCCTTCTTCAAGTTATGTGCCCTTCTTCAAGTTAGGGGCCCTTCTTCAAGTTAGTGGCCTTTATCAAGATGAAGCCCTGTTGATGGTTAGGGGCTCTTTATCAAGTAAGTACCTTCTTCAAGCATTAGGCTCTTCACGTTATGAGCTCTTTTTCAAATTAGAAGCCCTGTGGATGGATTGCATGGGTCTTCTTTGCAACTTTTCAATGGGGAGTATTATATGCCCCCACTCCCCAGTCGACATGGCTATGTTAACATGCATCACTAATTTATCTATTTGTAAGGTAGCTGATAGGTTTGGAAAAAAAACCCATTCAAATGAGCATCAAGGAAACAGGATCAACCTCAAAGAAAGCCACAAGGGCATTTGATTTGTTTAATAAATATGATTGAATATAATCAATGAGAGTCAGTTGGGGAGAGCTCTAGAGGCACATATCAGTTATCAAAATATATACAGTTTATACCAAGCATGGATTTTAAGACCCTGTAATGTCCGCATAAAAATTATCATAATCCCTATAGTACACAATGAACAAGTATCGAAAACCATTGTGTCCAAAAGAGATATATCATTTAAAGATCATTGTTCCAAAATCGGGCTATTTTAAAACTGCCATAACGAACATTTATGTCTTGTTCTAAGCAAGATGGTTAATGAATAAAATTTAATATTTGTAGTACTCAAATTTATTTCAATTTGCCACTTACTTGACAAACAAGAAAGTTTGAAGAATGTAACAGGTTTATTATCAGGCATATATTTTTATGTGTATTCCACATGCTTATTCTTCCATGCATCTAACATTATAGAATCGACATGTAGTAACTTGCCAACAACCACCCTAAATAGAAAGATAATATTTATTCAATCAATTGGATCAAAGTTCAATTTGCATGTGCAAATTGAAAGTAATTTGTGCAACCAATGAAATGACTCTCCCAGCTCATGGAGAGGGCACTGAAAAATCATATTTCAACGATGAATATGCAAAGCAAACCACAACATTAAGCACAACACCTTGATGAATGTTTCAACCTAATATACATCCCAAGTTTAGCAAGAAAGAATCATTTGGAGGAACTTATCTGACAGACTAAATAAATATCCAAACAGTTTGTTTGGTGTGAATGATCGTTATGTAAATATCTAAACTGATTTATGTTCAATAAATATTTTGGTTTCGGGTTGAAGTTCCAAGTGGCCAACTTCAGCCCATAGACTCGGGTTATTTAATGGAAATATAATCAGTTGAATCATAAGAACTGTCCAAGGGGATTATCATCCCTTGGTTCAGATAATATCAGGAGGTTGCTACCCTGAGGGCAAGGGCTCTATTGGGGTTTTTGCCCCTAGTGCATTTAGTATCTCCTAGCGGGTCTCGTGTATATGTCTGCAGGATGAAAACATAGGCTATAATGAGTCTTTGGGTTGTTTAAAACGACCTTCAGGAGTACAAACTCTCTTTCATTTTTCGATGTTGCTTCAGCTTACAATACAATACAATACAATAATAATTTATTCATGATACAGAGATACAACTTATTGTAATACCAATGTTCTTGCAGGAGAACCATGAGGTTAACCCTATTCGAGTAGTTCCCCTTGCCTACACTAAATCTATGTTAAAAAATATTCATCAATCATCAGTTCCTAAGAGTACATGTCCATATGCTCTTTCAATCTACTTTTGAAAAGTGAAAGCCTATCAGCCTCCACAACAGGCGCTGATAAACCATTCTACAAATTTATAATTCTAACAAAAAAAGAATGTTGAAAGCAATTTACTCTAGATAGTTTTGAGTATAATGTATATTTATGATTACATCGAGTTTTTCGAATATGTCTAAATTCAAAAACTTCATCAAATGAAATACCATTAAGTCTGAACACCGTCTTATAACACTCTATTAGTGAAAAATATTCCCTACGCTTTTGCAGTGTATCTAGTTTTAGAATTTCACATCGACTGTCATAGGGCATTTCTCCACGTTTTTGATTTAACGCCATCCTTGAGGCTCTTCTTTGTACACTTTCCAAGGCCTTTACATCTTTCACCAAATAAGGTGACCACATAGGCACAGCATACTCCAATATAGGTCTTACCAGAGTCTTATATAAAAGCATGAAAACGTTCATATTTGAAGTTCCTACCGTCCGCTTAATGATTCCTAACACACGATTGGCTTTATTAACTAGAGAGTTGACTTGATCACTCCAGGTTAAATGATTTGATATAATGATACCCAAATCTTTAAATTTATTAACCACCTTGAGTTTCTTTGTAGATAAATAATACACAGGAGTTGAAAAATCTTGACGATGCGTAATTCTCATAACCTCGCACTTATTAGGATTAAAGCGTAATTGCCAAGTATTCGTCCAGTTGCTCATTTTATCCAAATCCAATTGAAGCTCATCGCCATCTGTATCTTTGAGTACCCGATAAACTTTAGTGTCATCAGCAAATAACTTTATTTCACTGGTAATGTCATCCGGCAGGTCATTTATATAAATTAAGAAGAGGATAGGTCCCAAAATTGTACCTTGCAGAACCCCTGATTTAACACTAGACCATGATGAACATGAACCTCGGACCACTACCCTCTGTTGACGACCTACCAGGAAATTTCTAAACCATGTTAATAGCGACCCCGCAATACCATACTGTTCCAGTTTATATAGGAGACGTTCATGAGGGACGCTATCGAACGCTTTAGCAAAGTCAAGAAATACTACATCTGTAGTATTACCTTCATTTCTTGCTTTAGCCCAGTTGTTGTAGCTCAACAGCAATTGAGACACGGTAGATTTTTGACTAAGATAACCGAATTGGTTTGGATTAAATACTCGATGGGCGCTCCAAAATTTCATACATCTTGCTCGAACAATTCTCTCCCCTATTTTCACGATAATGGATGTGAGTGATATTTGTCTATAATTTTCTCGTTTATGTTTTGAACCTTTCTTGTGTATTGGGGCTATATTGGCTAATTTCCAATCATGCGGAAGTGTACCAGAGAAAAAGGACCAATTGAACAATCTGGTTAGAGATGGCGCTAACTGGGAGGCGCATTCCTTTAGAATCCGAGGTGAAATTGTATCCGGCCCCGGAGACTTATTAACTTCCAAATTTTTTAAATAGCTTTCGATTTCATCATCTGTACAGTCAATATTGCTCAACTCATCGTGCACAACACAGTCCATTGTTGGAAAATCTTGAAGGTTTTCTTCTGTAAAAACAGAAGAGAAATATGTATTCAAAGATTCTGCGATATCCATATCATCGGTGATCTAATTTTCCCCCAGTTTTAATAAAACAAGGTCATTAGTTCCTTTACGTTTTGAGTTTACATACTGCCAAAACGGCTTGCTGTTATTCTGTGTTATTTCCTCTGATAAATCAGTTATATACTTTCGCCACGCTGAATTACAATTCCTTTTAACCAATACCTTAAGTTTTTTGTAATAATTCCAGTCGCGAGATTTCCCTGACTTTTTCACTCTTTTAAAAGCTGTTTTCTTTTTTCTACACAACTTGACCAATTCCCTACTTACCCATGGGGGATTATACATAGCTTGATTTCCTCTAGCAGGTCGTGCAAAATAAACTGCTGAATGCTTGTTCTCACAACGACCTATCCTGCTTGTTTAACACAACCTGCAAGAGTCCAAACTGTCATTCACTTTTCGATATCATTTCAGCTTGATTTATCTTGCAGGTCGTGCAAAATAAAGTGCAGAAAGCTTGTTCTCACGAAGAGTTATCCTGCTTGTTTAACACGACCTTCAGGAGTCCAAACTTTCACTTTTCAATGTTACGTGAGCTTGATTTCTCTAGTGGGTTGTGCAAAATACACTGCAGAATGCTTTCTCTCACAAAGAGCTATCCTGCTTGTTGAACACAACCTGCAGGAGTCCAAACTGTCACTCACTTTTCGATGTCACTTCAGCTTGATTAATAATGGTACATTTTCACACACACACACACAGTATAATATGGTCATTATTCATGGTGGAATGACCACACCCATGTAAATATGGCATATATTCTTTGATTATCATCATAGAGAACTGTCATTTTTACTGTATTTATAGTAACAATGGTACATTTTCACATCCGCAGTATAATATGGTAATTATTCACAGTGAAATGACCACACCCATGTGAATTTGGACAAATTCTTTGATTGTCATCATTTGGACATATTCTGGCATATAGTTTAATATCAACTATAGTTGGATCTTTTTGCTGGATTGTACAGCTCACTGATCAAATAACTAACTATACCCGTTTAAACAGTTAGTTGGGTTCAAGGAGGGTTATGTTAGACATTGTATAGACACTGTATGTACATTGTATAGCTAAAATATCTTGGTTTATTATAAATTGCTTAGCAAGTCGATACTGTAGAGTGTGCATTTCCCTTGGCATTTCTGATCCAGTGTTAAGTGCATTACGCAGTAACGTGCCACTTGAAATGCCGAATTACTTCCATCGCTATCTACGCTTTAAAAGTTCGAATTTTTACCTAATAGGGCTGGTTCTGTGCGTCTATACTATAGTAGCTGCTTTGGTTCATTTAAGGCACGCGTTTAGCTAGGTGCATAGGTACTTTAGCTCACATACGATAAGTATATAGATATTTTAGTTCACCATGATAAGTGTATAGGTGCTTTGGTTCACCTACAATGAGTGTATAGGTGCTTTGGTTCACCTACGATAAGTGTATAGGTGCTTTGGTTCACCTACGATAAGTGTATAGATGCTTTGGTTCACCTAAAACGAGTGTATAGGTGCTTTGGTTCACCTAAGATAAGTGTATATAGGTGCTTTGGTTCACCTCCGGAAAGTGTATAGGTGCTTTGGTTCACCTAAGATAAGTGTTTAGGTGCTTTGGTTCACCTAAGATTGGTGTATCGGTGCTTTGGTTCACCTATGATAAGTGTATAGATGCTTTGGTTTGCCTAAGATACAGGTTTTGCTTCATCTCAGATAAGTGTATATAACCCCTTTGGTTCACTTATTATTATTTTGTATATCGTGAATGGGCTCACCTACGTTTCTGGAGGGAAGTAGGCAGGGTGTATTCAGTGTTACAATATACCTCAGAATGGTGTACATGTACAAACTTCTTGTGCTTCAAGAGAATTCCCTGTGTGAATGAGTGTGTGATGGGTTTATTATATTTGGACTGTAGGCTCTGCAGAAAAAGTATGATGATCTGAATAATACAGTGAACATGCTGAATGCATCTTCGGTAGATCAACTACTTTCTCGGATCCAACAATTAACGACACGGCCAGTCCCAGAATTTAATCGTTATGACGCATTGGCCCTCGTTGAGTCGCTCAAGAATACAGCACATGATACACATCACAAGAAGGCTGGCTATTACATACTAACATTTGAAACTCTCTGTGTGAAAATGGATGAAACTGATGAACGATTTCGGAACTTTCTCCTTCCATTGCTTGGGGATAAGAATCAGGGGAAAATTCTTGATATTATTTCTAAATTAGAAAAGAAACACCAATGTGCTGTGAAGGATACTGCGTCTTCATCTAGACGAAATGCCTATGTATCGGAATTTGCGTTGTTTTTACTGCAATCGTTTCGGTCATTTTCAAGCCTGTTGTCCGCAACGAAGATTGGATGGAGCTACTCAGCCATTCTCTATTTATTGACTTATTTTCGTAATTTAGTGTTGATGTGTGATATTTGCGTACTTAACTATTTCTGTCAATGTGACTTATTTTGAATCTTGGTCTACGTTTTCTGCGATACTTATATATGCTTGAGTTCTGCTTACCTTTTGTGGCCCGATGTACTTCTAGCCCTTTTAAGGACACTTTAGTTCGGTGAGAGGGGGGCAGCTGTGAAAAAGAGTAACTAAACACACTCCCAGAGCAAATTGCTCTGTCATGGCTGTCGTCTTCTCGCTGGCTAAATGGGTCCCCCATTAATGATACCATGAGAATATTTGGCGATTCTGTCTGTTGTTAATTTCATTATGTCAATATATTTTATTCAGATATCCAATGGGAATATAACGCCGATTTTGACAAAAATATTATGAACTATCCCAGAAATGGGTTGACTGGAGACTTAATACAGCCTAGCGAGGAGGCGACAGCCTCGCAGATCAAGGCAGATTCAGTTGCCCGGGTTCTTGATGGTCGACAATTGACGGACTTGTCAGAGTTACGGTTTCGCGATCCATTTTTCTGCAGGGAGCTGCACAATCACGCTGATCAGTGGCAGGCGATGGCGGGCAATACTCCTTCTCCACGACAGGCCGAGGTCTTGAAGTGGGTTCCGCAGTAGGTTTCCGTTTTTGAATATTTTCGCCCGTTTAATGGTGTTTTCAAAGGAAAATCCTATCATTCTGATCGCCCACCCTCGGCGTATTTTCAAAACAATTTTTCGTGTAAACACAGTTTGCTGATTTTGTTCGCAAAACCATATTAGACTGTTTAACAACTGGTGCTGTCTCTTTACTCGGTAAAGTTGGTCAGGTTGACCCACCTCACTTGATATTATCTTTAACCGTTGAACCATCGAAGCCAAGACTTTGTCATGATGCCCGCTTCTTAAATCTCTGGATGGTAGACATGCCTTTTTCCCTTGACACCCTTTTTTCCCTTTTTGCCTCGTTATGTTACTCCTAGTTCATTTCAAACTATATTGGATGATAAGTCAGGCTACGATCATCTTCTTTTAACCAAAGTGAGCCGGACATTTTTTGGTATTCAATGGGGAGGTTGGTATTTCGTTTATAACACCTTGCCATTCGGGTGGAAAATTTCTCCCTACGTTTATCATACCACTGGGCTCATGGCGTCTGACTATTTTCGTTCAGTTGGCATTCCATGCTCCCTTTACATCGACGACTGTCATAATGGTCAATTGCAGATTGCCTTGAATAAAGCTGTATATCAGTCACTTCTCAAATCCGAAGCACGTAATTATGAAGCTGTGAAGGCAGCTATATTTGTGGTCACCTACTATCTCATACTACTTGGCTATTTCCTCAACTTAAAGAAGTCCATCCTTATTCCACGGCAGGTAGTCCCTTACTTGGGTTCCTTTCCGATTCACTCAGGCAGGTGTTTCTTCTTTTGCCCAAGAAAAAGGAGAAACTGTTAGCATTGGTTCGAAGTCTTTTATCGTTGACCAGAATTCAAACAAAATCATTGCAGCGACTGGCAGGGGAGTGTATTTCTCTCTCAATTAGTGTTCCAGCTGCCCTACTAAACACTGGAGATGCATTAGGCTATTACGAACAGGAAAACCGATTAGTATGTACCAGGCACTTGAGATGGAAATTCGTCATTGGCTGTTTTTAGAGGCCTGGGATGACCCTCTCCCTTGGCGTGAAGAGAAGCATCTCTCTCTTAAACTAGCATCTGATGCTTCCGGTTCTGGTTGGGGTGGTGTGTTGTTGTCGTCTCCTGACCTTCACACTTCCGATTACTGGATGACAGATGAACAGACATGTGACATCGCTACAAAGGAAGCGGTCGCCCTCAACAAGGTGTTATTTTCCTTCACTCCTTGTCTCTGCAACGCACGGGTCGATGTGAGCGTTGATAACCAAGCGGTAGTCCATGCTTGGCAAAACCAAGGAGGTTGTAGTAAGTCATTGAACGATGCAATGAAGGATCTGTTCTTCACGACGTTGCAGCGAAATATTGCGCTTCATCTTCTATATATTCCGACAATTGAGAATCCTGGCTACAGTTCAACGAGAATTTGGTGGGAAATTGGGTCATATTTGTGACTTAATGTTCCTCGACTCCAATGCTATGCCAGACCTCCAGGGTCGTCCTCTACCACATTTTACTCCATACCCTTCACCAGGTTCACAGGGAGTCAACCTTTTCGCTCAGGATCTGTCATTGGTTTATCCCTTTCTTGAAGTTCCGTATGTTTTTCCACCGCTTATGTTGGTTGGTCCCGTGTTGCGTTTTTTTGCCCAACAGGTGCGCTTGTGCACAGTCTCTTCAACCATGTGTGAGGGAAAACATTGCGAGATGGTCATAGTAATGTTTTTGGTATTCGACGCAATCCACAGTAAATTATTTGTCCAGTTAAAGGGTTGAAGATTCTATTGCCAAGGCTCACCAATTGAAGGTTGACTTGACGACAGGATATTTGTTTCGGCCAACAAATTCTAAAGGAAGTGTCGTAAATGCTCCATTTACATCTTTGGCAGCAGATGCGCACCTTAAAGTCTATCTTACAGAAACGCTACCCTTCATGGGTTTCGAGCAGGATGTGCTATAACACTTGCATTGACAGGCGCTGAGTTATCGGAAATCATGGATCATGTCGGATGGGCCAGATGACACACGGCACTGTACTATCTCCAATTGGCAAAAGTACTATGTAGAATGCAATGGATCGCATGTTTCACATGTCTGGAGCAATGTTTGAGATTTCTGCTAACTACATAATTGGTGGCACCCTCTTGCGGCATCCTAAACAATTTGCAAATAAAGTTGTCCCAAAACGTACGGCGGCCAGGTGTTAAATTTGGAAACATTGAACATCATTTTAGTCACTCCTGAAATAATTAAAAATGGAGATTTACCTAATGATATTGTCCCACTCACTGAGAAAATCCAAATAGAAAGGATCGTTTTTGACAAAGCTCATACGATCGTAATTTGGGGAACCACTTTTTGACCTATCTACAAGGAGGTTTGCAAAAGACTGGCTAAACTGAATTGCCCAAACTCAATTGCCCAAAATTATTGTCAAGTGCTACTGTTCCTGCTAAAGTCGAACCAGTTATTAGAGCAATTTTGAATGATCTGACAGTTTTCAGGTCATCCATTTTCAGAGAAAATCTCCATTTAAAAGTTTGAGACCGTGGGACAAAATGTTACGACGATTTGGAAGCACTTGTTTTAGAACATAAAGACGACTACAGTATAATTTATTGTGTTTTACCAAAGGATGTTTTGCAAATTCATGCTGAACTTTTGAAACGAGGTATTTATTGTGTCAAACACCATGGCAAACTGTCTCAAGAGGTTAAATTAACGAATCAGTCAAAATGGATGTAATATGAATGTGCTGAAAATTGTACTTCTTCATAGTCATTGCAAATGAGCTTTGCGCAAACGAAAATTGCTTAACTAGGTGTACACGAAAATCCTCAACCCATTCGTCACCTGCCAGTTGCCTTCCTTGTTTCCCATCAAGGTTTACAGTTTTGTTTCTCTGGTACATTGGTAAAAATGCTAGTGGCCAATTGGCAATTGCATTAGCCGTATGAGAAAATGCCGCGATAATTTGTCTTACCCATCTGCGAATATAGAGCTGGACAATCATCCAAACTCCTTCAATTGGCAAGCCATTTCCAAATATCACTGACTCTTTGTACCATCTTGTCAAAGGCATCAGATCGTTCATTATTTGGGATTGGCATCTGAATACCTCGTCATTTGTCTCATTCTCACTCATCCACTTCCTTAATTTATCAACCAATATTTGATTGTGTGAGCCTGTTTTATCTAGACATTTCTCTAGCTCTGATGGGGTTGGGAAATAAGCCGACTTCTGAAACAACTTAATCATAGCAATGGAAAGACCATCATCATAATCCAACAAAGCCTCTTCATTGTTATTTTAGTTGTTTTCCTTTAATTTATTCTTAAAGGATGCTTGAAACTCTTTCTGGTCGGTCACATTTTAATTATGTTGTCGCAAGAGCACTTTGAGTACGATCTCCTTTGCAAAATATTTACCCCCTGGCAATGAAATTAACACCATTGGAATCCTTACAAAATAAGATTTTTAACAGTGGGCTATTTTGCCGACTAAACATTACAGAATCAAAAATACTAAAAGTTTAATCCCAAACATACCTCCAGTCATACTTCAGTTCAACTCAAACAATCTTTAATATCTTTTAATATCTCCACAGACTTCTAATGGTCGAAATTTAGCTTTTTATTTGTGTCTTTATTCTGTAAAACCTGGCTGCGATACAGCGAATAGAAATATTTATTTTTAATTTTTTTTATTTATCGGCTATTTTCCAGCATGCACGCTTGCTGTAGTTTGACTATATATGGTTTGTCCATGCGCTACAGTCCTGACAAAAGATCTTATATAGGTATTGTACCCTGGGAATTCATTCCGCCACTTAAAAAACCATAGCAACAGTCTTTGTTTGTCTTTTGGCCTTTTCCGGTTGTTTTTGTCTGAAAGTCTGGTTTGACCTGTACGCTACATTTAAAATTTTGCCGTAAGTTTGTCAATTTTTATTGTTTTTCTTTGAACGTTGGTCAGTATGTACTGTTTTTAAAGCTCTATAAAACGGTGCATTAGCAAAAATCACATGCGTTTTAAAACAGAAGTTATAAACGACCAAAAGTACGGAATATATAATTAGTTTACAATATTAATAAATATCAGGTTACAAAGGTGTTAAAACTCACGGAGATCTGTAATACAATGTTTAGCGATTTGTTTGGCATTAGCCAAGAACAGGTGTGTTTGCTGAATCGATTGGTGGTATTTTCGTCCGTTTTGGGTGAGGCGCCAAAGATACAAGCGCTCAAAGTCATCAACCTTTGGCGGTTGATATTCGACGCTGCAGTTCAGAAAGAGTTAACAGTTGGCCTTTTCATAACCTTGATTGTGTGAGCCTGTTTTATCTAGACATTTCTCTAGCTCTGATGGGGTTGGGAAATAAGCCGACTTCTGAAACAACTTAATCATAGCAATGGAAAGACCATCATCATAATCCAACAAAGCCTCTTCATTGTTATTTTAGTTGTTTTCCTTTAATTTATTCTTAAAGGATGCTTGAAACTCTTTCTGGTCAGTCACATTTTAATTATGTTGTCGCAAGAGCACTTTGAGTACGATCTCCTTTGCAAAATATTTACCCCCTGGCAATGAAATTAACACCATTGGAATCCTTACAAAATAAGATTTTTAACAGTGGGCTATTTTGCCGACTAAACATTACAGAATCAAAAATACTAAAAGTTTAATCCCAAACATACCTCCAGTCATACTTCAGTTCAACTCAAACAATCTTTAATATCTTTTAATATCTCCACAGACTTCTAATGGTCGAAATTTAGCTTTTTATTTGTGTCTTTATTCTGTAAAACCTGGCCTGCGATACAGCGAATAGAAATATTTATTTTTAATTTTTTTTATTTATCGGCTATTTTCCAGCATGCACGCGCTTGCTGTAGTTTGACTATATATGGTTTGTCCATGCGCTACAGTCCCGACAAAAAGATCTTATATAGGGTATTGTACCCTGGGGAATTCATTCCGGCCACTTAAAAAACCATAGCAACAGTCTTTGTTTGTCTTTTGGCCTTTTCCGGTTGTTTTTGTCTGAAAGTCTGGTTTGACCTGTACGCTACATTTAAAATTTTGCCGTAAGTTTGTCAATTTTTATTGTTTTTCTTTGAACGTTGGTCAGTATGTACTGTTTTTAAAGCTCTATAAAACGGTGCATTAGCAAAAATCACATGCGTTTTAAAACAGAAGTTATAAAAGACCAAAAGTACGGAATATATAATTAGTTTACGATATTAATAAATATCAGGTTACAAAGGTGTTAAAACTCACGGAGATCTGTAATACAATGTTTAGCGATTTGTTTGGCATTAGCCAAGAACAGGTGTGTTTGCTGAATCGATTGGTGGTATTTTCGTCCGTTTTGGGTGAGGGGCGCCAAAGATACAAGCGCAAGTCATCAACCTTTGGCAGTTGATATTCGACGCTGCAGTTCAGAAAGAGTTAACAGTTGGCCTTTTCATAACCTTTTCCACTACATGCCAGAATCCACCAGGCCCAGCTATTCTTGCTATACATTCATTAACATAGCCACGATTATGGAAATCCCCACCACCTGGAGTATGGCAGCCGTAAACATCTGGACAACGATTTGAGCATCCTTGTACCAAGACGGTATTTTTCTGGTCGGCAACGTTTATGTTTAAAGTATGTGCAAAGTTGGCGTCTATAGCATTACTATCACCACTTTCCATTTCTACTGGGTCATTACCATTATGCGCATCAAAAAAGGAATTGACTTGGAGAAGAATGCCCTCTTCTTTTATTTTATTTTTTATTAAACTGACCATTATTGCGTCTTGTTTTACTTTGGCAATCTGGAGTGGATGAACAGTGTCAGGGAAGAAAGTTTCTCAAACAGACTCGCCACTTTCCAAAAGAAACGTCGCTGTTATTGTGTGTCCCATATGCAGTGCGAGGGTCAATGCTGTTGCCCAATTCCGTCTTGAATGTTTATCGGGCAGCCAGAGTAAGCAAGGCTGTGGACAAGTCTTGTGTTGCCATTCATTGAGGCCACATGAAGAACAGTTCTTTGATACTGATCTCGAGCTGGTAGCCAGTCACATTTTGATGCCAGCACACGTTCCGTTAAACGTCTATCGCTGCTATAGACAGACGTTAGAACTCGTAGTGTTTCGAATATAGATTCAAAATATTTATCTAATTCTGCGTTAACTTCTGACAACCCAATGTCTGACACCAATTGCGTCCAATTAAATTTAACCATTATCGAATAACAATATTCACATGATGAGTTTCAAATGTATTACTCAGAGTTTTTAGAGATGAACATGTTCGCTTTTGTTCTCTGTGCACTGAAATGAACAGTGGTGGTCAAAACATCAAAGACAGTACTATGGCCAATGTGTTCATTTTTAATAATTGTTTTTTAATCATTTTCAAAGTGTTGGGTATGATGACATTCCACAACCACTCGATTTGCATGAAATGGTATTGCTTTTTGTGTGTAGATATTTGATATTATATGACTTCCTGGACATTTGATATTTGTTAGTCCTATACATAATTCACCACCCACTGGAGGGTGGGCAAAGTCCAAGTGATATAGGCATTTGATGACATATTGCAAACCTGAGGGTCAGACATTTGAGCAAACTTAGTTTAAGGACATCACAGCTTGTTGTGCAGGTTGCTTTTTGCCCTGCATAAGGAGACCGGTATAAACAGTGTTATTCCAAGCAGTATTAGCCCAAGGGTATGTGTTATTATTTTACTCTGTCTAACATAATATCATTTTACTTGTGAATAGGAAAATTGTTGCCATTTAATGGGTTAAAATATAAAGGTAAAAGTTCACAACAGTGTTATAATTTCATGTCCTGGAATGGCTTCCCTCGCAAACTAACCTCCAAACTTATTAACCAATTTAAACCATCACCACCAGTATCGAATAACAACAGTGAAGCCACAATGAATGAATGAAACAAACAATCCGATAAAAATCTTGGCAAATTTGGTGAAAGACTAACTTCGTTCGCTTATACATAAAAGAACCCCTCTCCTCACAATAAAATGTCGATTTATTATTAACTGGAAACGATTAACAGTAACGTGTTTGTATCGTGCAAAGATAAAACCCCGAAGAAGTATCAAAGCTCTGTAATCTATGAATTTACTTGCCCTGGATGTAATAGTGGGTACATCGGCAAAACTGACCGCTGCTTATATACCAGAACTAAGGATGAACGATTTCGGAACTTTCTCCTTCCATTGCTTGGGGATAAGAATCAGGGGAAAATTCTTGATATTATTTCTAAATTAGAAAAGAAACACCAATGTGCTGTGAAGGATACTGCGTCTTCATCTAGACGAAATGCCTATGTATCGGAATTTGCGTTGTTTTTACTGCAATCGTTTCGGTCATTTTCAAGCCTGTTGTCCGCAACGAAGATTGGATGGAGCTACTCAGCCATTCTCTATTTATTGACTTATTTTCGTAATTTAGTGTTGATGTGTGATATTTGCGTACTTAACTATTTCTGTCAATGTGACTTATTTTGAATCTTGGTCTACGTTTTCTGCGATACTTATATATGCTTGAGTTCTGCTTACCTTTTGTGGCCCGATGTACTTCTAGCCCTTTTAAGGACACTTTAGTTCGGTGAGAGGGGGGCAGCTGTGAAAAAGAGTAACTAAACACACTCCCAGAGCAAATTGCTCTGTCATGGCTGTCGTCTTCTCGCTGGCTAAATGGGTCCCCCATTAATGATACCATGAGAATATTTGGCGATTCTGTCTGTTGTTAATTTCATTATGTCAATATATTTTATTCAGATATCCAATGGGAATATAACGCCGATTTTGACAAAAATATTATGAACTATCCCAGAAATGGGTTGACTGGAGACTTAATACAGCCTAGCGAGGAGGCGACAGCCTCGCAGATCAAGGCAGATTCAGTTGCCCGGGTTCTTGATGGTCGACAATTGACGGACTTGTCAGAGTTACGGTTTCGCGATCCATTTTTCTGCAGGGAGCTGCACAATCACGCTGATCAGTGGCAGGCGATGGCGGGCAATACTCCTTCTCCACGACAGGCCGAGGTCTTGAAGTGGGTTCCGCAGTAGGTTTCCGTTTTTGAATATTTTCGCCCGTTTAATGGTGTTTTCAAAGGAAAATCCTATCATTCTGATCGCCCACCCTCGGCGTATTTTCAAAACAATTTTTCGTGTAAACACAGTTTGCTGATTTTGTTCGCAAAACCATATTAGACTGTTTAACAACTGGTGCTGTCTCTTTACTCGGTAAAGTTGGTCAGGTTGACCCACCTCACTTGATATTATCTTTAACCGTTGAACCATCGAAGCCAAGACTTTGTCATGATGCCCGCTTCTTAAATCTCTGGATGGTAGACATGCCTTTTTCCCTTGACACCCTTTTTTCCCTTTTGCCTCGTTATGTTACTCCTAGTTCATTTCAAACTATATTGGATGATAAGTCAGGCTACGATCATCTTCTTTTCACCAAAGTGAGCCGGACATTTTTTGGTATTCAATGGGGAGGTTGGTATTTCGTTTATAACACCTTGCCATTCGGGTGGAAAATTTCTCCCTACGTTTATCATACCACTGGGCTCATGGCGTCTGACTATTTTCGTTCAGTTGGCATTCCATGCTCCCTTTACATCGACGACTGTCATAATGGTCAATTGCAGATTGCCTTGAATAAAGCTGTATATCAGTCACTTCTCAAATCCGAAGCACGTAATTATGAAGCTGTGAAGGCAGCTATATTTGTGGTCACCTACTATCTCATACTACTTGGCTATTTCCTCAACTTAAAGAAGTCCATCCTTATTCCACGGCAGGTAGTCCCTTACTTGGGTTCCTTTCCGATTCACTCAGGCAGGTGTTTCTTCTTTTGCCCAAGAAAAAGGAGAAACTGTTAGCATTGGTTCGAAGTCTTTTATCGTTGACCAGAATTCAAACAAAATCATTGCAGCGACTGGCAGGGGAGTGTTTCTCTCTCAATTAGTGTTCCAGCTGCCCTACTAAACACTGGAGATGCATTAGGCTATTACGAACAGGAAAACCGATTAGTATGTACCAGGCACTTGAGATGGAAATTCGTCATTGGCTGTTTTTAGAGGCCTGGGATGACCCTCTCCCTTGGCGTGAAGAGAAGCATCTCTCTCTTAAACTAGCATCTGATGCTTCCGGTTCTGGTTGGGGTGGTGTGTTGTTGTCGTCTCCTGACCTTCACACTTCCGATTACTGGATGACAGATGAACAGACATGTGACATCGCTACAAAGGAAGCGGTCGCCCTCAACAAGGTGTTATTTTCCTTCACTCCTTGTCTCTGCAACGCACGGGTCGATGTGAGCGTTGATAACCAAGCGGTAGTCCATGCTTGGCAAAACCAAGGAGGTTGTAGTAAGTCATTGAACGATGCAATGAAGGATCTGTTCTTCACGACGTTGCAGCGAAATATTGCGCTTCATCTTCTATATATTCCGACAATTGAGAATCCTGGCTACAGTTCAACGAGAATTTGGTGGGAAATTGGGTCATATTTGTGACTTAATGTTCCTCGACTCCAATGCTATGCCAGACCTCCAGGGTCGTCCTCTACCACATTTTACTCCATACCCTTCACCAGGTTCACAGGGAGTCAACCTTTTCGCTCAGGATCTGTCATTGGTTTATCCCTTTCTTGAAGTTCCGTATGTTTTTCCACCGCTTATGTTGGTTGGTCCCGTGTTGCGTTTTTTTGCCCAACAGGTGCGCTTGTGCACAGTCTCTTCAACCATGTGTGAGGGAAAACATTGCGAGATGGTCATAGTAATGTTTTTGGTATTCGACGCAATCCACAGTAAATTATTTGTCCAGTTAAAGGGTTGAAGATTCTATTGCCAAGGCTCACCAATTGAAGGTTGACTTGACGACAGGATATTTGTTTCGGCCAACAAATTCTAAAGGAAGTGTCGTAAATGCTCCATTTACATCTTTGGCAGCAGATGCGCACCTTAAAGTCTATCTTACAGAAACGCTACCCTTCATGGGTTTCGAGCAGGATGTGCTATAACACTTGCATTGACAGGCGCTGAGTTATCGGAAATCATGGATCATGTCGGATGGGCCAGATGACACACGGCACTGTACTATCTCCAATTGGCAAAAGTACTATGTAGAATGCAATGGATCGCATGTTTCACATGTCTGGAGCAATGTTTGAGATTTCTGCTAACTACATAATTGGTGGCACCCTCTTGCGGCATCCTAAACAATTTGCAAATAAAGTTGTCCCAAAACGTACGGCGGCCAGGTGTTAAATTTGGAAACATTGAACATCATTTTAGTCACTCCTGAAATAATTAAAAATGGAGATTTACCTAATGATATTGTCCCACTCACTGAGAAAATCCAAATAGAAAGGATCGTTTTTGACAAAGCTCATACGATCGTAATTTGGGGAACCACTTTTTGACCTATCTACAAGGAGGTTTGCAAAAGACTGGCTAAACTGAATTGCCCAAACTCAATTGCCCAAAATTATTGTCAAGTGCTACTGTTCCTGCTAAAGTCGAACCAGTTATTAGAGCAATTTTGAATGATCTGACAGTTTTCAGGTCATCCATTTTCAGAGAAAATCTCCATTTAAAAGTTTGAGACCGTGGGACAAAATGTTACGACGATTTGGAAGCACTTGTTTTAGAACATAAAGACGACTACAGTATAATTTATTGTGTTTTACCAAAGGATGTTTTGCAAATTCATGCTGAACTTTTGAAACGAGGTATTTATTGTGTCAAACACCATGGCAAACTGTCTCAAGAGGTTAAATTAACGAATCAGTCAAAATGGATGTAATATGAATGTGCTGAAAATTGTACTTCTTCATAGTCATTGCAAATGAGCTTTGCGCAAACGAAAATTGCTTAACTAGGTGTACACGAAAATCCTCAACCCATTCGTCACCTGCCAGTTGCCTTCCTTGTTTCCCATCAAGGTTTACAGTTTTGTTTCTCTGGTACATTGGTAAAAATGCTAGTGGCCAATTGGCAATTGCATTAGCCGTATGAGAAAATGCCGCGATAATTTGTCTTACCCATCTGCGAATATAGAGCTGGACAATCATCCAAACTCCTTCAATTGGCAAGCCATTTCCAAATATCACTGACTCTTTGTACCATCTTGTCAAAGGCATCAGATCGTTCATTATTTGGGATTGGCATCTGAATACCTCGTCATTTGTCTCATTCTCACTCATCCACTTCCTTAATTTATCAACCAATATTTGATTGTGTGAGCCTGTTTTATCTAGACATTTCTCTAGCTCTGATGGGGTTGGGAAATAAGCCGACTTCTGAAACAACTTAATCATAGCAATGGAAAGACCATCATCATAATCCAACAAAGCCTCTTCATTGTTATTTTAGTTGTTTTCCTTTAATTTATTCTTAAAGGATGCTTGAAACTCTTTCTGGTCGGTCACATTTTAATTATGTTGTCGCAAGAGCACTTTGAGTACGATCTCCTTTGCAAAATATTTACCCCCTGGCAATGAAATTAACACCATTGGAATCCTTACAAAATAAGATTTTTAACAGTGGGCTATTTTGCCGACTAAACATTACAGAATCAAAAATACTAAAAGTTTAATCCCAAACATACCTCCAGTCATACTTCAGTTCAACTCAAACAATCTTTAATATCTTTTAATATCTCCACAGACTTCTAATGGTCGAAATTTAGCTTTTTATTTGTGTCTTTATTCTGTAAAACCTGGCTGCGATACAGCGAATAGAAATATTTATTTTTAATTTTTTTTATTTATCGGCTATTTTCCAGCATGCACGCGCTTGCTGTAGTTTGACTATATATGGTTTGTCCATGCGCTACAGTCCTGACAAAAAGATCTTATATAGGGTATTGTACCCTGGGGAATTCATTCCGGCCACTTAAAAAACCATAGCAACAGTCTTTGTTTGTCTTTTGGCCTTTTCCGGTTGTTTTTGTCTGAAAGTCTGGTTTGACCTGTACGCTACATTTAAAATTTTGCCGTAAGTTTGTCAATTTTTATTGTTTTTCTTTGAACGTTGGTCAGTATGTACTGTTTTTAAAGCTCTATAAAACGGTGCATTAGCAAAAATCACATGCGTTTTAAAACAGAAGTTATAAACGACCAAAAGTACGGAATATATAATTAGTTTACAATATTAATAAATATCAGGTTACAAAGGTGTTAAAACTCACGGAGATCTGTAATACAATGTTTAGCGATTTGTTTGGCATTAGCCAAGAACAGGTGTGTTTGCTGAATCGATTGGTGGTATTTTCGTCCGTTTTGGGTGAGGGGCGCCAAAGATACAAGCGCTCAAAGTCATCAACCTTTGGCGGTTGATATTCGACGCTGCAGTTCAGAAAGAGTTAACAGTTGGCCTTTTCATAACCTTGATTGTGTGAGCCTGTTTTATCTAGACATTTCTCTAGCTCTGATGGGGTTGGGAAATAAGCCGACTTCTGAAACAACTTAATCATAGCAATGGAAAGACCATCATCATAATCCAACAAAGCCTCTTCATTGTTATTTTAGTTGTTTTCCTTTAATTTATTCTTAAAGGATGCTTGAAACTCTTTCTGGTCAGTCACATTTTAATTATGTTGTCGCAAGAGCACTTTGAGTACGATCTCCTTTGCAAAATATTTACCCCCTGGCAATGAAATTAACACCATTGGAATCCTTACAAAATAAGATTTTTAACAGTGGGCTATTTTGCCGACTAAACATTACAGAATCAAAAATACTAAAAGTTTAATCCCAAACATACCTCCAGTCATACTTCAGTTCAACTCAAACAATCTTTAATATCTTTTAATATCTCCACAGACTTCTAATGGTCGAAATTTAGCTTTTTATTTGTGTCTTTATTCTGTAAAACCTGGCCTGCGATACAGCGAATAGAAATATTTATTTTTAATTTTTTTTATTTATCGGCTATTTTCCAGCATGCACGCGCTTGCTGTAGTTTGACTATATATGGTTTGTCCATGCGCTACAGTCCCGACAAAAAGATCTTATATAGGGTATTGTACCCTGGGGAATTCATTCCGGCCACTTAAAAAACCATAGCAACAGTCTTTGTTTGTCTTTTGGCCTTTTCCGGTTGTTTTTGTCTGAAAGTCTGGTTTGACCTGTACGCTACATTTAAAATTTTGCCGTAAGTTTGTCAATTTTATTGTTTTTCTTTGAACGTTGGTCAGTATGTACTGTTTTTAAAGCTCTATAAAACGGTGCATTAGCAAAAATCACATGCGTTTTAAAACAGAAGTTATAAAAGACCAAAAGTACGGAATATATAATTAGTTTACGATATTAATAAATATCAGGTTACAAAGGTGTTAAAACTCACGGAGATCTGTAATACAATGTTTAGCGATTTGTTTGGCATTAGCCAAGAACAGGTGTGTTTGCTGAATCGATTGGTGGTATTTTCGTCCGTTTTGGGTGAGGGGCGCCAAAGATACAAGCGCTCAAAGTCATCAACCTTTGGCGGTTGATATTCGACGCTGCAGTTCAGAAAGAGTTAACAGTTGGCCTTTTCATAACCTTGATTGTGTGAGCCTGTTTTATCTAGACATTTCTCTAGCTCTGATGGGGTTGGGAAATAAGCCGACTTCTGAAACAACTTAATCATAGCAATGGAAAGACCATCATCATAATCCAACAAAGCCTCTTCATTGTTATTTTAGTTGTTTTCCTTTAATTTATTCTTAAAGGATGCTTGAAACTCTTTCTGGTCAGTCACATTTTAATTATGTTGTCGCAAGAGCACTTTGAGTACGATCTCCTTTGCAAAATATTTACCCTGGCAATGAAATTAACACCATTGGAATCCTTACAAAATAAGATTTTTAACAGTGGGCTATTTTGCCGACTAAACATTACAGAATCAAAAATACTAAAAGTTTAATCCCAAACATACCTCCAGTCATACTTCAGTTCAACTCAAACAATCTTTAATATCTTTTAATATCTCCACAGACTTCTAATGGTCGAAATTTAGCTTTTTATTTGTGTCTTTATTCTGTAAAACCTGGCCTGCGATACAGCGAATAGAAATATTTATTTTTAATTTTTTTTATTTATCGGCTATTTTCCAGCATGCACGCGCTTGCTGTAGTTTGACTATATATGGTTTGTCCATGCGCTACAGTCCCGACAAAAAGATCTTATATAGGGTATTGTACCCTGGGGAATTCATTCCGGCCACTTAAAAAACCATAGCAACAGTCTTTGTTTGTCTTTTGGCCTTTTCCGGTTGTTTTTGTCTGAAAGTCTGGTTTGACCTGTACGCTACATTTAAAATTTTGCCGTAAGTTTGTCAATTTTTATTGTTTTTCTTTGAACGTTGGTCAGTATGTACTGTTTTTAAAGCTCTATAAAACGGTGCATTAGCAAAAATCACATGCGTTTTAAAACAGAAGTTATAAAAGACCAAAAGTACGGAATATATAATTAGTTTACGATATTAATAAATATCAGGTTACAAAGGTGTTAAAACTCACGGAGATCTGTAATACAATGTTTAGCGATTTGTTTGGCATTAGCCAAGAACAGGTGTGTTTGCTGAATCGATTGGTGGTATTTTCGTCCGTTTTGGGTGAGGCGCCAAAGATACAAGCGCAAGTCATCAACCTTTGGCAGTTGATATTCGACGCTGCAGTTCAGAAAGAGTTAACAGTTGGCCTTTTCATAACCTTTTCCACTACATGCCAGAATCCACCAGGCCCAGCTATTCTTGCTATACATTCATTAACATAGCCACGATTATGGAAATCCCCACCACCTGGAGTATGGCAGCCGTAAACATCTGGACAACGATTTGAGCATCCTTGTACCAAGACGGTATTTTTCTGGTCGGCAACGTTTATGTTTAAAGTATGTGCAAAGTTGGCGTCTATAGCATTACTATCACCACTTTCCATTTCTACTGGTCATTACCATTATGCATCAAAAAAGGAATTGACTTGGAGAAGAATGCCCTCTTCTTTTATTTTATTTTTTATTAAACTGACCATTATTGCGTCTTGTTTTACTTTGGCAATCTGGAGTGGATGAACAGTGTCAGGGAAGAAAGTTTCTCAAACAGACTCGCCACTTTCCAAAAGAAACGTCGCTGTTATTGTGTGTCCCATATGCAGTGCGAGGGTCAATGCTGTTGCCCAATTCCGTCTTGAATGTTTATCGGGCAGCCAGAGTAAGCAAGGCTGTGGACAAGTCTTGTGTTGCCATTCATTGAGGCCACATGAAGAACAGTTCTTTGATACTGATCTCGAGCTGGTAGCCAGTCACATTTTGATGCCAGCACACGTTCCGTTAAACGTCTATCGCTGCTATAGACAGACGTTAGAACTCGTAGTGTTTCGAATATAGATTCAAAATATTTATCTAATTCTGCGTTAACTTCTGACAACCCAATGTCTGACACCAATTGCGTCCAATTAAATTTAACCATTATCGAATAACAATATTCACATGATGAGTTTCAAATGTATTACTCAGAGTTTTTAGAGATGAACATGTTCGCTTTTGTTCTCTGTGCACTGAAATGAACAGTGGTGGTCAAAACATCAAAGACAGTACTATGGCCAATGTGTTCATTTTTAATAATTGTTTTTTAATCATTTTCAAAGTGTTGGGTATGATGACATTCCACAACCACTCGATTTGCATGAAATGGTATTGCTTTTTGTGTGTAGATATTTGATATTATATGACTTCCTGGACATTTGATATTTGTTAGTCCTATACATAATTCACCACCCACTGGAGGGTGGGCAAAGTCCAAGTGATATAGGCATTTGATGACATATTGCAAACCTGAGGGTCAGACATTTGAGCAAACTTAGTTTAAGGACATCACAGCTTGTTGTGCAGGTTGCTTTTTGCCCTGCATAAGGAGACCGGTATAAACAGTGTTATTCCAAGCAGTATTAGCCCAAGGGTATGTGTTATTATTTTACTCTGTCTAACATAATATCATTTTACTTGTGAATAGGAAAATTGTTGCCATTTAATGGGTTAAAATATAAAGGTAAAAGTTCACAACAGTGTTATAATTTCATGTCCTGGAATGGCTTCCCTCGCAAACTAACCTCCAAACTTATTAACCAATTTAAACCATCACCACCAGTATCGAATAACAACAGTGAAGCCACAATGAATGAATGAAACAAACAATCCGATAAAAATCTTGGCAAATTTGGTGAAAGACTAACTTCGTTCGCTTATACATAAAAGAACCCCTCTCCTCACAATAAAATGTCGATTTATTATTAACTGGAAAACGATTAACAGTAACGTGTTTGTATCGTGCAAAGATAAAACCCCGAAGAAGTATCAAAGCTCTGTAATCTATGAATTTACTTGCCCTGGATGTAATAGTGGGTACATCGGCAAAACTGACCGCTGCTTATATACCAGAACTAAGGAACATTCACACCATACAAAATCTGAAATCCACCAGCACCTCTCTTAGAAATTAATCCCAACGATGACACAGAGTCTAATCAAACCAGATGTATAATGGCTGAACATGTTTTTCACAATACTAAAATCATAGATAAATCTAACCATTGGTCCCTTTTTGCTTTTTCAAGAATCCCTCACTATTCAAAGATATAAACCTGAACTTAATCATGGAATTAAAGCTTCTAAAGAACTTTTATAGAATCATATTTAACTAATTCATTAATAACCAACCTAATGTATCATATTTCTTCATTCGAAACGTAGATAAATATTAAAATGTTATCAATTTTTGGAGTTACCCTTGTTTTTTGTTATAATGACATAAAAGCTTTTTCAGCTAAAAATACAAAAAATACACTGACAATTCATCAGATGAATTTGGAATTTCTTGAAATGTTCATGTCATTATAGTCTTCAAATATCATTATAAAATAACATGTTTACTATACGATAAAGCTTGAGAACAACTTTTACTCATATATATATACTTATTGTTGCTTTTCTCCAACTAAAATTTATCAATGTCATCACACAGTGTTTCACGCTTAGCATGATCATCACATATCTGATGATCGCGCTAAGCCTGAAACACCATGTAATGACATTGTGAAATTTTAGTTAGAGAAAAACAAAAATAATGGCTTCAATATTATTTGTTACACAGATTTCAAGATGATCATCGTGACATTGAGAACATGTCACTGGAGGATGAAGTGTATGATACAGATCGAAGGTCATGTGGTGATGGCAATGATGAAGGCAATGGTTGTGAGAATGATGATGGTAAAGAACGTAGAGAAATTGGTGATACAGAACATCACAAAAGCGAGGTTGTTCGGATTCCACCAGCTGATATACCTCAACTTGAGTTCTGGTTGGCATCAACATCAGCATTTTTGGGTCTCCTGTACAAAATACATGGTCCAATCTGTAAACGGAGCGAGTGTAACCAGGAAGTTGATTTTAAGAGTAGTTTTGTTGGTACATGCCTTGTTGTGCAGTGGTCCTGCAGTGCTGGCCACTTTGGCGGCAGGTGGTCTACGCAACCCCAATGTGAAGGTATTCGTGCAGGCAATCTACTCTTAGCATCAGCCATACCATTATCTGGGAATTCATACACAAAGATTGAATTTCTGTGCAAGGTGATGAATCTGCATTTCTTCTCCAAAAACCTCTACAACCAGTACCTGTATATTGGACCTGCAGTTAATGACTATTGGGAAAGAATAAAGAGTGATGTGTGGAATGAACAGGAAGATAAAGACATAATTTTAAGTTCTGATGGAAGAAATTATTCACCAGGTCATTGTGCACAGTACTGTACATATACCTTTGCTGAGATGGAGACAAAATGCATATTGGAGCTCAATAATGTTGATGTCAGGGAAGTAGAAGGAAGAAAGAGTCCCAACATGGAGAGGATTGGTTTTGAAAAAGGTTTGAATAAGTAAATGGGATCCAAGATGAACATTAGAGAGGTGGTTACAGATGGCCATTTGGAAATTAGTGCTTTAATGAGTAGGTGATGTCACTGAGTAACTTAAATGGTTCACTGGATGTCACTGAGTATCTGCTCATGTCTCTTGTTAAACTTTTAATTGACAATGCATCTTGTTGTGCCATACTCCATCATGTTACTCTATGACTTCTAATGCAATATTGCTAGTCACCGGAAGAAATTATGTGCTTGATAAGATCACAGCAGTTTCCTCCTTCATAGAATTATAAATTAATGTTTTCAATTATTTTCTTCTTTTAGAAAATGTGCCAAAGTACAATGGTCTTTTGCATCAACGAGACATTTGGCATGGTGCAAAAATCATTGCAAAGAAAATTATCGCTGTATGTAGGATTTATTGTGTTTAACTACAGCCCATTGTTCACATCAAACTTTTCCTATGCCCAATCTATATAGACCAAAATATTTGTTTGAGGTTGTTTGAAGTGTAATAGATTTGGTATGTGAAAGCTTCAAAGCATGAAACAGGCATTACAGTAAACCTGTTAACCCATTATCTTGCAATGTGCACTATGGCAGCAAAAAGACAAATATGCTATACACTGCATGTGCATGTCTATAAGGACATGTGCCTCCCCCAGGCTCCCCAGTGTGAGAAATCTGTTTCTCACTTCTTACATCTCACTTCTTTCAGCCAGCGATTTCTAATTCTCACGCTGGGTTGCCGAGATGTCTACCACCGCAATGACAAAGTATAGAGGTATCTACGTTCTATCAAATGTTCACTATTAAATGTTCACTATTAAATGTTCACTATTAAATGTTCACTATTAAATGTTCACTATTAAATGTTCACTATAAAATTAAGACACTATTAAATGTTCAAAGTCCTAGACTTTTAGATACTCTCAAAAGAGCATTTTTGGTTTCTTTGATATACATGTTAATGGAAACCTCTGATCGCCAACCACCATGTCTTTGGATGACCCATTCTGATATATCCCAAGCAGCTGCTTCCGTGGTACCCCCTGAGCGGAGACTATGTAGGCCATACAGTGAGGGATCCAACCCAATTCCTTTCAGTTGTCTGGAAAATAATTCTCTAGCTCGAGAATAGGTCATCTGCTCCTTCCTTAGCTTCATGCCTTTCGTTGTGTGTGAAATCTTTCTGAACACAAAATCGCTACGTCTGTGTCCACCTTTACGAAAGAATTTCTCCATTAACTGGACTGGACAGGTGGGGTTGGATGTTCTAGCAATTAGAATCCACGAACCTTCTCGGTATTGGTCATTCTTTCTCTTATGCAGGAAACCTCTCATGTATTCTTTCTGGAATGAAAAATCCTCTTTTCTAAGTCGTGACAAGTCATCCCATCGTAAAAAGCCGCTGAACCCCAATGCCACAAGACATGACATCTGTAAGTTGCTAAGGTCACCAATACCAAACTTGCTAACAAGTTTCTTGATATGTTCCACTCCCAGTGGCTGCTTCCTGTTTATCGGTGCAGTCCCAATAATTTGCTTTGAAGCTTCAATCATCTGTTTGATTAATGGCTCGGTTGGAGAAACCATTGCCATTTTCTGATGATATACTGTACACGGCAGAATATATTGTAGCCATGGATTTTGCATTCTTCATGAGGAATGCTAAATATAATGCAAATTCATATCCAGTAGCTGGTAGCACCTGAAGTCCTTTACTTTTTGGCCAAGATTTCCATTTTTGGAAAGCACTTGCATATTTCTTTACTGTCTGTGGAGCTCTGTCTGTGGAGCTCTGTCTAGTAGTATGATCTTAGGTATGTCACTGGCAAGGGCATGCAGCTCGGGGTCATGCAGTGTTCTAGTGATCGGCACTTCTCTTGAACTGCCAAGAACAAGATACGGCAAAGGTTAGCTATGACGTTACACATATAGCACACTACCATAATATAGCACTTCTCACAAGCTTGATGTATCAGCTTCTTTGTTCAATTCCCGGGGGACCCACTCAGGATATAGATGGATGGCCCACTGTCTACACAGCTTATAAGTAGCAATGACTATATCATGTATCTGCTTTGATGAGCTACCAATATGCAGGACTAACTCAACAGTATGGTGTCAGTATGGTGTCTAACTTCTCTTCCTTGGAGCTGTTCTGCATAAGACAACAGCACAAGATAAGTTCTCTCCATGTAGAACTCTGCTTAGATTATTCTAGGGTCCATGCACCTTTGGCAACTTGTCCTTTAACTTGTACACAGTAACCACCCCATCCAGTATCACTAGCATCCGAGTAGGTGAGGATCTCGGGCTGAGGGTCAGACAACCATATTTTCTGTCCATGGCATTCTTCAAAACTATCGGACCAAAATGCAACTTCTTTAATAGCTTCATTATCTAGGTGAACTGATTCACTCCATGAAGCCATAGACATCAGGTTACGGTAGAGCCCCCTAGTCCACAACCTGGCTATGGGCCCTAATGCCAGCCCATAGATATGATGGTACCTGTCAATTTTGCTATCTCGTAAGCTGTCGTTTTAAAGTTCCTGGACTTAATATTATCTAGTAAATTGTTTAGTTATCCTTCTCTCTGGAACTCTGAAGGATACTTCAGCTAGATTGACAATAAACCCCAGCACTTCATCACATTTGGGTAGGCTCCCAGCAGCTCTTGTCGGGATGCCAAATGAAACCACTCTGATCTATATCCCTTCTTACTCTATTGGAAACTAAGCGGGCTTGTTCTATTGAGAAATGCCCCAAAATTCCATCATCCAAGTAAGTAAATATGCGAATACCTTGGGAACGCCAAAGTTTAAGTAGGGCTTTCTGAATCTTTGTAAATACAAATGGGGCAGTAGCCAAACCAAACGGAAGGACCGTAAATACAAAATATCGCTGGTTGATTCCTTTCCCCCAAGAAAAAGCCAAATATCGCCAGTGTTCTGAGTATATATCTACATGGTGACCTGATTTGTAGTCAAATTTGAAAAACCAATCGTCAGGACCGAAGATGTCCCTAAAAGTTCTTAGATCTTCATACTGAAAACGCAGTACTCTAAGGAAACTGTCAAGGTAACGCAAGTCCAAAATCAGTCTATTTTTTCCATTATGGGATGCTACACTCAAAGGAGACACGATGTAAACATTGTCACTTGACACTTCCTTAATGCAACCACAATGTAAATGTATTTAATTCAGAATTAACAAACTCTGCGCTTTTTATTGCAGATCTATGATTATCTAACATACGTTTATCCGGAATATCAATAAAAGGCAACGCTTTCTTCCAAGTACCTAAATCAACTGATAATTTTGTATGTGTAAATAATAAATATATCATAGATATGTCATAATTTTTTCTATGAACCTCTTTTTAACAAATTGAAAATGTTGAACCTGAAAGTATGAAGGTCCGTTCTGGTCAAAATGCAGCATTTAATATTTTGTTGTTGTTCAATTAATATTACACATGGATGTAATAAATATTCTATACACACGTTTAATTTTATATAACCTTGGAATTAATTTTTGCTTAACTTTAAACTAGTTTTTACTGGTGGCATTAATATTTTGTATAAATTCCTAGAATTAATTTTGTACGTAAGCAATAAGTTCATGTGTTTTAATTATTTCTTTGGCATTGATACGAGATTTCACACGTACAATTAATTTCCTTTGTACCTTTTGTCTGTTTTGGAATTATTTTTTCACTTTGGCAGCCTGTTCGCGGGTGAGCAACGGGTGAGCTCCTTCCAATTGTGAGCTCAATATTCAAAGAATTTTAATAACAATTTGTGGAAGCACCACAAGATGGCGGCGCGTCGGAGAGGAGGAAGAAATATATTAAGGGAAAGAAACGAATGTGGTTTTGCACTATTTTTTATCAACCTTTTAACGTTGAGTGTGATCAACCTTTTAACTGAAGAACAGCAATTGGAAACGGACATTTTGATCGAGTCAAGACTTAGATTGCTTGATGCAACTGGAACACTTTCGTTGCTTCTGAATGATGTATTAAGAGGTGGCATAAATCCAACTGGCCTACCATCTAACCATCTGCGTGTACCGATAGATAATTTAAAGCTGTCTTTGATTCAGCTGATTAATCTATTGTCTAGTATGATTGAAAATAGTAACAATGCCGATTTTGATGACGAACTTGACCGCTGGACAAGCGATGATTAACTTGAACATCTTTCTATCGAAAGATTAACTTGAACATTTGCGTTCATTGTACTTTTCATGGGAGAAAATAAGTAGTATTCTCCACGCGAGTATTTCGAACAATTTGGAGACGACGCATAGAATTTGGTTTGAGTGAGACATTTGAAAAGTACTCGAACGTGTCTGACGATGAGTTGGACATTATTTACCGAAATATAACAAGCAGTGCAAGTTCCGGACCTCTGACCCCTAATATTGGAAGAAGGAGATTAATAGGGGCTCTAAGGAGCAGAGGGTTGCAAATGCGTGTATCATTCCGCCATTCGTTTTCCGGTGAAATTGGAAAACGAAAATGGAAACACTTTACTCGAATTTCGTTTTTCATTTTCGTTCACAATTTTTAATAAAAATTGAATTTTGAGGCCGATTATCGTTTTTCACTTCTACAGAACCTCGGTTTAAGAAAAGTTCGAAAACAAATTTAATATTTGTTTTGCATGTTGAACTACACTTCAATCACCCTGGTGATACGAAACCGGGGGGTTAGCAGACATTTATTAAATTGCAAACCGAGTTTTGGAGGGAAAATATTTTAATTAGATATTTATAATATGGCAGCTTTAGAAGAAGTTGGTGTTGAATTCGTGCACGATTTTTTGATAAACAAGAACAAAACGTCGACAGAACTCTCGGATCTGCTAAGAGAACAATACCCGAATGCCAGAGGTTTCAGCGTTCGAAGCATCGAACGTTTCTGTGTGGAAAATGGCATCCAGAGTCACGTAGTGATGAACCACTCCGAAACACTGCTAATTTGAATCGACCGTCGCGATTCGGCCACTCAGCAATGCCTTCAAATTCTTCCACAATATAAACTGTTGATGGTTCAAGCTGATTCAACAACCCAAAAGAACAGAAAGATTGGCGTTAGTACTTATGAGTTATGATAAGCTGATATACTTATACTACTTTTGTCTTTTGATACTTACGTCGAACATCATGGAAACCTCTTTCAAGGTTAATCTGGTTTCGACGAACTTTTCTTTCAACCCTTTCGTTGTCATTCGCTTTAAAAAGGTAAAACACATCGTCCCGCACTTCTTCACGGTCTTTAACATCCCACAGCGACGAGTCGTCTTCCATTTCTTAAGGTTTATAAGGTTTTATATTGCTGCACCCGAACTGTATGTTCCTACACGTGCTTTGATATTTCCCGCGAATCCGATAACAGTTTTACTCTGTAAATTCGTCGCTCCCCCCGGTTTCGTATCAGCAGGGTGATTGAAGCGTAGTTCAACATGCAAAACAAATATAAATTCGTTTTCGAACTTTTCTTAAACCGAGGTTCTGTAGAAGTGAAAAACGATAATCGGCTTCAAAATTCAATTTTTATTAAAAATTGTGAACGAAAAACGAAATTCGAGTAAAGTGTTTCCATTTTCGTTTTCCAATTTCACCGGAAAACGAATTGCGGAATGATACACGCATTGTTGCACATTCAAAGGCAGAGGGTTAGTGAGTGCTTACTGCGCAATGATCCTGTTGGGACTGCCTTGCGTTGGCGAATGATAATTCACCGAAGGAAGTACTATGTCCCTACGCCCAATAGTCTATGGCATATTGATTCTGGACACAAATTAATCAGATATAAGTTAATAACCCATGTTTGTATTGATGGAAAAACACGGCTTATTTTGTATGCCGCATGTCACAATAATAACAAAGCAGAAACTGTCTTTACGTTGTTTCAAAATGCTGTACAGAAACGGGGCCTTCCCTCTCGAGTGCGTAGTGATTATGGTATGGAGAATTATCATGTTGCAGCGTACATGATACAGAATCGTGGAGAAGGCAGGGGTAGCATCATAACTGGTTCATCTGTACATAACTCTAGAGTTGAAAGGAATCACTGTGATGTTTATTCAGGTGTGTTGGTATTTTATGCCTGTATATTTGAGCAACTGGAGCTAGATGGTTACTTGAATATGTTGGACGAAGTTCATCTTTTCAGCCTACACCACATTTACATTCCTAGAATTGAAAATTCCCTGCAAGAACTTGTTGGACACCTAAATAACCGACCTGTTTCTACTGAGGGGAATATGTCGTCACTACAGATGTGGGAGATGGGAATGCTGGAAAATATGTATTCCAGGCACACAGCACTGAATGAGGCAGAAATTGAACATTTTGGTATAGACCCAGATAGTGTGCTAGCAATTGAAGATTAAGATTATCAAGTACAGGTAAATCCACCAACATTGCATTTGACTGATGAGCAGTATGCACTGCTTCCAGACCCTTTGTCTAATGACCAGAACAGTGGAAAAGAGCTTTACTTGCAGTGTGTTGAAAGTGCGGTGCAGTGCGTAAGCATGTTTTCAGCTGTTGATACAGACATTTGACATTTTTTCTGTTGTATTGATTAAATGCCTCATGGCCACTCGGTGATGTGGACCATGTGATGTTATACAATTTGTGACAAGTTGAGCATGTGCGCCAATATGGCTGCCAACAGAATCTCGAAGCTGCTCATTATTTTAATTTTTTTTATATTTTTAACGCAAGTTTATGAGCTTAAATTACTGACAGCACTTCCTAAGAACACGATGTTGAAGGATGGTTTTGGATTGCCAATGGATGGATCATTTTCAGAAAGATATGAACTCATTTTGCCTGTGCGATCGCATGTATTTATATTCCGGTCAAGTCTTGAATCAAAATTCAAAATCGCACGAGCTGTTACCAAGTGTACGAAGCACGGTCTTACAAGTCTCATTCTGCCAAGGAAACCTTTCAAAGAGGACTTGATCATATGCGCTGATATATCACCAAATCCTGGCCCAAACCAGAGCGTTTCGAATATAACATCAAACCAACGTTTATTACAGCCCACGCCGTCGAACTCTCATATCGGCTTGACCCACGCATACAAGCCGTTATTTCTTCATTTGTTCGGCTTTTCGCCGTTGTCGAAGCATATTGACCACAAGATTTATCATGACCTTGGTACCCTTGGTATCTTAAAACCTTTCCGCGGTTGCCGCAGTGGAAGAAAAGTTAAAATGCGCAATAGAACACGGAACTACAGCCACGTTTATGATCACAATAACAGACGTGAAATTAGCATATCTTCGCATCATGTAACTAATACATGTAACTTTTTCCCAATCCCTGCTGGAGAAAATTCAACCGATTCACGATTGTTAAAAGAAACGCCGTCTAAAGAGTTTGTTCCAAGCCTAATGTTAACCAATGTGATGTCTCTTACTCCCAAAATTGATGAGGTCAGTCTGTTCCTTCTGAACAAAAATCCCGATGTAGTATTTATCACCGAGACCTGGCTTACAAATGCTATCGATACAAGCCATATAAATATTCCCGAATATAACGTTGTTTGTAAAAACCGATCCACTGGTAGTCACGGTGGAGTTTGTTTATATTTGAGGAAGTCGATCAGTTACGAAATTTTAGATCACTTTCACAATGCGGAAACTGAAGTCCTTTGGGTTAAGATCAGACCGACCAGACTTCCTCGAGGATTCCCATGTATAATTACTGGTACCTTATATCATCCTCCAAGTTCGGACAATAATGTGATTTTAGAATACCTTGCGAAGTCTCTTACGGACATTGAAGGACGTTATCCTGGGTGTGGAATAATTTTAGCTGGGACTTTAACTGTGTCAATGTAAGCAGACTATCTCGTCAGTTCCGAATTAAACAACTTGTTCATCTACACACAAGAGGCGATCAAACACTAGACCTTATTCTCACCAATCTCGATAAATTCTATGATAAAAACTCCCTTTCATCCTTCCCTCCGTTTGGCCTATCCGACCACAACGTTTTATTGTTAAATCCAAAAGAAAGGCTGTTTGTTTCATCCCAGGATAAGAAAAAGGTTTTTTGGAAACGTGACACAAGGGAAATTCGGAAACAAGAATTGGGACGGTATCTTAGCTCCTTAAACTGGGACATACTCAATGATATTCCATCTTGCGATAGGAAAGAACAATTATTCGAGGACTTAATTAAAACTGGGCTGGATATAATAATGCCACTAAAGAAAACAAAACTACATACCAACAACCAACCTTGGATAACACCTGAATTTATCACCTTGATTAAACGCCGACAGCAAACTTTTTCTCAAAAAAAGATGACAGAATTTCGCCACTACAGAAACCGTGTAAACCGAGAGAAAAAACGTTTACACAACCACTACTTTTCCACGAAAGTAAGCCATCTAAAGGGTACCAAACCGTCTGTTTGGTGGCGTGAGCTGAAGCGCATTTCAGGTATGCAGCCCAACAGTAACAACGAAAACATTTTTATGCAACTAAAATTTAATGAAGACGATTATCAAGGTAACCCAGAGGAAGTTGCAAACAGATTAATGGAAGTCCTGTGTTGCTCGTTCGTGGAGTAGTTGATGCTGTCGGAGGTCTATTTTCTATCAACGACGTCAGTTGATTTATACTACTGATCGCAGCTTCAGCAATCGACCTTACTTGCTCCGAATTTGACGAATCTTGACTCGAGTCCGCCATGTTTATTCTCTTTTTAGCGGGAATTGCGGCCTTGATTGCGGGTTTCAGTTCACCCGTGAACAGGCTGCCAAAGTGAAAAAAATAATTCCAAAACAGACAAAAATAATTCAAGGTACAGGGAAATTAATTGTATGTGTGAAATCTCGTATCAATGCCAAAGAAATAATTAAAACACATGAAATCATTGCTTACGTACAAAATTAATTCCAGGAATTTATACAAAATATTAATGCCACCAGTAAAAACTAGTTTAAAGTTAAGCAAAAATTAATTCCAAGGTTATATAAAATTAAACATGTGTATAGAATATTTATTCCATCCATGTGTAATATTAATTGAACAACAACAAAATATTAAATGCTGCATTTTGACCAGAACAGGCCTTCATATGAAATTACTAAATGTACTTTCAGTACAACTTTAACTTGCCAATGCAATATGATTCTTACAACAACCTTGCCAAGTTAGCTGAAAACTATTTTATGAAGCAAAGGGGAAACAGTAAGTCAATTGTTGATGTGCAAAAACTCTTTAGTTACACATTTTGACACACCATTGAATCAGGATTGCGAACACCAACACACCCTAAGATTGAAATACATGTACATATTGGGGGAACTTGCTCATCAATTTGAGCAGTGGCAATAAAGTGTGTATTTTACAGTGACCACCCACAGACCCCGTTTTAAATGGTGACCCTAATGGTAAATACATAGGATATTTGAGGCAATATATATTTGACTTGAAACAAAACTCTATATAATTCTTACAATACTAATATTAACAAGGTGCCATCTCAACACACAACTGTTATCTTCAACACATATTGCACATGTTGAAACGAATCACACAAGTACAAATACAGCACCAATTTGTAAACTGTAGCTACCAAATTATGGAAACAAATTGAGGAGTTGAAATAAATGCTCCCTGCAGCTGTTGCTTGTGGACTACTAGTACAGGAGGAGAAGGGGGGGGGGGGTGCTAACCCGAGGAGGGATTTTTGGGGCGCTGATTTCAAAAATCGATGTTATACGGGCCAATACCGGGGCCTTCAGCCTCGTTTTGATGCATACAGCCTCGTTTTGATGCATACAGCCTCGTTTTGATGCATACAGCCTCGTTTTGATGCATACAGCCTCGTTTTGATGCATACAGCCTCGTTTTGATGCATACAGCCTCGTTTTGATGCATACAGCCTCGTTTTGATGCATACAGTCTCGTTTTGATGCATACAGCCTCGTTTTGGTGCATATATATAGGGAAGACGTGAGTTGGCTTAGTTTAGCTAGGTAACTCAGTGATTTTGGTCAATTTCGGTGCATTGATTTAAAAAAATAAATGTTACACGGGCAAATACCAAGAGCTTCAACCTCGTTTTGGTGCATACAGTCTCGTTTTCGTGCAAATGGAGGGAAATCATTGGTTAGCTTAGATATGCAAAGTAGTTGGTAATCTTGGTCAATTTAGGTGCGCTGATTTCAAAAATAGATGTTACACAGGAAAATACCGATGCCTTCAGCCTCGTTTTGGTGCGTACAGCTTCGTTTTGGTGCCTATATGCTTAGATAATCAAGGAATTTGGTGATTTTGCTCAATTTTGGTGCGCTAATTTCAAAAATCGAAGTAATGCGCAGATATATTGGGACCATTTGATACACATATCCTTGATTTAGTGAAACTATTGGGATAATCCTGCTTAAATAAGGAAGAAAGCCAGTTATTTCTATTTTTTTGGTAAAAAGCAATACTGTTGCCCCATTAAATGGAGGTCATGTTATGCATGACATTACAAGCATGTACATTCTGATCACAAACCTTGTGCATCAACCTCGTCGGGATAGCAAATGTCACTCCACACAATGTTTCCATCTCCATCCCATCCATGCTCGTCGAGGCTCTCAAGCTCTATTAGCAGCTGATCTGCGTGTTGAAAGATGTACGCAACATAATTAGATCTCATGATGTGATGATGAAGATTTGACTGGCATGGTAGCATCAGACTTAGGTCGATGATCTTCTTCTCCTTGTTGAACTTGTTCCAAAATTGTTCCTTGCCTCCTTCAGTGAGAGGATACGTGGATGCCCGTATAAAGAACAGATGAACCATTCTAAACCCCGAACCAACTCCTCGCTTGCCGGAAAAGGTGTGCATTCCCAAAAGAGCTCTTCTGTGACCAAGATTTTCCTGTCAATGATTTTCCTGTTTTTCCTGCTGCCATTGTCAATCAGAATCTGTGTGTCCGAAAAATCGTGACCAATGAACAAGGTGATTATGTCTGTATCACAAGATGGCGACCGTAACATTGCAGTTGAGTTAGGTGGCAATTGGCTAGCATGCACAAATGCAACAAGTTTTGTGTCAGCTTCTTCGTGGTTGCTGGTTAATTCTGGTAATGCAGCTACTTCATCATGATTGATCTTCTTGCACACCGACTTGTTGGAAAAGTATACAACTTTGTCGCCAAGGCTGTTCTTGTCTTCTTCGATGGACTGTTATATCAGGTCAAAAAGCATTGCCTTGTTACCTCCATTGCGAAGAAAGTTGGAAAAGTCATAAGGTACTTTCATATCAGGGCTGTTAAGAACATACCGTGCACCAACTCCTCTAGCTTGTCGCTCATTTCCTTTAATGCTATTTATTCTGTATGTGTCGCATAACAGATAAATGGTTTTGTATTGCTTGGGGATAGTTGACATAATCTTGGCGGCAAGATCTCTAATCGTTGTAACCTTCTCAACAATACACCGAATGGCAGCAGCAAGATCCAGAAAATATATCTGCATTCTTTCTGCAGGAGGAAGGTCTTCAAAGTTAAGGATAGCCAAATCAGACATAGCAGCATTGAATAACTTACTCTTGACTGTCTTTCGAATAGCTCCATCTCGAGTGCTCAATGGGAGACTGACTGGTGCAAGTGGGTAGACAAGACAATTATCAAGATCAACTGCCCTCTTTCGCTTGTGAGATAGGGCAACTAACTTTCCAAGGATATCCCTCTGAAAAATAACTGCCTTGCATTTCCCACCTATCTTGATCTTCTCTTTGCTGAATCTATGAATGTCTTTGATTTGCATTTGTGGATGGGAATTCTTCTTTAGACTCCCTACTTGACATTTGCTCTTCAAAACCTTTGAACATTTCCTTGCCAGTTTTCTCCAAATTTAAAATGCTGTTGCTGACTTCGTTAGGAACTGGACATCCCAACACAAGGTTGTACAATTCGCATTTGTTGAGTTCTTTGTTAAATGGGTTGATAAATTGGGTTGTAAGTGCTTCAACAATTTTTTAAACAATTTTGTTCGATTTCAGAAATTCACTTGGTCGAAGACACTTGCAAGGATTTGATGTGGTCTTGGACAAACCAGTGATCTTGATGAGTGATTCTACAAATCGAATCTGAAACGGTCGGTTCATAACCCACTTCGAAACAGCACTTTCGTTTGCAGTGAAATATGTCACTCCACCTGTAATGAAGATGCTGTGGTGAATGGATAGGGCACTCGCCTTTCCAGTCCAAGGCAAGGGATTGATTAAGACATGCGGATGACTTTTCCCGTATAAAATATTACTTTTCTCATCCCGTTGAGTCACTGCTCAGCTAAAAGTCATGGGTTTCCTGCTGGTACTCTGGTTTCCTGCCATATTTATCGTGCCCAAATAAAGGCTAATAGCTAACTAATATACGAAGAACGTGTTCCTTAATTTGTTAAGATATTTCTTCACAAACTTGCCTGGTGTTTTTGCATTCTTCATGTAAGATTGTTCACCAGCCAAATCAATTGCTTGCCGAGGTTGTTACGTCTGACAGATAAACCAACACTTTCCATTTCAACTTTGGCTCCTGGATAGGTGTCAGAGACATTCAAGTGACTTGACATAGTAAGTAAGTGGGGGTGCTTATTATCCTTACTTGCAGCTAAGAGCTAAGCTGAATTGCAAAGGACACAGCTCAACGTGACCAAGTCGAAGGCTTTCTAGGGCGCATATGGCAGCCACCTTTTGCTCGTCATCATGGAGCACAGCTACTATGGAAGGGCCAGTTAGGGGTTAAACCCAACCCACCCTGTCAACATACATACATACATACATTATTCAGCTCACTCCCCAATGGAGCTTACCTATATTATGTACTTAGCCTACATTATCTATTTTTACAATTGTGATATTACTTTCCTAATCTGTCTATCCTAACCCACCCAGTCAACTTTCCCATCTGTGACGAAACCGGAGTATCCGGAGAAAACCCATGACTTTCGGTAGAGCGTTGACTAACTCTTTGATTTAAGCGAATACAACACTGCGGTAAACCAAATGTTTTATATTTTATGTACGGGTACAAAAAGATTTACAAACGAATTAAAAATGCATGGTTATAATGTAATTGAGGCTTGGGAATGTGATTTTTTTTAAATAATTTTTACCAAAAAATAATTATGAGAAAATTACGATGTTGGAGAAAGCGGTAAAAAAATAAAATATGATTTTACATCGTTATATCCTGATCGACAAAACTATAGAGCAAAGCGTGTCATGCACGCATAATGAAAATGAGCGTGGTGTATAGCAGAAGTAAATGAGACGATTAAACAAAAATACAAAATGATTGAGATTATCGAATGTAATAAAAAAGCAAAAAAATTTGTAGGTAAAAAGCGTATGTAAACACTTTTTTAAAGATTAAACAAGAAAGTTCTGGCATACCCAAATCGTGCATAACCGAAGAAGATATATTTGTTAAATAAAATCGGTCCAGAAAAAGTGTTGTATTACAACACTGACTCATGCATTCATTTGAGCATGCCCGTTATTAAAATGGGTAATTTTCTTGGCGAATTAACCGATGAATTAGAAGCGGAAAATCGTTCTGAGATGTATATATATAACACATTTTTGTTCAACCGGTCCAAAAAATTATTCTTACATAACAAACGAATACAAGTATACGATCTGAAAACGGGAACAATCGAAACGAAAACCATGTCTTTTAA
Organism: Trachythela sp. YZ-2020; assembly: GCA_016169945.1. NCBI lineage: Eukaryota > Metazoa > Cnidaria > Anthozoa > Malacalcyonacea > Clavulariidae > Trachythela > Trachythela sp. YZ-2020. The sequence goes on along the minus strand of JADLSH010000164.1, from coordinate 1,636,753 downwards.
CACTTGTAAAAGGTTTCGGTAAAATGCCAAATATAATGTAAAAATAAATTTTCAATCTTTAAAATCGTGTATAGAAGATCGTCAACAAAAATAACGATTAAGTATATGAGCGTAAATTTTTTAGACAATTATCAACAAATTTTTTAAAAGAGGAACAAGTGTTTTTGTTTATGTTTGATAAACGAATTGTTAAAAACGGGCCTACGCAATGTGGAAAAACGCGTTTGGTGAGAAAAATAATTGAAAATATTGATGTGATGATTGATCCAAGATTCTTCTTATAAACTAGGTGTTTTACACCATTTATAACAATTCACAATATTGTGTGGTGTTTTATAATTATAACAATCATAAAAACATACATACGTACTTGGTTACTTGATTGTATTTTTTTATGATATGCTACAGGATGTCTATAATCTTTTTGAGTAAAAAAATTACCTCTTGAATTATGGGTTAGATCTTTTAGAAGATCTTCATTTTGTATCTTATCAAAAGTTAAATTGCAGGTGTACGTACCACAGAATACCACGGTACCACAGAATACCAGTCTTATTTATTGATCTTATAAAATTTGGAGGAAACATACTATATACATTATTTTTGTTAATATATATTAGTTTTAGTATTAATTGACATATAAGAAACAATTTTTGGCCTAGCATATATCCTTTTCTTTACTTATTAACAGTTGTTGTATATAATCCCACGACAAGGATATAAGTAAAAAATAAGTATATTGATATATACAGTTTTTTCATATTTCTCAACAACTATTCTGTATATGTAAGGATTAATTTTTATATTATTATGTTGGAAACACTATAGGTTGACATATATATTTTGATAGAAAGTTTTCATAATAAAAATTGTATCTTGAATGTATAACTTCATAATGTAAATAAAATTTAACAGGCTTGTTCCACACGTGTTTATCATGAATGGCACATGTCGAATGCAGACACCCCTTTTCATCTTTATATTTTCCTGTTGCATATAAATGGAATCCAATCTTTAGGAAATACATATAAACAATTTCTTTCGACATATATACACCGTTTTTTACCACTCCAAATTATTTTCCGTATAAATTCGTTTCATAATCATCATCATCAATTTTTTTGCACCTCACTTGGTTGAACTGGAATACTGGGTTTGGTGGATAATCTAAGTGAGTAGATATATACACAATTTAAGACCTAACCAGGAACGGTTGCGAAAAATGCAACCCTAGGTCCTCTGGCAGGAATTGAACCCACGGTCCTGCAATTCCGGTGCAGCACTCTAACCAACTGAGCTACACAGGCCAGTTGCTGAGCTGTAACCGTAAGTTCTGTATGTATAGGTTATCGGGTGTGTGGGTTGTGATAAGGTAAACTTCAAAGATTTTTTTGCACTTCACTTGGTTGAACTAGAATACTGGGTTTGGTGGATAATCCAAGTGAGTAGATATATACACAATTTAAGACCTAACCAGGAACGGTTGCGAAAAATGCAACGCTAGGTCCTCTGGCAGGAATTGAACCCACGGCCCTGCGATTCCGGTGCAGCGCTCTAACCAACTGAGCTACAGAGGCCAGTTGCTGAGCTGTAACTGTAAGTTCTGTATATATAGGTTATCTGATGACTGACATGGTGGCAGTGCTTCTGGCGCAACCTTGCCACCTTTCGCACAATGGAGCTCATACCGCAATTAATCCACACTCGTACCCTTCTTTCTGTATAAATGACAGACAAACTCTTCTGTTGCACTGAACGTCTCCTCGCTTAAACTCCATTCCTTGCCAATGTCCTTCATTGTCTTCACATAGGTCTGGTTCTTAACGAGCATCTGCATTGGCCGCAATTTTCCCTTTGAAGAGAAGGATGACACTGTGTCGCAACCTGTTAACGCATGTAGTCCTATTAATGCCTCACAAGCTTCTTGTTTTAGAATGCCATCCACTAGTTGTCTTTCCAGTTGATCAGCGACCTCAGAAATCCAGACAACTCTGCGCTTTGACCCCTTTCCCTTCTGCAAGCACTTGCCTAGGTTGTGGGCGTGGCCAAGCAGAAGTACCATAACGTCTGTCATATGGCACTAGATAGGGCGCATAGTTTTGCCGGTCGTACGCAAATGCCCATGGTATTACTGCTTTGATACAAGAGAGATACAGTTGCCAGTCCTCGTTGCGTTGATTAGATCTAGTAATAGTTTGCAGAGTTGCAAATAGGTGATCCAAAACTTTGCAAGATCACTGCCGTTCTGCTTTATGTCAGCTACGTGTTTCTGGAAACAACCCCATAACTCTACCGGCTCACTCAGAAGGACCTGTTCCATTTCTTCTTGACAAAGATTCAGCTTGAGCTGCTCCAACTTAGAAATTCCAACGAATTTTCGCACAAGGAAGCTTCAAAGTCGTCTAAAAGTAGCTTGGTTATCGCCTTGCACATAATCTTATGTAGTCTAATGGCTCTGTTATTAATGCTTGCCGTTTAAAACACTGTCAATTGAGCATTCAGCTATCACCTCACTATGCACAGCTACATCCCTGAGGCCAGCATCGCCGAAACGGCCAATAGTGTCATCAACAGATGAAACCCACCCATCATTACAACTAAACCTTCAAATTGGTCTTCTGTTTCCAAACACTTCATATGGCAGAGTACTTCATACGCTGTCTTAAGATTGGTGGCTGAAGAGTCCAGTGTGTTGAGGTATCTGATTGTGCTTTGAATTACAATGACTTTGTCGCAAATCTTAACGAAGAATCCGGTCCAGCTGGGAACAAGCAGCAAAGGAGGAGTCTTCAGCTTGCTCAGTTCGATCCACACAAGGTACTGCATGTGCAGTTTCTTTGACATTTCCTCGTAGGATGAGCTAATACCGAGATGTTGCATGTGCGACAGGACTCCTGGGCCGACCCACTTACCCCCATAGTAATCTGGAATATCCCTGGTATCGTCTGCTCCGTTTCGCCAGAGGGTGGTCAAGTACCTCGTAGCCGTCTAGGTTCTTCTCCAGCGTCTCTTGGGGCTGTCGTTTCAGAACAATGATGGAATTCACCCGGTGGGAGGTACCGGTTCCACTGATCGTGCATTCCAAGTTATCAATGTTTTCAGCCACCATGAGGGCGACGGGTGAGTTGTCGAGCTGATTGCATTCGTCTGGGATAAGAACACGATTTAACGTTTGCTCATTAATTACTTTAAGGTCAAATTCCATTTCGATTTCTTCAATTAGATTATAACCACTCCCATTAACGAGTCTAACAACTTCTGTATTGTTACACAGGGCCTTTATCACTGCTGGAAAAAGTACACTTTTAGGCATCTTAATTGCTCCGTTAGATACAGAGTAGACAATGTCCTGTGCTAATGAGTTCTTCATGCACACAGTGTGGTCAGACCTGCTTTTGTCCCTGTCCAATGCCTGACCAGACAAAAGGATGGTACAAAACGTATCTAACAATTCTGGGATTTAGTCTGCTACCTTATCAGAACCTAGATCCTTTTCTTTGGGGGGCCGCGCCATTGCTTTTGGATGGTTTTTTGTCTCGTTGAGAATTTTTGCTGCGTTGACGACTGTTTTTGAATTTCCATCCAAAGACATTTGGTTTGCCATGTATAAGTCACTCTTAAGCTCGAAGTTGTTGATCACAACAGTCTCTAATTTTAGGGTGGAGGGATACACCAGAACATTGTTTTGTTGGTAATTTAAAAATACTAACTGTTTGAACTTATTCTTAGATACCATTCGTAAGAGGGTTTTATATCGAGACTGTGTTACTACCACACCCAATTTATCTGCTTCGTCTGACAGTACTTTCCTAACTTCCTTAAACTCTATGACCCTAGGGTTTGATATAAAATCTTCACAGAAGGAGTAGACAGCATAATAAACCTCCTATTTCATGATCGCTTCACTACTTATCAAATCCTTGGCGCAAATGCCATAAATCTCCACAGCATTGACACTCATGTTGGTGTGCCTATTCCTATTTAAGTGCAACAACACGCTCTGAATTCTTGGACACTACGTAATTTATCTTGTGTTTTTGTTCCAGTCTGGGGAACCACTGCTGAATTGGTAGTCGATCTCTGCACGTTGCGAGTGCCCCTTCTAACTTGGGGTTGATCTTGCTCTGTTTCACTGCTATCTCCTGGGAATCGTGTTTACATGTTGACAAATCTAAAATTGGTATGAATCGCCTAATATCCGCCGCACAGTACAATCTAGCCCAAGACTCTGCGTCTTTACACTGCACCAGTTTCTCATCATTCTCGCTGCTGCAAATCACACAATTTTCCATTCTTTCATTTTGAAATATTCTGATCACATAGATGTAATGCCATACAACATGGACTCCAAGCCTATTCGCATAGCATTTCCTGACTGCAAGTCTGGAAAACAAGCAGTTGAAGGGTTTTTCGCTTTTTATTCAACAAGAGCAATTAGTCAATACAGAATACAGTACTACTTATTATAGCAGGTGATAATTATATACCGTAAATTTTACTAGAAAATTAGAAACTACTGTTTCATAATATAAACTATTGCAAATTAGTCCATGTGAAGTTTTATAATACATTATGATCGTCCCGTGACTTTGTTTTGGTGTGTACTTGAGCAAAATACAACAGGATTGCCATTGCACGGCGAACTCTGTAATTTCTTTGCTAAACTTTACCTTTCTAAGAAAACAAAAACCTTACCAGAAACTTTACAATGATGTAAAAATGTTCACATATTTCCAGTATTCTTCATCATTAATAACGAGCTCTATTTTGTATACAAAATTATTTTCCTCTGTATGACAAAACGGAAACGTCGAATATGGCTTCGAATTACGTCCATTCCAAGTCTAATTTCTTTAGGAAAGCCAGCACCCTACATGCAGGTCCATTCTAGATGGTATCATGGGGTCTTGGCACACTCCTATTAAGCTTTGAAGCACCATCATCAAATTATGGTGATCGTCCAGAAACACCATTACCTTTAGTAGGATATCAGTTTGACGAACCACCATCCTTTTTAAACACACCGATTATTCCGCCAACAACACCTCGCCCTTCTCACCCTCCTATTGTACAAAATCCGAACGTACAACCACCACCACAACCTATTATCGTACCTGATTTTCCCGTCAACACCGCTACAAATCCTCCCACATTATATGTAACTGAAAAAACAAGTACAAAAAAAACCCGAGAAAGCCGTCGTAGGTAAAAAACATGGAACAATATTCCAAAAATGTTTTTGACGAATTATACCAGAGAATTATTAGATGACAAGGATGTGTCGTCTCATAGAATGAAAGCATACATAAATTTTTCGCTGTATCTCTTCAAATACATATTTACACAAATATTTATAGCTAGGTTGGTTGCTGATTTTATTCCAAAATATCCCACCGTCTCAAACAATAAAATCACTTTCCTTTTCAAAATGTACAACTTTTGTTTCATGATAACACTTACTACAACATTTCGTTTGCTTTTTACCATTTAATTTTTAAATTCTATAAAAACTAATTGTGTTTTTTTTCACTTATATGGTTCAATGATATATCCATACTAACAACGTACTTATACCTATGTGTTCATATTTATACTATCTTCATACTTTATTCTACTCGAGCACGTTTACGTTTTCTATTTTCACACATTGTATTATGATATTCATCTTGATATCGTTCAATACCACTATCATAATTAAAAACCATTTCTATAAACGGTTCTAGATCATTATATGCTAAAGCTAAAGCCAATCTCCAATCATATTTCATGGATTCATTCATTTTCTCATATATTTCACCATATATTTTGCAACGACACGCATCGCAAACGCTTTGTATATAGATGTTGGAGCATGTTCATAAAATATCCTCGCAAATCATAAAGATTATCAGGAATCTCGGCAATTTCTTCTTTTTCGACACAAGATAAAAAAAGTGCGCTGTCATCGTCAGAATCTTTTACCACATCGTCATAATCATCATCGTCCTCTTTCCATTTGTTTATAATACCGTGATAATGTACTCTTACCATCGTGGTCAGCTCCCATAATGTTATCACACATGCTATAACTGTGTTGATATATTATAAAGAAAGAACATTTGTCAATATACATCATGTGTTTTTGTATAGCTCAGTATGTGTTAAAATCTCACAAATTTTAGTGTGTGGTAATGTAGGTCCGGCAGGTCTAAAAAAATTCTCAGCATATCGGTTTCATCAATTTAGACATTTTTTCTCACTGTCCAAAAAAATATAAAACCATATTAAAAAATCAAAAGCTTTTATAGCTTTTTCATACTGTTAATGTCCTCAACATATGTCTGTATATATGCTGAAATATTAAACAAATTTTTACTGCGCGCAGTAAATGAAACAATATTTTGTGGGGTTATGGAAGTCTGGGACAACTGCTCTATATTTTGGTTTGTCTGCGAAGAGCTGGGTGCTGAGCGGTTCCCAGGGTATATACTCGTAGTAGAAAAGCTGGGTCTTGAGGAAAGTCGATTAGGACATATACTGATTTACAGCTAGGTCCTAATCTGCCCAAGACATATAATTTTACCATGCGGATTTGGAGCTGGATCCTGAAAAGGTGGCTAGAACATATACTCACTTTTGGAGCTGGGTCCTAGTCTGCTCTGCAGGACATTTACTCTGATCTAGACCCTGGGAATATATGATCAGGGAAATATTTATTAGAAGTCTGATCCGGCTCAGTACATATACTCATAATTATGCAGAAATCAAAGTGATTTTTGTAAATAAAATTGGCTTTGAGCCAGGTTGCCAAATTCTGTAAAGAAACTGTGAGGTCTATGCTAAAATTGCGACCTCATACTAGAGCAATTGCCTCCACAATCACACACCAATAGTGTGTGTGATCCCCATAGACTGAAACACAACAAGTCTAAATCTTACTCCGTAATGAATCGCTTTGAAACGTCTGCAAGGACATTGATTGACGTAACGAGGTAACAATCGGAAGACCATCTTCCCAGCATTTGAATAAGCCAATGAGGTAAACTCTGGGATGCGACTGTGGTAGAATAGCAAATGGCCTGAAGATGGACGTGAGAGGTAGGTTTGAAGAGCCCTTACTGGACAGTATATACTAGAATTGCTGCCAATGGTTATCGTGGCTGAAGATCGAAATGGGTCAGTCTTTGAAGCTTTAATTCGCAGTTGCAAAAATACCTCTATCCCGTTTTTCATTATGAAAACTTACATCTGATCGGCAAAGGTGTGTTGAGGAATTGAAAGAGCAAGTCATTTCACCAGTCTGCAAAAATAAAAAAAATTATATGGAAATAGCTGCCCAAATCATGATTTCATCGTGCGTTGGTAATGTTGTGAGTGTAATATGTGGTAAAAAAGTTTGAGATGGTCTAATGTAATTGGTAAGCGTGTCCTTGTGGACAATCCTTTAACTCGCTTTATACCCCGTAAAATATAATGTAGACATTGAAATTTGGTGATGGGGAGATCATAGCCTTTAACCAAATGCATATGGTGAACTGCAGCGAGATAAACTTTTATGGTGTCCAAATTTACTGTCTTAGCGAGAAAAACAGCAAAATAAACAAGAACAGTTTCTGTAGTTGGCAGGAGAGGCACATGCTTGTATAGATGAAATTGGTAGTAAAAATTCTTAAACTGTTTTTCACCACAGCTATAAGTTTTAATCATACCTTGAGGTAACAAGGCAATTTGATAACAACGTAAATCAGCATCTAAAGGCTGATTTCCATTCAGTGCAAAATGTCGCGCGATCAACCTTTTGCGATCGTATTCTTTTGAATTGTGAGCCCTCGACCGGATCCGTTCCAGTCAAGGGCTCATAATTCAAAAGAAAACGATCGCAAAAAGTCGATCGCGCGACATTTTGCACTGAATGGAAATCAGCCTTAAAGACGAGAAAGATCCTCTGGTAGAGGTTGAGGATGTTGGTCTGCATGAGGTACTAGCCACCAAAATCTAGTTTGCTGAAAACGGGAGATAGAATCAGCAATGTCATAATGACCTGGAACATGCAAGGCTTTGAAATAAAAGTTATACTTCAACGTTTGCAAGGTTAGAGCACGCACCAAATCCATAATGCAAGGGCTTTTGGAACGTTTTGAATTAATTATGGAAACCACAGCCTGGTTATCGCAATAAAACACAATCCGTTTTTGAGCCCACAATTTCCCCATATGTATGAAGCTACCACAATGGCATAGAGCTCTTGCCAATCAATGCTTATGTTTTTTGTCTGAAGTGTTTGGTGAGGGAACCATTTATCCTGAAACCACTGGGGTTGTGGAAAATCCCCCCGAAACCAAGGGTACCAGAAGCATCGGTATAGAGAAAGTGTTGTAAAATTCTCCCAAAAAGAGTTTAGAAATAGACTTGTCCCATTCCAGTCCTTAAGAAAAATTTGTCACATTTTAACATCTTCACAAAAACCGTTTGTCAAGCGAATATGGTGATGTGGTTTGGAGACCCCCTGTGTAAGGTTTATGATACGTTGGAGAAAAGCACGACCGGGGGAAATTACTTTGCATGCAAAATTTAATGTCCCAATTAGTGATTGAAGCTCTTGGAGTGTAGCAGACTCTTTTGTGTGCCAGGAATTTAAATCAGCAAAGAGACGACTCAGTTTATCGGCTGGAAGATGAGCCTCCATTTTTTGTGAATCAAGGATAATGCCTAAAAATTATATAATAAGGCTGGGTCCTTCCGTTTTATGTTCTGCAATAGGAACACCTAGCATGTTAAATGTTACCAGCATGTTAGAAAGGCTACTTTGGCAGGCTTGAAAAGGCGGTCCAGTTTGGCCCGGTGGTACCATTATTAGAAAATCGTCTAAGATGTGTCCAACACTTGTTGATTAAAATCCACTCAAGTGCATCTGAAAGTTGGTTAAAAATATACGGCGCACTACACAGACCAAATGGCAACACTTTATCAAAATAATAGAAATTGTTCCAGTATATGCCTAATAGCTCCCAGTAGTCAGGATGAACAGGGAATTGACGAAAAGCAGACTCTATGTCAGTTTTAGCAAAATAAGTGCCTCTGCCTAATCGGATCAAAACCGCAATAGTGTCATCGATTTTAACTTACTGCAATGAAAAATCGTCTTTCTCAATAAAATAATTGATTGATGGTGGATTGGTGAAAGGACCGGCTGTGTGTCCAAGAGCAACTTCCTTAGCCAAGTTACTCGAAACAATAGTTGGATTGTCAATGGCAGATTTAAGTTTTTTTTGCAAATTTGGACCATCGTAACCGAGGCGAGCACTGAAACGCAAGTCTGAACAGAGTTTCAAAACGAATGATAAATCGGGATGCCCACGGAGAGCATCTTCAAGCGTGTCAACGCGAATTGGCATAACTATAGTATTATCTAAATGTATTGAATTACTGTTATTATATATACTAGAGATAGAATTAACAGTTCTATTTTCTGTTGGTCTTGTTGGAGCTACGGTCAGATTTTGAGGGGTGGTCTTCATTAAGATCGTTTTCCTCACGGGATTGTGTACATTGGTGCCAAGGATGTTTTCCCTCAGCCAAGTCGGTTACATCGGTGAGTGTAGGGGCAATTGGGTCGAAATAAGCAAGGTCTACCCCTGTTATAGCTGTGGCAAATTCCGTCCCTCGCTGCCCCAGCTTTGTTTGAGGGTTCATTTGAAAAAAGAGAATATTGAGTGGAACTAGCCGCGAAAATACGTAACCATAATTGCGTGTCAATGTTGGCCCACAACAGTGTTCGACAACTTTTATAGCGAAATTTATGGTCGTAGATACACCAACCTAATCCACCATGCGTTTTTGCCACAAGACGGATAGTTTCCACATACTGTAATAGTTCAGAGGCACGATTCGGGAATTTTTGTACAATTATAAGCATGTATGTGTTGAAAGTGGTTGTCCATTCTTCAATGTTAGTTAGCACATGAGGCTTGCGAGGTGTTAACGAGATTCTCGTAGAGGAAATTGTAAAACCCACGTTGTCGGAATATTCAGAACCAACATTTGACTTGCTTAAATTTTTTGGCAATAATCTAGCAATCTCAACAAACTCATCACTTTCGATGTCACAAACATATTTGCGTGGAATCTCAGGCGTGAATCCCCCATCTGTTGCTGGTTTGAGGCAACAGGCGCATTCAATGAAGTTGAAGGTTGCTGGAGTTCGCTGGAGTTCGCTGGAACTTAAAAATGGGAATTGTCCAAGCTGTTCTAGCCTTGAGTGATGTTGGTGGTAGTGGGTTTGTTGTCTGTTCATCTACATGAGCCGTAATTGTTGTGGCTTGTTGGGTATCGAAAAATTATGCGATCGACTGTGAAACGATCTGTGTGATTTGTGGCAGTTGGTTGTCGCTCAAAATCTGCCGCGGATTGGAAACTGTTGGCGTGTTGTTTGCTGAAATAGTTTCAACGTTGGGTTGTGCTGTCGCATTCATACAGAGTAAGCACTCATGGGCCACCTGTACTCGCAAAAGTTTAGTTAGTGGCAAAGGTCCTTCAACTCTGCGATGCTCGATTCACCAAGATTATTTGGTATCACAACGGACGGTTGAGTGTTCGACGGTCGCTGATTCTGGATACGAATGTGTCATCGCTTTTTGCTAATTTGTGGTATTATAGTACGTTAATAACGTTGAGAAAAGATAGAACGTTAAATAATTTAAAATATTAATTTATTTTCTATTTTTTGCCAGTCTTTACTGCTTGCAATCTTAGTAAGAATGATACTGCCAGATGAGGTTAACTCAGATATCTGCCAGTTTGGTTAACTATAGTACCATTGTTAGTTATGAACAAGTCAAACATAGTAGTTTGGACAATAATTAATAAACAATACTGGGCGCAGTAGCCTACGGGTTTGGCAAGCAAATAATGGAAGTCTGTGATAGAGTCTTCCTTTGTTGAGACAATAGTAGCATTCACTCAGGTGCATTAATGCCTGGCTCCAATTTCGTAAGGAGTGGGAAAATAGAAAAAATATATAAAAATGAATAAAAAATTAACAAAGTAAACTATGACTCTCATTTTTTGGCGAGATGTTGGAAATGAAGTGCCGATATTTTTCAACCATTTGGTTTCCATGGAAACTGGCCATGTGACAAGATATACGCGGTGATAATGGAAATTAACTTAAAGTTTTAAAACACGGCTTGTCGACGCACTAAACATTCGTGGATATGTACAAAACTATTATCACGGAAAAGAACAAATCCGTTACATCATGGCTATTTTCTGGAAAATGAAGTTATATCCAAAGTCAATGTCCCATAAACACCTGGGTATTTGGTTAGAAGAAACGCTATCTTGGGACAGTCATGTTAATAACATATGTGCCAAAGCTAGTCGCGTCCTGGGATTGATTAGGAGGACTTTTACAACTAAAAATCACACAGGTGTCGAGGTTGCTTTTAAATCCCTTGTCCTACCAATTTTGGAATACGGATGTCCAGTTTGGAACCCTTATCTTCAAAAACATATCTATGCCTTGGAATCAATACAGAGGAGAGCTACCCGCCTGATTTGTGGTTCATCGTTATCATATGTTGACAGACTGAAGAAACTTGGGTGGTCAACATTGGAAGATCGAAGAAAATATCTGTGTCTAGTCACACTTTACAAAATACTTTTTGGGTATTGTGACATTGATCCAAAAAAGTATGTGGATTTAGTTGGACCAACAAGAACTAGAGCTAGTCATAGCTATAAATTGAGGCCGAAGGCATTTCATACTAATTACTTTAAATTTTCCTTTTTTAATCGATATGTTGAAGACTGGAATGCTCTCCCTTCTCATGTTGTGAACTCATCGAGTTTGGCCGGCTTCAAAAAAACTCTTAAGGCTTATTTAGACATTTAGCTGATATCCTTTTTTCAGCTATATATGTTAGTCCTTTGTAATATTTGTGTAATTTTTTATGTGTTGTATTTATATTTATTATTTGGGTGAGCAGTTATAATAATGGGAATTTGGTTTCCTCCTATTGCTATCCTTCCATACTTGCTTGTATTATTATTATTTTTTTTGTAAGTTATGGTAAATTGTTATTAAAGTATTAAAGTATTAAGTATTAAATGAGGGTTGTTTCGCGTGTGCCTATTGAGATATAAACAAAATCTCGACGTTTCGAGCTAAAGCCCTTCGTCAGGAGAAATTAGTAGACAGATAAACACATTACATCAGCTTTTATAGCAACGCTATAAAAGCTGTCACGTGAACAAAATATTAACCAATGAAAATAAAGTAGTCATAACAATCATAACAAAATAGAATTAATATGTAAAGATATAGACTGCGTGCAGGCTTCGGCCCGATTATAGGGTCGAAGGCCTGCGCACAGGCGTTACACTTATCAAAGCGCTATAAATGTCGTACAAGGGAAGGGAAGAGGGGATATAGAGGAAAGTATATAAGAAGTATTTAAGAGAAAAGAATGAGCTAGATGAAGGAGAGGCGCTCATTGATACCATCAGGCTGAATGGTGCCAAGTTTAAAAATGAGACGATTTTCTTGCTTCCGACGGGTATCATTAGCACCAATAATGGGATGAATGGCGCATATTTTCATATCAGAAAAGGAGTGGTTGGCACTGTTGAAGTGCCTAGCAACAGGTTTGTTGTGCACATTGTTCTTAACATCACGCAAGTGCTCAGCAAACCTATCGCCTAAACGTCTTCCAGTCTCTCCGATGTAGAGCAAGCCACATTTGCTGCAAGAGATGCAGTAAACGAGGTTGGAGGAGATGCACGTGAAACTGTGCTTGATGACAAACTGAGATTTAGGAGCCGAAATACAGGTGGTGGGGTTTAAATGCTTACAAGTGTAGCACTTAGCACGACCACAGGAAACAGTGCCAGCTGGTGACACAGAATCCTGTCGCAGTGAGCTGTGCACTAGGGTTTCCCGGATGTTTTTACTGTGTCGAAAAGAGACTAGTGGGGTCTCGGAGAAAATGGAAGACGTTGCAGGGTCATTTTTAAGTAGATTAAAATTCCGGCAAATGATGTCCCTTACTCATTATTATCACGGAACCTTTTGCTCTTATACTACAATGTTGTAATTAGAAACTTGAAGATTATGCCATTGGTATGAAAATATTGCTGTGAATACAACAATGTCTCGCACAATGTCAATATAATTTGCACTAAAACGATCGTTCCAGATTAAAATGTTTACAAGTCTAATTGTAGGACCAAAGTTGGCTGTATTCTAGGCAAAATCTACGTATTAACGACCCACATTAACGTTGTCTTATGCGTCGACAAGTCCAACGTGTTTTTCGCGTGATGAATTCGCGCACGCCATTATCATCATAGGCCCCTGCCGTGAAACAAAATATGAAATACAACTATGCAATGACAAATAAACCATTTGCAAGTGCATTCAGATAATATGCTTGGAACAGAGACAAGATAAGTAAAACATGCATGATAAGTACAGATCAATGCGAACAAGAAATGTGCAAATATTACTGTTGTTCATTTATATATTGAGCAAAATATTCGACAGGAATGCAGTCTTTATAGGATATTATATTTCAACAACAACATTAATTGCTCCCTTAAGAGTTTAAGAGAAATATGTCACACTTAAACATCATCACCCAACAAAAGTTTGAATCAACCATATGCTGGGTATTTATTTGTATTTCAAATGTTTTTTTTCTGTGGGAAACTAAAGAGGAATCACAAATCGGTGTTGAATTATTCGGGCATAAACGCGCAATAGCGAGCTTTATATATCAAAGTTCAAAGGGCGCCGCATATTGCATATAATATATTAAACTATAAAACGGCCAATTTTACGCGAAAACCTAAAAGTTTACTCCTCCCTGATGGTTTTTGTAATCTAAACTAATCCAATAGCTCATATTTATTGAATTTCAGTTTGATTTGAACGCCAAAACACATTCGAATACTTAATATAGCTGTCATGTTTAATCGCGCGCGCAACTCGCGCGGACATATCGAGTCAAGCGTGGGTAGAGCCATAGTAGAGCCAAGCATTAATCTGCCTGAGCAGGTAGGCTTTACAAAGACAGACTAGTCCAGTCTAACTTTAAGTCTAGTGCGTTTAGTATCTTCCATTAACCATAATATTTACTTGTAAGAATTACCATTTTAAATATTGAGATATTTCATAAATCGTGTTATGATATTTTACATCAATTTTTTCTTGAAACAAACTTTGCCATATGCTTGAATTATTATACCCATTAAACATACAATGTTTGTTTTACTATAACATAACAGGTTTAAGCACATGCTTGTGCATTGTCTAAACTTAGTATGCCAGCCAACCTTAAAAAAATTTTCTTTCACTAAAAATACACGATGAATTATTTTATATAAACTCCGGCTTGTCTTGAAAATATACATATATATCGGAAAACAAATATAAAAACGTTGTTCAAATTTCATTGTAAAATAACGTATTATACTGCAATTTTCTTCTTTATTTTATTTTAAGGAATTTTTTCCAAAGTAAAAGGCAAATCTTTATTGCTTATAAAAAGTTAAACTGGTTTTGTCGTCATTCGGGAAATAAGATTGAAAAAAACGTATATCGAACTCGATACTTTTTGTCACAATCTCTTTTAACGCATGTACGTAATTGAGCAGAATCAACATCACCAGAACTAAGCTGTGCCATGATTTTTATATAAAATATGTTTTATTAATAGCTCTATTTATACACACACACAAATAGTAATCAATGGTAATATTCCCTATTCGCAGGCACCAGACCATGGCTTTAACGCCAAAGCCGCTCGTTTGTGGCAATACTTGTCGGTTGTGCTCTGCGATGAACCCGGTATTTTTCTGTGGGAACATCACAACTTTTTTCAACGCCGGTCGGGTGTTACTTGCTAAGGATGGCGTGCATTGCAATGCAAAAGGACAGTATTGCCTTTATCGTAGCGCTATTTTGAAAGCAATTGAAAAATTTTAAGTTCAGCCCTAAATAATACTTTATACTGATTTTTATCATCAGTTTTTAATGCTCTTGTCATTCTACATTATTTAATTATCGACAATTTTCTGTACATGGGAAGTATCGTGATATTGTTAGCGTTGTGCTATTGATACTATTTTGTATTTTCCCCATATTTATGTATCATATGTTTTATATTTGGTACTTCCCATTGATGTGCAGTTTTTATGTTCATGAAGCGATTTCATGTTTTTATGGGCTAGAGCAACTTGACTGTTTTCAGATGCTCACGTTGAGATTTCAACATTGGTTTTTTCTGCACAAGGTAATTTCATGCAAGTTGGCAAATTATATATACGTAGATGTGATAAATCTGTTTTATTGTACGGTATTAGGTGGATGTAATTTGCCCTGTTTGGCATTCATTTATGAATTTCAGTGTCTTCGTCTGTATAAGCCTACCTATATATAAGGTGCGACCGCTTCTGTGTTAGAAAAAATACATGTTTAAGTGGGATGGAACGTTAATCGGTATCAGATGCCCACGGTTGAAATCGAGATATTGTGAGATAGAGCGGCTTGTTGTTTTCAGATTGCCCGAATTTTTTAATATTGTGCAGCATTTATATGGAATATTCAATTTGCGGCTACCTTTGTTGTATGCCATGATTATTCCACTGCGTTGTGTTGTGTCCTTGTGTACATGTTATGATTACACTTCATATTCTGACAATTCTAAATATGTGTTCGATTGTGTCCAAGCACAATTGATGGGGTGAACTAAATTGTTGCATGTTTTTCGTTCTTTTAGTCTTTTGTTTCAGAATATGCCTGCTACACGCCCAAGTACTCGAGTACAGCGACGAGCCCAGCCGATTGTACCGCGTTCTGCAGCGTCTCAACGCCGCGCACCATCAACAGCAACAATTCCGGCACCTGTGGCCGTCGAAGAAAGCGTGGATCGTCCTCTCGCCTTGGTCGATCGTCCTCTCGCCTTGGTCGATACACCATCGGCATCTATGGGACCACCTTTGTCCGACAACGCATTCCAACAGATCGTCTCAGCTGTCTTGCAGGCTGTCCTCGCGTCATTAAATGCGGCCAATGGGTCCACAGCATCTACAGTGGAGACGCGGGAATTGCCTGTCGTGGGGTCAGGTATTGTTTCACTGTCAGCAGATGCTACAACGCAGGTGCATGTAGCATCTGCTGTAGCGCATGTTTCAGGTGAGAATCTTGTTCAAGTCTCACAACCTGCTTCGTCGGGTTTGTCAAATTTTGTTTCTGTGAGTGTGGCAATTGACGCTCAAGTTAGCGCCAAATTAATGGCCAAGATTTGGTCCAATGATTTTATAGAGTTTGGTTTATTGCTTAACTCTGGGGCAAGTGATACCCGATATCATTTGTCCATGAGTTCCCAAAACGGTTCCCCTTTGCCAACTTTGTCCTTGGAACCATCCCAAAAAACAAAACCAATTGTAACTATCGATGCGTGGACCTCCGCATTTCAAGTTTTGCAGGGGTTTACACTGGGCAATATCCCATGGAGGCCCCTGCTCTTATGAAATATGGTGAAGTTGTTTGGGATTTGGCCACACACGGGGCTGACTGGCGTTTTTATGACACACAATTTCGCCAATTTTTACACTAATCCATCCGAAATGCCTTCGGGTTCAACCCACTGGGAACTTTGGATCCGTGCGCAAAATTTTAATAATTCGCGTTACCAAAAGACCCAACCTCAACCTATGCGCAATAATTCTACGTCTTCTTTTGTCGGACCATTTGTTCCCAAAGGGTTTTGTAGAAGGTTTCACCCGGGGACTGACTGCCATGGTTGCAATTTCAAGCACCAATGTTTTAACAGCGCATTTCACATTATCCCTATAAGGCCTTCAGATTCTGATCTTCTAGGCATTTTTTGGCAGGGGAAATATTATTTTGATCGCGCAATGCCAATGGGTTGCGCGTCATCTTGCCACACTTTTGAAATGTTTAGCACGGCTATTGAGTGGATTGCCAAGAAACATTTAAAGATCCCACATCTTATCCACATTCTTGACAACTATCTGATGGCGGCGCCTGATTATCACCAATGCCGCATTAACCTTGCTCAATTCCTATCGTTATGTAAATATTTAGGCATACAGATCGCTCCGGAAAAAAACTGTTGGGCCACAAAACATTCTTTCGTTTGCCGGAATTGAATTAGACACTCTATGCATGGAAGCCCGTCTACCTTGTGACAAAACCGAGAAATGCAAATTATTGATTGCGTCATTTCTTCGACGCAAAAAAGTAACTTTACGTGAAATACAATCTTTGACTGGTTTACTTAATTTCGCATCCTCGGTGGTTGTCCCGGGCTGTGCTTTCTTGCATCGTCTTATCGACTTAACAAAGGGCATGACGTCGGCCCATCATTTCATTCGCCTTACACGGTGGGTTAAAGCGGACCTGCAACTTTGGCAGTCTTTTTTAGTTGGCTTTAATGGCCGCTCGTTCTTTCTTAGTGATGTATTGCTCGATTAATTTATTTTGAATTTATATACTGATGCAGCTGGTAGCTTAGGCTGCGGCGCAGTTTTTGGCAATGAGTGGTGTTTCGGTGAATGGCCTGAAAATTGGAAAAAATTCAACATCACTGTATTAGAATTTTACCCAATCGTACTCAGTGTACTGCTCTGGGGTGACAGGATGAGTAACCAGCGTATAACCTTTTTTACGGATAATGCGGCATTGGTTGATATTATTAATAAATCCACATCTCATGATCCGACTGTTATGATATTTGTGCGCCAGCTGGTGCTGGTATGTTTGAAGTTTAATATTTTATTTCGCGCTCGTCATGTTCCTGGGGTAAAAATATTTTAGCTGATGTTTTATCCCGGTTACAGGTTACGAAGTTCAAACAGCTAGCTCCGGTGGGTGTACACTCATCACCACCAGTCATACCAACCCATCTACTGCCACAGAGTTGGCCGCTATAACTTCTAAGTTACTTAAATCTAGTTTGCAGCCATCCTCAATTCCCACTTATCGCAGAGCCTGGAAACTTTATAGTCAATTTCCGAGTGCTGTAATTAAATCGGCTTTAGTTCGTCTGCCCATCTCGTCTTTAGATTTAGGACTATTTATAGCATACATGTTTCAGCAACAATATGTGGCCTCTACCGCGAACACTTACGTCTCTGCACTGGGTTATTGTCATCGTCTGGCTGGGGTGAATGACCCCACTAAAGTGTTTTGGATAATTGAAATGTTAAAAGGATAAGGAAAACTTGGCCCACGCGTTGACACACGCTTGCCTATAACACTTCCAATCCTGCGTAATATATTACAACAAACACCAATCATGTGTTCTGGCGAATATCGAGCATTTCTATTGAAGGCAATGTGTACAACCCACTGATCTGAAAATATAGTACCTGGATCGAGCTTCTATACCTATGAAAATTGAAGCCAGTTTTAGATTTGGCGGCCATATTGGAGGGACCAGCGATGGCCGTCGTACAATGAGATATTTTCAATTTGCACTGTGTTGGGCGATGGAATTATTGAAGTTTAATTGGAAATATGTAAAGGAGTTGGTATATTGTTAAAAGTCACCGATTTGGTTTGATTTCGGCCGTTTCTCGGCGAAAAAACTGTTCGCGCGTGTATGTTGTTGTCAGCCATGAGTGAGCATATTCACGTGAAAATTTTGGAATAAATCGCCGTACTGTGTCTCTCGGCGTAGAAATCAATGAAATTACAAGAAAAGAGACAGTTCCACATGTGAAAGTAATACTGGACAAATAGTGATGGTGAAAGATCGGCCTTAAA
The DNA here is from genome assembly GCA_016169945.1 of Trachythela sp. YZ-2020. Lineage (NCBI taxonomy): Eukaryota > Metazoa > Cnidaria > Anthozoa > Malacalcyonacea > Clavulariidae > Trachythela > Trachythela sp. YZ-2020. The sequence continues at coordinate 1,617,981 of JADLSH010000164.1, read as the reverse complement.
ACGGGTTTTTGTGACGATTAAAGTCGACAAACTTTGCGTGTTGTAGATACAACAATTAACAATTGATTGTTGTTGCCCGGACGTTGTTCATACTTGTATAAAATACGACAGTATATTTAATAGGTCCAAGAAAATAGTTAATTGTTTGATGAGGCACAATAAATAGAAAGTACTTATGCTGTTATGCATTTTTTTTGCATTCACTAAATTTAATCCACTGGTCAGATGGATAGAATTCGTCAGAATGTTCCAGTACAAGGGTTGCACTGCCAATGGTTGGATTGCAATAAATGCCACAACAACATATATAGGGCAGCTTGGGCGACAAGTACGAAGTATATTGTTCACACTGTATGCACCAAGTTACCAACCCAATAAAGTGTGCACAAATTTGTCTGCTGTGTCTCAAGAGATTGATTACATGTCATCTATATAAAGCATCATGCTGTGGCATTTAGTTTCCTTATGAATTAAATGAACAATTTATTTACAACATGTATTTTAAGCTTGAATCTGTACAGAGAAAGCAGGGGTGGTGCTAGTGGGGAATACATGCTCTGTTGGAAACCCCAGGGATTGTCATATTCAGTTACTGTAATTGAACTACAAACCGCCATATAATATGCATTAATCTTGGTTAAAAAATTTATAAATTCCCTTTCCAGAATCTGGAATTTAAATTATTTTTTAGTATCCATTCCAACTGAGTTACCCATTCCTGACCATCTCACTGTTACAAGTAACAATAACAACATAAGACACAGCAGTCAACAACTAGACACTAAATAAGTTGGTATCATGATACACTAAGATGCATATAAAGCTTAAGCAAACTTCTATGCACTTGACTTGAATGCTGATTAAAGACATTTAACTCTTTCTGGTCGGTCGCATTTTAATTATGTTGTCGCAAGTTGTCGCAAGAGCACTTTGAGTACGATCTCCTTTGCAAAATATTTACCCCCTGACAATGAAATTAACACCATTGGAATCATTACAAAATAAGCTTTTTAACAGTGGGCTATTTTGCCGACTAAACATTACAGAATCAAAAATACTAAAAGTTTAGTCCCAAACATACCTCCAGTCATACTTCAGTTCAACTCAAACAATCTTTAATATCTTTTAATATCTTGAAAGACTTCTAATGGTCGAAATTTAGCTTTTTATCTGTTTCTTTCGGTTGTAAAACGTGCGTTCGATACAGCTTTTAGAAATATTTATTTTGAATTTTTTTTATTTATCGGGAATTTTCCATTGCACGCGCTTGTCGTAGTTTGACTATATATGGTTTGCCCACGTGCTTCAGTCCCGACAAAAAGATCTTATATAGGGCATTGTACCCTGGGGAATTCATTCCGGCCACTTAAAAAACCATAGCAACAGTCTTTGTTTGTGTTTGGGCCTTTTCCGGTTGTTTTTGTCTGAAATTCCGGTTTGACCCGTACGCTACATTTCAAATTTCGCCGTAACTTTGTCAATTTTTATTGTGTTTCTTTGCAAGTTGGTCAGTATGTACTGTTTTTAAAGCTCTATAAAACGGTGCATTAGCGAAGATCACACGGATTTTAAAACAGAAGTTATAATCGACCAAAGGTACTGAATATATAATTAGTTTACGATAATAATAAATATCAGATTACAAAGGTGTTAAAACTCACGGAGATCTGTAAAACAATGTATTTAGCGATTTGTTTGGATTTAGTCAAGAACAGGTGTGTTTGCTGAATCGATTGGTGATCGATTGGTGGTATTTTCGGCCGTTTTGGGTGAGGGGCGCCAAAGATACAAGTGCTCAAAATCATCATCCGTTGGCGGTTGATATTCGACGCTACCGTTTAGAAAGAGTTAATGTTATACCAATGTTTGAAATTTTGTAGTATCCAGTCAGGATACAAGTCATTCACTATTTAGTATCCAACACCAAATTTTAGTATCTTGTGGATATCAGGATACTGCAAATTTCAGACCTTGCCTTAAAAGGATGGCCTAATATATTTAGCCCCTGTTTTTTTCCTGTGCCAAGGAATTAATGACACCATAGCTAACAAGTAGATTTAGGAACCAAATGGTATAAATCTAGTTTAAAGACATATTAAAAATAAATTTGAATTAATAAAAACATTTCTCAATGAGAACTTTTACAATAGCATTGGTCAGTTATCGTGGTATGCTGATTTATTGCATACAGCTTTTTGCAAATTCTTTACAGGACACAGAATGTTTCAGACAGGTAAAACCTTTCACAGAAATTTAAAACATACTTTTACAAGAAATATACAGTATAAAAATTAAAATAGTTTTTATGACTTTACTACAAACATATTAAATTTGAAGCATGAACTGAGCATAGAAAGTATACTATTATTTACAATACTAATAAATTATAGATGTCCTATATGGCGACAGTGCATCACGGCCACTTACGCGTAAAGTTTCTGTAATAACATTTGTTTTCAGCCTCATTCAGTGATTCCTCATTATTTATACACGCAATATTACTCCCACAAGACGTCCTGTCTCGTTTGTTGTTTTACTATGGAAGGCAAAATATTGTATCTACAACACGCAAAGTTCGTCGACTCACAAAAACCCGTTTTAAGGCCGATCTTTCACCATCACTATTTGTCCAGTATTACTTTCACATGTGGAACTATCTCCTTTCTTGTAATTTCTTTGATTTCTACGCCGAGAGGCACAGTACGGCAGACAGAAAATTGTCGTTGATACTGATCCCTGAAGCGTGGCCTCTTGTTGTCGCTATTGTCTAGCAAACTACACGGGACACAAAGAAAAGATTTGTAAGGTAGGATGAATAAAAATAAGGACGTTAGGCTTATTTTTAGAGTTTTCATTTGCATTTGATACTGTACTCAATTGTAATTGTGTTTCTTTTCAAAGCTAAAATGTAGTAGAATGGATCAAGTTTGTTTTTCTTAATTGATATCAATGTAACAAGTAAACAGTTTCGAAAGAAAACTTTAAAAACTCGGTTTTTTATATATTTTGCCATACTTTCCCTGAGTCAAAAACTGTTAAAATTCTGTGAAACAAAAGTTGTTCCCTTTTTTCAAATGAGAGGCATACATTTTAACATTACACAATTAATTTTGCCAAAGAGCCTTGAAATACAGGTACTTTGGACCAGTTTAGCTGTATTTATATTTCCGTAGAGGCGAATATTTTTTCCATCTGACCAAAATGCGTTCTATGTCACATATAAACTATATATATCATATTTCGATATTTTTTTTCTCCCTAAAAAGGTTCATATCACTAGTTTAATTCTTAGGGGATACATTTTACAAATACTGCTTCCTGTGATAGTAAACATGATTTATTAATAAAAGTCCTATAGTTCTAGATACAAAGCAAAATATTTAGAATGTCCATGCACTACCGTAATTTCTGGCCATGTGCCATTAGCCGGCCCGAGTAAGTCCATTTAACAATAATATAAACTCCTTTAAAAACGAGGAATTCCCTCTGATCGATAATTATTTTGCCAATTTACTACACTGTAGTTGAAATGAACATCTTGTGGCCAAGAAACTTGGTCTAGAAGCTTCTGGTATGCGGCACTGATTCGGACAGTGCCAGATTCAGTTGTGACAAAAAGACAATCCTTCATTGCATACAGCAATTTGTCAATCAATGCATTATGATCAACAATGACATGTCTATGATTGGAACATAGAGGTACAATTCCATATTCCCCACTCTTCACAGAATCGTTTGCTATCATCATCTTTGTCCCGGTCTTGTTTTTCAATGACTCAATGCTCATCGTGGTTCTTCTAACACATCTGTCGGCTTTGACAATGTTCATTGAATGGTGTTGCAGGATTTCAGAGAGCTCAGAAAGCTCAAAAAGGACGTCACACATGAGTGCCAAGTTTAAGAGGAATTCTGGAGATTGAATTCCCCTGTTCAATCCTATGTACATTGCAGCCTGCTTGTCCTTTTCTGCTACTTTGTCTTGAAAATGCTGGTAAAAGTGATTCGTAGTTGTTCCAAACAGCTAAAACTGTTTGCTAACTACTAGCAACCCATCTCGTACTCAGAACTTTACCGACCTTAAGAAGCTGAGCATTTAAACCTTTTGCTGCTTCTTTCAGCTCTCGCATGTTCTTTGCAGACTGGCTCTAAACTGAATGCAATTTACCGATGAAAATCTTAAAATGATTAATTCCCCTCAAATTTGCAATGGCATCATCAAATGCAAGTTCTAAGCGATGGTTCAGACAGTGCCAGGTGATAAGATTAGAAAAATCCTTCACAAGTAGCTCCAGGACTCCTGATTTCTTCCCAGTTAAGACACTGGCGCCGTCTCTGACGTAAATGCAATACGAAAAATGCAACTATAGGGTCCCTGGCAGGAATCGAATCTGCGGCCCTGAGATTCCGGTGCAGCGCTCTAACGAACTGAGCTACAGAGTCCAGTTGTCTAGCTCTATAGTATAGTCGAGCGCTATATAGTATGTATATATACTAGGGTACTGCCAAGTTAAGTTGTGGGTAAATATCAAGATTTTGGTGGCATCTCACTAGATTGAATAATAATTGAAAGGTTTTGTAGATGGAAAATTATTGAGTGAAAATTATATACATTTATTAGACCTAACCAGGAACAGCTACGAAAAATGCAACTATAGGTCCCTGGTTAGAGCTCGACAACTGGACTCACAAACATTCAAAAACAATATGGCGGATTCAAAGAGCTGATGCTGATAATAAAAGCTTATCGGCAGATGATCTAAATCGTTGTGTTGATGAAATAAAGGAGACATTTGGTGTAAACAAATTATCAACTAATCAATTTGATGGAAGAGATGTATTTGTCAGTTTACTGACCGGATCAGGCAAGTCATTAATTTTTCAGATGGCACAGTTGGTCGAAAAGTTGCCAGCTCGAACAGACCCACAGAGTTGCCAGCGAACAGATGCTGTTATAGTTGTAATTTTTCCCTTGATCGTCCTTATGGAGGATCAAATTGCTCGTCTAAACTCGATGGGGTTGAAAACCGCATACATCGGCAACAATCAAACAGAAGACATTCTTTGTGCGATTGAGAATGGTGAATATACTTTTGTTTTTGTATCGCCTGAATCCAGCCTGTGCAATAATAGATGGAGACAAACATTGGCAAGCAAAACATACAAAGATAGGCTAATTGGTGTATGCGTTAATGAAGCTCATTGCATAACCCACTGGGGATTGACATCTAGCAATAAGAAAAAGTCTGCATTTTGCATGTGGTACAGCAGGCTGGATGAATTAAGGTCACTTGTTGCAGCAGGAACACCTTTTCTAGCATTAACAGCCACAGCAAAAAGACAAACAAGAGATCAGATCTTTGAAATGCTTGAGATGAAGTCACCAGTTGAGCTAGTGGAAAGTCCTAACAGACCGAATGTGACATGTGTCGTTCAGAAAATTGATAATCCTACGGCCATTGTTGACAACTTTCGTTATTTGGCAGATGAAATTAATCAAAATCTTTAAATACTAAAAGGATGATTATTTACTGTCAAACAATAAAGCAATGCTCTGTGATTTATGACATTTTTAATTTAGAACTTGGTGATTATTAAAGATCCAAGAAATCGAATGGTTGAAATGCTGCATTCTAATACTCCTCAGTGTGTTAAACAACATGTAATGGATATGTTCTCTGAGTCTGATTCTCATCTACGAATTCTTGTTGCGACTATAGCATATGGCATGGGTGTTAACTGTAAGAATGTCACTAGAGTGATTACTTTTGGTCCCTCCAGCACAGTGGAAGCATATGTGCAGAAAAGTGGACAGCGTGGGCGGCAAGGGCAGAAGAGCTATGCAATATTGTTATATAATGGTATTACAATAAAAGCTGCAAATGAAGCTGTGAGATTATACATCAAAGGAACTTCATGTAGGCGGCAGGAATTATTACGTCATTTTGACCACAGCTCAGTTGTTGGATCGGATAGTCCAACTGGACACCTTTGTTGTGATGTTTGTGGAGGAAGTTGTTCATGTTCGGATGGTCATTGTAATGTTCAGTTAAAAATCCCTATAGGAGATAAAAATATCGACACAAATGAAATCCCCAACAAAGTATGCAAAGTTACAGATGCTCAAAAAACATTACTTCTTGAAAAACTCACTTCAACAGCAAAAATATTGCTACAAAATCCAGTAGTTCAACATCTGTAATATCTGCTACTGCTCTCATGCAATTTGAAAGTGAGCAAGTATCTCAAGTTGTAGATAATTGTCACTTATTGTTCAGTCAGGAAGATGTAATGAAACATGTTGACATTTGGAGACAGTCATATCCCAAAATGATTTTGAATATTATCAGTGGTATTTTCAATTATGTTCAATTGATGGATTGTTATGATGATGATGACGACGATGGTGATGGTGATGATAATGTTGACAGTTACCACAATGAATGGGGTGATGTTTTAAATTATGATTCTTTTTTAAGTTTAATCAATCACTCAAACTGTTATATGGAATTATTCTCATAGTCAAAACAATCATTTGTTGAAGTGGAAGCCTCATATCCTTCATTTCTTGACTCTGTCATATGCAATGTCAATGAAACCTAAATTCCTTATAATAACATTATGGTGAGTACAAATCATTTGCTCATACCCAAATCTAATTTATTTTTTCAAATGAATTTCAAAAGGCCCTTATAATAATTACTCTATGAGCTCATCGAGCTGTTCTACCAATTTTAATTTCATGTTCATGTTGATTAATCCACTTGCACATATCTACCATCCGACCTTTTACAATCATTAACGCTGGACCTCATATTCTTCATTGATTTTCCAAAATACCTACAATATATTAAGATAAGAACTTCTACTAAATTACAAAACGGAGTCCGAGAAATAACATCTTGAGAAATCCAAGATATGGATTAAGACAAGAAAATAAACACGAGTTTGTGATATTTCGATTTTTTTACAAAATCATCATACGAGTTAGTCTGATGAAATGAACTCCTTTTATTTTCTTGTTTTAATCTATATCTTGGATTTCTCAAGGTGTTATTTATTTTCTGTTTTGTCATTTATTTTCTTATTAATAGAGGGATATTTTATAGTATTTGTATTAGAAATATTTTGGGTATTTAACATGTGACCATTTAAATAGAGGGTGGCCGCTTGGTTGAGTGCCACTTAATAGAGGTTCCACTGTACTGTAAATAACAGAACTTAGTAAAAGTTAGTACCAGCACACAGTTTAAACGGCTGCGGCCACCCTGTAGCCAGTCCCAATTGCTCTTTTTCATTGTATTTGACCTCTGTTAAACGGCCACATATATTTTTATTGAGCAAAATTTCCTTCGTTTATGTGACATATACTAAATCTCTCTGGAACATGATGAGATATTGATATAGTAAGTATATTTTACTCCTAATGCTAAAACTTCTTCCAAAAAGACAAGTGCTACTGTCTGTTAATAGACAAAGTTTGTTAACATCCACCAAGATCCATTTTTGGAGTACCTCTATTTAGCCACCACCTCTATTAAGCAGCCGCAAAGCCAATCTTCCGAGAATGGCCACTTAATAGAGGTTCGACTGTACTTATGTATAGCCAGAACGGAGTTTTCAGTGCAGATGACCATTGCCAATATTTTAAATATAATATAGTTTAGTAATAATATCCAAAATACCAGTAATCTTAATCCAAGTGCTGGTTGATACAAATCAACAGGTTGTAGAAGACTTTTTGCAATTCGATTCTCTTCAATAGACTTTTGCAATTTAGAAAGGATTTCATCAGACGACAGCTTATCTAGGATGAATTGATCCACATTATCTTCACCGGGGTCAACTTTATTATGCCGGAGCGAAAAGTTAAATTCCACACTAACGATGCACCATGGGTTACTGAGGATTTTAAACGATTGATAATGTTGCGCCAACACGCGTTTTCATCTGGAAACGTACAGTTGTTTAAATTTTACCGCAATAAAGTGAATAGAGAGAGGAAACTGTTACGAGCAAAATTTTTTGCTACGAAGGTCAGTAACTTAAAAAAGTCAAAACCTAAGTCTTGGTGGTCTGACATCAAACGTATCAGCGGAATGAAAACCTGCAACAACGATCTTCAATCGCAACTTCAAATAGAAAATATTGACCACTTATCGTTGAAAGAACTTGCCAATTTAATTAACAACACCTTTCTGGAACCTATGAGCGCACATACCACCCCTTACGAGACGAAGATCTATCCAACTTACTTCAAGACATTCCTGTCGACCCCCCAACTGTAGTTAAAACGATAACTTCTCCGGCATCAGTGTTAACCAAGCTGAAGAATCTGAACGCGTCCAAAGCACCAGGACCAGATGGTATACCCAACTGGATTTTAAAAGCTTATGGCGAGATTTTAGCATCCCCGATATCCATCTTACCAGGAAGGAAAACTTCCTATTGTCTGGAAAAGAGCAAACATCACTCCTATCCCCAAAGATAAACCTGTGCGTGAAATTAATAAACATCTTAGGCCAATTTCGCTTACTTCAGTAGTATCTAAATTGGCTGAGGATGTTATAGTTGAGAAATATGTTGCCCCAGCTGTTTTATCTATAGCTGATCCAGCACAATTTGGAGGCATTCCGCGCTCTTCGGCAACTTAAGCGCTTATCTCGATGGTGCACAAGTGGTCGGAGGCTACTGATGGATCTGGAAATGTTGTCAGAACTGTATTATTTGATTACCGTAAAGCTTTCGATCTTGTTGACCACCTCATTTTGGCCAGAAAAATTATCCAACTATCTGTTCCATCTTTTGTAAAGAAGTGGATTTTAGACTTTTTATCAAATAGATTCCAACGGGTAAAACTGTCGAATGACTGTTTTTCGGAGCGGGGCAGTGTACCCTCTGGTGTCCCTCAAGGGACCAAACTTGGCCCCTGGCTCTTCATTCTTATGATTAATGATCTAAGAACTCCAGAGAGCGATTGTTGGAAATACATCGACTATACCACAATTTCTGAAGTTGTAAGCAAAGGCAACACAAGCACAATACAAAACTCTGTCGACATCGTACAAAATTGGTCTATCACGAACAAGCTACAACTCCATGACTCCAAATGTAAAGAACTAAGGTTTTGTTTTACAAGATCTGGTCATGCTTTCACTACATGAGAATGTCGTAGTCTGCGGTAACCAACTTGAAGTTGTCACCCACGCTAAGATTCTTGGCCTGACTATTAGCAGTGACTTGAAATGGAATAAACATATTCTTAACACTATCAAGAAGGCGAACAAGCAGTTCTACTTGATTGTCCAACTTAAACGTGCAAAGGTTCCAACTGCAGATATTCTTAACTTTTATTGTGCCTGCATTAGGCAAATTTTGGAATATTGTTGCCAAGTGTACCACTATGGATTACCATGCTATCTTTCTAACGCCATTGAACGGGTGCAAAAACGTGTTATGTCTATCATATACCCAAATTCAAGTTATGACGACAGCCTTGCTCTTAGTGGCATTTCTAAACTTAGTAGTAGACGTGAAGAAGCATGTATAAAACTTTTTAATGAAATAGTTAACATCCCGATCACAAGTTGGCGATCTCTTGCCCCCTAAACAGGAAACAAAGTATGATTTGAGGCAATCTCGTGTATTTACGGACTATAATGTGAACACAAATAGATTTTTAAACACTTTTTTTCCTTCGTCGGTTAAAACTTTTAATATAGCTAACTGTAAATAGATTTAAATTGAGTTGATAAAGTCGTGTAAATATTCTCCAATAATTGTATTTTAATCTATACATTATGTATTTTGCACGCAATTCAGCTCTGTAGCTGCAAAGTGTAATTTTTTAATAAACTATTCTATTCTAAACTATTCTATTCTATTCTACAACAGAAGAAGCCAACTGTCTTAAATATTTTCTTTTTGAGTGTTTGTCTGCTGTGTCTGTTACGTGAAACTTGTATTCTTCAGATTGAGAGGGTTTACTGTTAATATCTTCCATTCCTAAAATAGTCATTGCAGCAGCAGTCACTCTTGCCTCCATTGCCAACATAAACATCTGCTTGTTTTGTGCATAAGAATGTTTTGTGTCAGCAGATACATTTCTTCTATTTATAAGTTTCCTGTCTGCAAACAACATGCATTTGTCCTCAGCTGACACTGTACTGTAAAGCCTTTCGTAAATCAACTAAAAATAGAATGAAATGTCCCTTAACCCATTAAGCTGCAATCTTATGCTTGATGAGTAAAGTAAAAAGTTAGGGTTGCTTAATGTTAGTATGGTTGGCCATTATAAGTCAAAACTATTGAGACTTCGTAAATCATGGACATTTCTATTCTATACACAAGATAATATTGTCGAAATGCATAGAATAATAAAAATGATTGACAAAGTCTCAATAGTTTTGTATTTTATTAAAATACTCTATGGCAGTCGAAATTACATGGCCTATAGACACTAAACATTTTACTGACACAGAGAAATTTCATGTCTGTATGCCGGTCAGCAATTTCAGCATGAAGTCCATCTAGACGATCGTTAGAAGTGAAACCATTTGAGATGGATAAAAGACTGTTTACTGTCCTCTCAATCGTAAGTTGGTTGCCAGCAACTCCTACATTATGGTAAATGGTTTTGGATTGATCGGGTGCACTTAGAACTTGATCATGCAAATTTTTCAAAACTTGGTGAATACCATCTGCATTGTTTTCATCTTCAAAAATAATGCCCATACATTCCTAAAATAAATAAATATATACACAACTGTTAACAAAGCATATAGGATACTGTAACTGCTCGAATCATTACACAGTCAGATAATTAATCGATTAGGTTCTCCACACTGGATATCGCAAAGTTTGAACTCAAGAATAGATGCAATTATGCCACAATGTGCTCCAAAACCCCATGTACTTTGTCATTTTTACACAGTTTAGGCAGAGTGTAATAAAAAGGTAAGGAGAGCACATTATGCTTTAATGGTTCCAATTAACAAGTATACATTTTATACCTTATCAGATTTAATTGCAGACTCCTTGCTGTGTTTATGCGGTATATGCCAGGAAACAATATCGGTGTAGGACAAATATGGGATGCTGGTAACCATAATATGCTCAACCAAAGTGATGTAGTCTCGTCGTTAGATTAAGTTGTCAGACACAGATGGTATTAATTTAGAATTGTCATCAAGATCACAAATGGGACCATCATTTGGAAGATGATCTGCAGAGACCCTGTTTACAATCTTATTGTGATTTACCCAATGGATATCTCTATTTTGTCGATCCTCGGACATGTCTCGCACTTTTTGGAAAATATCAAAATTGTCAATGACGTAATGACTGCAAGCAGACAGAACATGTTTGTTTGTTTGTTTGTGTGGAAGATGTCCTTCCAGTTTTCCCCAACAATGAATTAGAATCTTGCTGATTATTATGTAAGTGTGACTGATCAATTTCCACTGTGGTTGGTACAGAATAAGAATTGGATAATAGATCACTCAAGGCATTTTCGTCTTCTACCTTTTCTGTCAACAGTCGTTTCTTTGATACTTCTTTGATACTTCTTTGAACTCGTCACACTTCTTGTTGAAGTATTTCAGGGATGTGCCAATTTTCATTGTTGACATATAGCTTGACAAAGACTAAAAAGAATAATATTAAATTATATGATGATCATATTTTTATCAAACAAATTAGACACTAACTAAAATATATTTCATATTCAACGGTTTATATGCCATGGTCTTTTTTGATATGACCACTGTGATTAAGAGGTCTGCACACAACCCATTCATTGTCATAGTACTACTTGACAGTATTCTATTAAGCCAAATAAATAAGTAACCATATTTGAAAGCCAGAATACTTGATGAGTATCATCAGCATAAACTGCACAGCATTCATTGAACGAGATCTCTGCTTCAGTAAAATTGATCCAGCAACAGCAACACTAGGTAACCAGTCACAATGTGCCACATTGTCTTTAGCTTGCCCATCTTTTTTGCTCTTGATGTTTCGTCATGACGGTGAGGCAGTAGTCATAAGGGAAGAATACAGTAGAGGTGTTTGCTGCTTCCTTCATTACAAATGCCTTGCAAAGATAAATTCTGGATGCCTTCAGCTGTTGTATTTCTCAACATGCTTATCTCAACATTGATAAGTTCTGCCCTAAGTTCTTTAACACAAAATGCTGCTTTTGCCATTTCTGCCCATGTCCCCCTCAGTAATGTACACCCTAAACTCTCAAGACTTTTTTGTAGTCTGCGATGTCTCATCTGAGATGGCCAGGCAACAACAATCTATGTAATGTAAAGAAAAACAAACAAACTAAAACATGGTCATTCAACAAAATAAATATAATCTCTTAAGCTCTTGTAACTTATACAAAGTACATTGTATGTAAAGCTAATTTTCAAGTGTCAATTTGTTTGCCAAATTTTATTATGAAAAATGAATTTGCCAAACGTTTAACACAGAATCCTCATTGCACGCTATCAAAAAATCGTTTCCCTTATAAACTTTATTGGATTCAAATAACTTTCTATCAGAAACAGTTTAGTAGTATATTCAATTAAGCTTTAAAATGAAGATTATGCTTATTAAAACATACGAGTACAGAAAAGAATGTATATATATAAACTTTTATACGTATGTATATATTATCGAATAATTTGTTTCTTGCTTTGGCAAAAGCATTATCCAGCTTGTTTCCATCCATTATCTTTCGTTTAATAGGCGCACTATGTAAAATTGGAACATCGCTTCCAGCTGAATGTGGATTTTCACCTAATGTATCAGTATCTGCATCATTGCCAAATGAAGTGATATGGTCCTCGCACGATTTCAAATTGTTCTCCAATGTCTCTCGTTTATTTAACGGATTAATACAATTATTGCAAATATAGTTGCAATTTGTTCTATTTCAAAAGAGGTTGCTCACTTGTTGTGGTAAATTTATCCACAATTTCGTCGCAATCGATAAATTTCCCAGCATATTATGATGAATCTCTTAGAATTCAGGATATTATGACGACATACGATACATGTGTTATCCAATATAATGAAATTGAATATTCATGCATCGTCACTTGAAAATTTACACCACAAAGGCTGCCATATTTTTTTTGATAAACATAAATCATGTTAATTAATTCTGCCGAGAATTTTCTGCAAAGGGAGATTAAAATGGTGGCAAAAGAAAGCTTTTTGACAGAGTAATGGTTGTTGCTTAACATATATTTTTCACTATGAAATAAATGTAATAGAAATCATACTTGTTTTACTCAAAAACTCGCAGGAAACAGGACATGCCTGATCCCAAATACAGATCAAAGAGATGCGGACAATGACGTCACGTTTGTTTTCGCGCTATATGAGTGAGTGTAGCTGTGCATTACGTGTAGTGGATAGGGCCTTATGAGCAGATGAGCGTGTACGCTCTCTATACGCGTAACTATGCTCATTAATATTCATCATGCGTAGCTAAGCTCGCTGTACACGTAATGTATAGCTACATTCATACGGGATCAGGCATGTCACGTGTCCCACAGGTTTTTGGGTAAAACATGTATGATTTCTTCTATTACATTTATTTCATAACGAAAAATATACGTTAAGCAGCAGATATCACTCTGTCAAAAAACTTTCTTCGATTTTAAACTTTCTAAAGTTGATGGTCTTTAAAACTGATGCAGCTAATCGCACAGCACCACGTGTAACTTCCTCGGAGTCTTTCATCATATATACCAAGGTTAGGTAAGACGTAGCATGACCAAATTGTCAACATCAATCTCGTAGAATATAGTTGCCAGATCTAGAGAATTTGCAACAAATGTTTGATATGTATATTTGTGATGGTTAAGTAAAAAACTGGTATAATGTGATAAGGTCTTTATATCAATATCTACATTAGTTTTTTGCAATTCTTCATAAATCACTTCCATTCTGCACTTAAACACAACCAAAGACAAAGTGAATACAATGAGTCATAAACATGTTTATTAAGTCAACTCTAGAGTCATAGCCCACCAAAAATCTGCGGTTACTGGAATGAACCTGCATGGGGCTTCAGTGGCGCAGTCGTCAGAGCAAGCGCCTTTCACCTCTGAGTTGTTGGTTCGATTCTCGTTGGGGATTCTACTCATGTGAAAAGAGTAAGTCACCACGCACCAAGCACTAGTCCAGTATTAGAGCATGTCCGTACTCGGACCACTCCTTAGCGGAATTAATAGTCACTCCAAATAGAAGATCGAGAGGTAAAGGTGTATGGAAAATGAACGTCAGCATACTAAAAGACCAAGGCTTCCAAAGAGAGATCAACGCTTGGGACGCCCAAATACTTATAACATTCTTCTTTCATTAAGAAGGGGATATCTTTATTTTGAACTTGAAACATATGTTCACTTACTCTACATTTCTCTTTCCTCGCACAGGTTAACGATAAGGAACAACATTTATCGGACGAAAGGATAGGTTTAGAATGTCAGCCGCTGAAGATACTTCTTTTAGTATATCTTGAAGCCCTTCTTTTGTTTTACTGATCAAGACTAAGTCATCGGCATATGCCAATATGGAGATTTTTTGTCCATATAGTTCAAAAGCAATCTCATCGTTATCATTGCACTTTGATACAACGGATCTAATTAGAAGCTCATTTGTGAGGTTAAATAATATAGGGCTGATTGGACATCCTTGTTTCACGCCTGCATTTATATTTATTGGGTCTGTTTCCTCTGTTTTAGACGTTTTAACGGTAGTTGTTGCGTCCGTGTAAATGTCTTTAATCAAATCAATTAAAGATTGAGGAAAACCCATATGACTTAGTGTGGTGTAAATAGCATCATGTGGTACACTCCCAAACGCGTTGCGTAGATCTAACCAAGCAAAGTAACAATTATGTTATTTTCTCTTACATTCAGCTATTATTGATTGTAAAGAAAATGTGTGTTCATGACATCCTTCTGATGGTCTTGCGCATTTCTGTTGCGTGGACATCAATTCTTTATCAATAGCGAACTTGGAAACGCGCGATGATAGTAAGGAAGTGAGTAACTTGTATATGCAGGACATCAAAGCAATTGGTCTAAAGTTACTTGGGTCACTGCTGTCTCCTTTTTTATAGATGAGTATTGTGGTAGCTTGCTTCCATGCATTTGGTATTCTCTTTTCAAGAAGGCATCTATTAAAAACTAGTTGTAATAAGGAGCCATTAGGGTCTACAAGTTTTAAATGACGATACTCCACTTTATCTCTCCCGGGAGAAGAGTTCAACATTGCTTTCAATTTGCGTTTAATTTCTTTATCCAAGAACGGGGCCATAAGGTTCGGATCTTGCGCAGCAGTTGGAACATGTTCAGTTAAGGAATCTACAAGTTCATCAATATCAATGTGTTTTTCAGCAAAGGTTTCCGAAAAATAATTCTGAGCGCTTTCTTTAGATCCTGTGTACGTAACATTATTATCTTTTAAGATTTGCCTCGCTGCTCTCTTTTTAGACATTCGAAATAGTGATTGTAATCTTCTCGCTTCTATGGGGTTATTGAGAATCCGTCTCCTGTTGTTACTAGGGTCTTTATGGTTTGGACGATTGGATGCTTGTCTTGGTGTACCTTTTCTACCAGAATTTGTATTTGACATTTCTTTCCCTTTGTCAACCACCGCCGATGCCAAATCTTCACATGTGTTACAAAACTCACTAAAATCCGTAGCAGATGTTATCTTGCTAGACCATACTCGAACAAATTCGGGGGTGTTTTCGACATCAGGGTTGGGATGAAAAGGAATTCCACTATTTGTTGAACCAGGTGTAATGGTATTTGTTGCATCATCTTCCATAGAAGGGATTGTTCTCTCTGAATCAATTTGACTTTCCTGATACGTTGGATAATTATGATTATCTGAAGTTGATGGAAAGGAATCATGATGTTGTTGGTCAAATGAATGAGAAGGACTTTCATAAGAGTTTGAACTCAATAAGGTTTGTGGATTATTTGGGATTAAGGTGTGTTCTTGAATTGGGTCATTATTATCCTCAACAGTACAATCACTTAAGAAGACCGTTGATTCAAATACTTGTTGATGGTGTATATTGGTGTTAGGGATTGGGTCACTATTATTCTCAGTTTCCAATAATTGTTGACGGAAGGAGTTGCTATCAGGGATTGGATCACTGCTATTCTCAACAGTACAATCACTTAAGACGACCGTAGATTCAAGCCATTGTTGATGGTAATTATTGATACAGGATTCAGGTCTTGGAGGGGAGGTACAATTGGTGTCATAATCTTCATCAAAGTCACAATCATAAAGTATAGGTTGATGATGTTTGGGAGTTAAATCATAGCTATCCTCTGTATTGCAACCAGTTAAGGTGACCGGCGATTCAACTAAATGATGTTGAATGGTTTGATCATCATCAGGGTTATAAACTTCATTTGTGTCTACTTGAGGTGTATAATGAAAATTTGGAGGGTTATTTGGAGGGGTAGGACTGGAAGGTACTTGGGTCATATGTTGGGATGATGTTGGGGAATGGTTTTGGGATGGAAGGTCTTCGGGGATATCGGATTTAGTTGCGGATATATACGACTGTATTGGTGTAGGGGATTTAGGTGCCCATTTCTTCTGATTCTTTTTGGAAATTCCATGTACTACTTTACAATGGACACTAACACCTTGAGCGCCTTTAAACTTTCTTTCACTACAAAGTGTGCATTCTGCGTCCGATAACAATTCAACATGTGAATGTTTCTCTTTAAAATGTCTCTTGAAATTGGGGAAAGAGCTGATTATAAGTGTTACATAGACAACAATTAAACTTTTTTCCTTCAGGATATTTACGAATTACAGTTACAGACAGAACATTCTCCATATTGTCACATTTATGCACTTTCCTATGACCATTTATACCTCTTATTGACTCAGACGTAAATGGACATTCCGAGCATTCAAACTCCACTGACTCCATCATTTAAATTTATAGGAAAGTCATATGAAAACCATAATTGAAACGAACACTCTACTTAAACTGCAACAATGACACAATATCCACGATAATAAATTAAAGTTCACCAAGAAACGGGAATTCCCCTTATAATTGACGTTTAGTAAACTTGAATAATAATTAGCCGGGAGGCTAATTTAAAGTGACAGTTGGAAAAAGATCTCAAATCCTTGTAGTTTGAATTCAGCTTTATAACTCCAAAGACACAGACGATATAGGCAAATTATTATTCCGACGGGATATAAACAAAATTACTACAGACTGTACGCAACAAACTCCAAAGTACTAATATATCACGAACTAAACCACAAACCAGTATGAAATATATATTAAAATGTTCGCATCAACGGGACAAATACAGTCATAACACTTAAATGCACAGATAAGTTACCCGCGACGATCAATTGATAAGCAAAGACGATAATAACACAAGTGTTCCAGACTTAATTTAATTCCAAAATATAACAACGGTCAAAAGTACAAATTCAACAATAACAGTACAACCATACCACTTGCTAACTCCAAACTTCGACACAATGGAACAAATATAAATCACTAGTCACGGAAAAATTTCCAAATAGATCTGACCAGTAGTTCCGAGGATATAATAAGAAAGCCAAAGTTCCGAGTACGTAGCGGATGACACAATAATGACAGCAGACACATCAATATAATACAAATAACTCTCTCCACGTTCAGGATACAATATAACAGATTAGATAATTACAATCACCACGTCTTAATCTTTCTTTTGATATGTATTTTGTGGAATAAAATTAAAATTTTGCGCATTTATTATTTGATTTACACGGAGCGTACTCAAACGTCAACCGGCGATCTACACTTGATCTTGGCCAAAAAAAAACCAAAAAAAAAACCACTTGATCTTAGCCAAAAGGCCGAGAAGCGATGCCTTTTTTCGCTTTCGGCCTCCATCTTTATAGGAAAAGCAAGCATTCTTAAACCGCGGTGACCACGCGCGAATAGGACGTAAACAAAGGCTTGATTGCTAGTGAAGTTCGTCGTTCTAATTGGCGACTAGAGAATTTGCTCGCATGCAGTCGCACGCACTGCTCGAGCATTGCGTTGAAATGGCATGGGAACGAAGGTGGCGATGTGTTCGGCTCTTGTCAAAGTTGCCGTTTTCGGCAAGGCGATAATTGCGAGCATATAAGCATATCGTATTTCACGCCAGGAGTATGTGGGATGAAGAGTCAAACGATATTGTTGTGACCCGGAAAGCGTTCGGGTCACGCTTCTTGATTTAGGTGTTATATTAGCCATTTTGAGGCTTAATCGTTGCTAGGTATGCGATTGTGTGTTTCGCCTGCGTTTGAGTGACGTGTGATCGCCGCTTGGAATGTACGTGTGACGAGTTGCATCACAGCGCACGCTATAGCTCATAATTCACCAGACGACATGACATGTCATGGAAGTTATCGTTTACGACTAAACCGGTATGCTATATACATTCGGTGAAGTGACTATTATCGGAGAAAGATATTATAAAACACTCGCCTTGTTTGTTTGTATGCTGACAGACGATGAGACGTACAACCTGGTTTACACGCTGTCCACCGCTGTAGCTGTGTGTTGTTGACATGTGGACTGTAAATAAAGAATAAAAAATTAGTACATGATCGATTCATTATATTTGTTTGAAAACTAAGAAGGGGACGAGCGCGAACGCAGGTCCCCACTACCAGAAATTATATGCTTGAGTTACCCACATTAGGGGTAATTGCAGGAGTCAACCCAGTCGAAGTGCAATGAAAGGGCCTCATCCTGAGAGGACCTCCTAGTTGACCAAGGTGCCTCTCGCGTCAGGTAAGTTTATGTTGGACAGCTGCAAGGTCCGCCCCCCAAAGGGAACAGTGCTATGACCCGCAGTGAACACATCTCGCGAAGGCCGTCCATCTCCTGTTGGTTCCTACAACAGGCCGAGAGCTCGAGAACGCAAATGTAGATCGCCTTCTGAGCAGGCGATCTACATTTGCGGGCCGTAAGGCAAAGCACAAATTTGATTTTGGCGATGGCCTTCTTCAAACACTCCGACTCCACCGGCACCTTTGCTCGGAAACGGAAATCGCAATGAGCAACCCATATTACATGCTTTACAACATGTAACATCCAGATGATAAGAATGGGGATGTTGCGACGCCGTTCCTCCGAAAACCCAAAGAGCAACTCCTCGACAACAAAGGGACCGGCAGCAGGATTAACCAAAAGAAGATTGACGTACACCCAACCGTACATCAACCGAGCAAAATCACAATGGTAGAAGAGATGTTCCAACGTTTCCTCCGCTTCACCGCAGAAGCAGTTAACGTCCACGTTGGCCATGTGAAATTGCCTAACCAACCTAGAAGCAGTATAGAGAACACTGTGTGCGAGCTGCCAATTGAGGTCAATGACAACACGGTCAAAAGATGTAGCGTGCAACTGATCCCAAGTTTGGGGCCAGTGCAAAGGACCGTACTCAGGTTCAAATTTACTGATACAATGCGGCTCTTTATATGTTTAGTTCGGATCAGATTAGAAACTGATCTCGAACTCATGTTGCGCGCAGGTAATGGGTTGGCAGAAGATGCCAACAAAGAAAACTCGCCAGCAGCCTTACCCCCGCATAGCATCCACCAAGTGCGGAATAGCAGTTCGTAGTATGGCGGAAGTGATGACAGTTGACGGCGAGAAAATTGACATAGTAATGCCTCATCGGGCGTTAAATCAAGGCAGGAGGATATATAATACTTAAAGAAATCTTTCCACTTTGCGCGGGGGTCAGCCAAGTAACGTTTGACCCATTGCAAAGAGAAAGCCTCAGCCTTTTGCTTATAGTTAATAACTCCAAAGCCGCCCTGCGACTTTGGAAGACACACCGTGGTCCTGGCAACAAGATCCTTTTTACCAGACCAAAAGAAGGACCACACTGCTTTATTTATACGTTTCTCCGCCCAATCTGGGATAGTAAAGACGTGACACAAGTGCCAAATCTGAGAAAGGGCGAGGAGATTAATAATAGTAGTTTTTCCTTGGAAAGAGAGCTTACGGCCCTGCCAAGCGGACAAGCGCTGCTCGAGCTTAGCAACGGGCTTCTCCCAAGTTAATTTTGTATAATCGGAGGTGGAAAAAGTAGCCCCTAACAAAGGAAGCTCCTTGACCCACCTAACACCAAAGGGGGTGTCTGTACGGTCTTTCCAGGACCCCAACCAAATTCCTTTGGATTTACCTCGATTGAGGTGCGCCCCAGAAGCCTTCTCAAAAAGAGAATAAATATCAAATACTTCCGTCATCAACTCATCTGTAGTGACAGCAATCGTCGTGTCGTCCGCATACCCCGAGCACTTAAACTGCTCCAAGGAATCCGGGACTGCAAGAATTTCGATGCAGAGCACGTACAACAGAGGAGAAAGTGGGCAACCTTGACGCACGCCACGAGACGGGCGAAAAAAAGAAGACGTCCAACCATTTACAAATACGGTGGACTCGACTTCATTATAGAATAATTTAATCCAATTCCGGAAACCAGCACCGAAATTGAATGTGGCGAGGATGCGTTGGAGAAAGTCCCAATCAACACGATCGAAAGCTTTCTCCTGATCTAAGGAAAGGAGAGCGATTGGAAGATCCTCTCTTTCCGCATACTCGATCAGATCGCGAACGAATGCAAGATTTTCAGAGATTGTGCGACCCGGAACACCACACGTTTGATCCGGGCCCACAACAACATTCATAACGGTCAAAAGACGACCGGAGATAGCCCTGGTGGCGATCTTATAATCAACGTTAAGTAGACTAATGGGCCGCCAGTTCTTCGTCTCCAGCCGATCGTCTTTCTTATAGAGTACAATAATAAGGCCCCGACGCTGAGAGGCCGAAAGTTGGCCGCAATCATAAGCAACGTTGAGAATGCGTACCAAATCAGCGCCGAGAATGGGCCAAAAAGAAAGATAAAACTCCATGGGCTCCGATGGTTTTCCCATGAGCCATACCCTGCAAAGCCGCAAAGCATTCGGCGACGGTAAGGTAAACATCACACGATTTGCTTTCGGCGTCAGAGAGGCAACGAGTGACATTGGCAACATCTCATCTTGCGCAGCAGGGCCACACTGTTGAGCTGTAAAGAGCCCTTGGTAGTACCGCTGCCAGACACCTAAAATGTCAATAGGGTCGTGGCAAACGATACCAGACTGTGGGTCTCTAATAGCAGTGACCGCCTGCTTTGCGCGATGCTTTGACTCCAAGCCAAGGAAAAAAGAGGAAGAAGACTCTCCCTCCTCCGCCCACCTGCAGCGAGATCGAATTTGTGCCCCACATGCCTCATTCAAATGAATGGCACGCAACTCTTCCTGCACGGCACACAGCTGAGCAAAGGAGGAAGAATCCCCCGAATTAAAAAGTTGCTGCAACCTACGCATCTGCGCAGTCAGCCGAGATTTTTGTTGGCGATTTGCAACAGCCTTACCCTGGGCATACGTACGCGACAGCGCACTGAGATAAAATTTGCCCTGATCCCACCAGTCCAGACCCGAAGCATAGATAGAATTTGCTTCCTGGGACTGCCAGAAGGACCAAAATGCACGAACTAGCGCACAATATTCCTCATCTGCCAGCAGAGAGGTGTTAAATTTCCAGACACCTGGACCTCGTGCAAATGAATCATCAGTGGTGAACTTGACCAGCAAATACTGATGATCCGAAAGGAAGGAAGGATGGTAATCGGATTCCTTAATGCTCTGTTTCATTGCAACAGGAGCCCAAACCATGTCAATCCGTGAAGCAAACTCCCCCGAACCATGCGTCCAGGAGTATGCAGTCTGCGTAGGATGGAATGTATGCCAGACAGGGAAGGTTTGAGTGTTGGAAAGCAAAGATTGAAGAGCAGTACCACTCTCCTGCGCCTTTGAAGCTTGACTACCCGTGAAAGAGGAACGCCGCATACGATCAGCGTCCTCGTTTAAAACGGAGTTGAAATCCCCACACACAAATGTTGGGCGGCTAAGATCAATTAGATCGGACACAGAGGTGAAAAAACGATTGCGCTCCGGGTTCCTATTTGGAGCATACAAACAGGCAAAACCTAACGTTTCCTCACCTAGCTGAATAATTGCCTGAACAAAAACGGCCCTCCTCATCACGAGAGACCTGCTTGACAGTATACACGTCCTTATATAAAATAGCAGTGCCACACCTTTTGCTGGAGACAGATGAGGACACTACTCGAAAACCAGAATTCGCAAACCAGCGACGAATAGATTCATGTGAAGGGGCATGTGTCTCTTGTAGACAGACAACATCCGCCTTCATACACTTCAACCAATCTATCATTGCGGTTCGCTTTAATCGGTCACTAAGACCATTAATGTTCAAGCTTAGTAGGTTGAACATCAGAAATAGTAATAGAATGAGATTCTGGAGTTGAGATAAGGGCACTAAAGGCCACATTTGACAGGTCAACACCCAGAAGAAAATCCTCATTTTCAGCCATCCTGGTGGTCGAAGATGGAACTGAGGATGAGTATCCGGCCTCGGTACATTCCAAAAACATACCTTCGGACTCGGAAACAGAATAAAAAATGCCAAAGCCCAGAAGGGAATCACAATCCGAATGGACCGGATCCACACTTCTAGGCGCGGAACTGTTGGGCGAGTTCGCGGACATTTCATAACTCACAGAGGTTTGAGACTCTGCTACAGGGGGAGAGGGAGGAACAGGCGACGCGACGGGTACATCCGCCACCGACGGCTGCTGTTCGTCAGATGGTACAGACGCTGCATCCAGTATAGGAGCGACAACAGCTGGCGGAGCATCAAGCTCTGGGACGATTACCTCGAGCGAAGCAACCGGATCGATAACGTTCTCACCATCAAGGCGATCCTCCTCCACGTCCATGCTATCAGCCAAAGTCGCAAACCGATTAAGGTGGACAAAGGGCGACTGAACTAGCATGGCTGGCGTTAGAACAGCTGCACTGTCAGACTCGCTAGATGTTCGAACGTGCTTAAAACGTTTAGGGCGAGAGTGACGTGCAACTGAAGGTGCGAGAATAGAGCTCGCATCACTGTCATCACTTTCCGAAGAAGGATGACAGAATTTACCAACTGCCCGAGATGTTGAGGACGTGTTGGTTTTGGGCGTAGTGGCCTGAGCCTGGGTGGTAATTGGCACAGTAGCCTTGGCAGAAGTGACCTTGGCCCTTTGACCTTGGCCCTTTGACCTTGGTCTCAGTGGCCTTGGCCTCAGCGACCTTGACCTTACTGGCCTTGGTGTTCTTGGCCGACTTGCCCTTTGATAAATTGCCCTTGGGAGTACTATCCGCGGGCGAGTTCTCTACCGTGACCTCAAGATCTGCACCGGGCTTGGAAGACACCTGGCGGTGTGGGGGGCTCCAACTCCAGGCACATATCAAAAGAGTCACGAGAGATGAGATTGTGTTTAGGCTTAGGAGCAATAGAGGATGATTGACGAGCCTGCAGTTTAACCCGCAGGTCGACAGCTGGAGTTGTGTCATCCACTATTGCAAGAGAAGTAGAGGCAACCCGTTGGAAGACCTTCTCAAGCGCCTGAATAGTGGCTGCCCTATCTTGCTCGGTCACAGATGTGGCAGGAGGAACAGCATTAATGTCTTCAGAAGAAGACTTCTTGGAGGCCTTGGCCCTAAGAGATTTAGTGTTATTTTTAGGTGGTGTATGTTGTTTAGTTTTTTACGAGGCCAATCTTTGACAACATGCCCCTGCTGCTGACACAAGTAGCAAGTAGGGGGTTGTCCACGATATTTAATGGACAGATTAAACCCTGCCACCTTAAGCTCCACAGGGATCTTATTGCGGAGCGACATGTACACCATGCGCGTTCCAGATTTTACATGGGAGAAACCGCGCACAAGTAAATGTTTTATAGAGAGGACGCGACTGTATGGTGCTAAAGCGTCCGAAAGATATGCATCCGGCATCTGAGGGGGGACACGGTCAACAAATACCGCCTTAACCTCATCATAGGCCGGGAACGGAGTCAATGTAACTCCTTTAAAAGTAATGCCATTGACGTCGCATTGGTGACGGTGAGAGGACGATTGAAACTCGACCCTCACCTTGTCCTGTGATATTATTTGGACAGTTTTCACCTTTGCTTCGCCAATGGCCTTGATAAAATCAACCCTGATTTGTCGTGCATTAGAATTGCCGATAAGTTTCCTCTGCAAGTGAAACACAGATGTAGTTTCGTTCCACTTTGCAAAGTCGGCTTGCGTAAATGCAGGGCTGGACATAATTTGTTTAATTAATATGTACGCACAACACTAAACAAAGGGTTCAGTGAGGCGAGATGTTTTGAATATTAAATTAGTTAACTATAGAAACACGTACGACGCGGGCCTGTGGTGTATTTAAATCCTAAAAAACTGGCTAGCCCTAAATTCTAAACTACATAAACTAGATAAACTAAAAGAACTACACTAGGTTAAAAAACTAAAAAGAGAAGACCAGCTTCTCTCCAATAAAACGCCCTAAGGTTTTATTGGCCAACCATTGCCTCTCGAAAACCTCCACCTGCCCAGGAGAACGACAACGACCAGCCAACACCCCAAGAACAAACTTCACCCGCGCCACGACCAACCTCAAAGCATCCGCCTCGGTGTGCGATGCCGCACGAAAACGGAAATCGCAACGCACCACCCAGAGACGATGCTTCACCACCTGCAACATCCAGATGAAAACGGAAGGGATGTGCCGGCGGCGAGAAACCAAAAAGGACCTCCTGCACCGTAAAGGGAGCAGCACCAGCATCGAAGCTGATGATGCACCCAACCAACGACTGTTTAAGCCTTTGCTTTTTCTCCAAACTGAGGAAGTACGCTGATGACGTTTCGCCTTCCTCAGCCCACCGACACCGACACCGGATCTGAGAAGCCTTTGCTTCGCGAAGATGGATAGCGCAAAGTCCTGGATGGTGCATAAAGAAGAAAAGGCCGAGGGATCACCCTCGTCGAAGCAGCGTTGGAGGAGCCACAGTTGTCCTTCAAGCTCGACCTTCTCTTTCTACCGCTCTGCCGCACGGGCCCGAGCGAAGCAACGAGTAACCTCTCGAAGATAAAATTTTCCCTGATCCCACCAGTCTGGCAAGGTGGAAAAAAGGGAAGGATCATTTTGAAAATGCCAAAATGACCAGAAGGAGGAAACTAGTGCCTGATAGTCAGTGTCACCGAGAAGAGACACGTTGAATTTCCAGACACCAGGACCTCTGGCGAAAGCATCGCCAATATGGAATTGAAGCAACATGTACCTATGGTCCGAAAAGAAGGAAGGATGGTAGTCGCACGCAATGATGGCCTGCTCAAGTAGCGTTGGGGCCCAGATCATATCAATGCGTGACGAGAACTCACCCGAACCATGGTCCCATGAATAAATGGTATCGGTGGGGTGCCTGGTACGCCAAACGGGAAATGTTTGGGTGGCAGCGAGCAGAGATTGCAAGGCCGCTACGCTTTCCTGATACCGAGATGACTGCGAGGGACCGGCGTACGATGTACGGTGCCGTCTGTCCAAAGCTGGATCAAGGACAGCATTAAAATCCCCGCAGAGAAATGTCGGACACGTAAGGTCCACAAAGTCGGGCAACGACGTTAGAAATGCGTTACGCTATTTGGCGCATACAAGGATACAAAACGCAGTTTGTCACCCTGAAGGTCGACCTCGACCTGCAAGAATCGACCTTCGTCGTCCCGACTAATTGACGTAATTGAAAAAATATCCCTAACTAAAATTGCCGTCCCGCATCGTTTGTTGGAAATTGATGAGGACGCAACATAAAAACCTGAATGCCGAAACCAACCTTGTATCGTACTGTGACACGAAGCGTGTGTCTCCTGAAGACAGACGATGTCTGCCTTCATACATTTAAGCCAGTCGATCAAGGCGGTTCGTTTGAGATGGTCATTAAGACCATTTATGTTAAGAGATATTAAATTAAACATCGGGTGGCCGATGTTGTGTCACACTGACCAGCGACGTAGACTGATCAGCTAAGTTGACCTGCTGCTCGCCCGAAAGAGAGACAGCCAGGTGGAAAGATGGTGAAGGTTCAGTACCATCCAAAGGTAAAAACTCGCGATCGCTGCCTTCTTGGAAGGAAGGGTCGAGCAAACGAGAGTAAAATGATGCGACGGACACGGGTGATGACGTGCCAGACACACCAGTAAAAGAAGGCGTTGTTAAATGACCTTCTAAATGCCTGCTCCGAGGAATGTCTGAAAACAGATCAGGGGAGTCAGGCAGGGACAAATCCAACAGCTGCAGCTCAAACCCAGAGGATGAGACTGAGAGTGGATTGTCCGAAATGAAAGAAGCACTAGTTGGAGCAAGTGCTGCCTCGGTGGAAGGAGGCTGGGGAACTTTCTCCGCAAGCGCACCACTAGCAGGAACCAGAGCCGAAAGATGGACCGAGCGGCCGTCTGGGCGGAGGAGAAAATTCTGAGGGAGATTGATCGACATCTCCCTTGACAGAGTCTGGAATATGTGCAGGCGGTGTTTTGCACTGCGGCGTATGTTCGCCTGGCTGATCGCCAGAACCTACGGATGCAGTATGGGTAGCTGCAACGGTAGGGCTGGCAATGGGATCGATGACGGATCCAGCCAAGTCATCCAAATCATTTGCCTCGTCATCCAAAAGCTGAAACCGGTTCCTGGTAGGAACCGAAGAGTAAGCCTCTTCACAACGTGACGATTTCGAAAAGAATTTGTCAAGTTGCGTTGACGTGACCCGCGTTGAGAACGACGACTTAACGCCAAGCATGATCTTCGCGCCGAACGGACGTAGCGCTTTACACAAATCTTCCCCAAACTGGTGGCTTGATGCTCTACGGTGGAAGGTAGAGCAGGTTCAGGGACGGCAGTTGCGGGAAGTGTATAGTTATCACCCTACACGGAGGCAGGACTTCCCAAAGAGGCAAAACTAGGATGTAGAGTAGGGCTCACGGCACGTGATGCCCTCTTAGCGCCTACAGAGGATGATGAACCCGCTGCTCAAAGAAATTAGTGAGCAGCGGGTTTGTTTACGCCGGGAATTCGACAACAACCTGGCAAGTTTATCGTCGCTTTTACATCGAATACTGGATCGGTCGGGACAGAACGGATATCGTTCGAATCGGCGGGGTTTTCTCTATCGAATGATATGCTTATGGTCGAGAAAGGGCAACCGGTTACAAAGTTATAAAAGATTATAAAATTATTATTTTCGTAGCGAGTGAAATCGCTGACGCAAGCAAAATTTTGGCGCCGTGTTATTACGGTAATTAAACGGACGTCACCTTATGCAGAGACCGCGTTATCTGCTCCTCTCCCTCGAAGGGCTCCCAGCTGAGGCCACCGCAGATGGACCAGCTGTCCTCCGCACGGAAATTTACAACTGTCTAAGGGACACAGAAATAGACATGAAAACAATTGACGGCATAGAGTGCTTTAGCAAATCGACATGGTACATTGTTTTTAAAACACGGAAGGATAAGGAAATTGTAAAAAATACAATGATTAAACTCCACGACAAGGAATTTAAACTTGAAAGTACGGAGATTGAAAGAGTATATTATACCTGGGTGAGGATATTCGGATATCCTCTCGACTCGTCACCAGAAATCCTCAAAATGACAATGGGTTTGTACGGCGAATTAGTCGCGCTAATAGACAACATGGACGGCAGACTGCAGATCAAAACCAGAATAAAGATCGCACAATACAAAAGTCTTAAAGGCAACATTCCCTCCTTTTTGTGCGCGGGAAAATACCGGGTACGCACAGCGTACAAATAAAAACTTGTCGTAACTGCCAGCAAGAAGACCATGAGGCAAGAGAGTGCCAAGCGGGCCCGTGTTTGCAAAGAGTGTGGCCAACCCGGTCACACTAAGGGAACATGTCCGGAACGAAGATGCTTCCGATGCCAGGAAAAGGGGCACGAGGCTAACCATTGCCTGCAATACAACCTCGAATTTCCGGGGTTGAACAGCGAAAATGCAACAAACCAGGAAAAGGAAACTGGCAGTGAAACACGAGAACCGCTCCCCTCCTCTACATCTGACTCCCCCCCACCAAACCCACCACACACTACACCCCCTGCACCCCAGACAACAACACTAAGTCTAGACAGCGAAGAGACGAACGGCGTCAGCGAAGAGACGAACGACCCAGCAACAAAAGACTTGATCCCAGAAATGGCAACAACAGAAACCCCCCCCCCTCTACAACCACCACATCCGTAACACCCTCCCCCCCTCCCGTAAACCCATCATCCACCACACCTATTGCACCCCAGACAACAACACCAAGTCCCGCAACAACAGACCAGACTTCAGCAATGGAAACAACAGAAATGCAGGAAACCACCGCTGCAGATCATCAGTTCACAAAACCCAACCCACCAAAAGTCCGCACCCTCCACCACCCCACAACTCCCCACCACCCCACAACTCCCCAGCACCCAAACCCCATAACCACAATAAGAACAACATCTCACCACATGACTCTGACAGAACCCTGACACCCGGGCAAAGTGAAGAATCCAGTTCCGAGGACGAACCACCGCTGAAAACCCTGAAAACCTTGTCGACAACCCCAAATGCAGGGGAAACGAGCAACATGGAAACAACACCGCAGGAAGAAGAAACCGGGAAGAAAACAACGGCTACAGCCAAGACAACAAATTGTAAATCACCGAGGAAAAAGAACGGAAAGAATGATAAGAATAAAAAGAAAAAAGCGGCGGTAGTGGTGTCCAATGCAAAGAGCAGACACCCCTTTTAAACATTAACATATAAGTGCGTAAGTTTAAATACTAATGGCATAGCAGAAAAGAAGAGACGGGACTTGATTTTTTACTACTTACGAACGTACAAAGCGGCGTTTCTACAAGAAACACATAACGATAATGAATCGAACGAACAATTATGGACAAAAGAATGGGGGGGTTCCTGCATATGGACAAGGGGAACGAATAGAAGCAGAGGGGTTGCAATATTGTTAAAACCCGGCTGGGATCCGATCTTCAGTAACATCTTGAAAGACAACGACGGCCGGGTCATATCAGCCACACTAAACGACAATGGAACTACACTTAACTTAATGAACATATACGCGCCTACATCGCCTAAAGAACGGAAAGAATTCTTCGCAAATATACGGCAATTCCAACCGGGAGACCAAAACCTCTTCTTGGCAGGGGATTTCAACTGTATCGCAAACCTGGACCTGGACAAACAAGGGGGGAACCCAAATAGTGGAACAACGGGAATAGATGAACTAACAAACTTTGTAAATGACAATAGTCTAATAGATACATGGAGAGTTACACACCAACACGACAGGATCTACACGTGGAACAACAAAGACTTCTCGATACGAACACGTCTCGACCGGTGGTACACACCAAAAGATCTGCAGGTTACCTCCAGTATTAGAGCATGTCCATACTCGGACCACTCCTTAGCGGAATTAATAGTCACTCCAAATAGAAGATCGAGAGGTAAAGGTGTATGGAAAATGAACGTCAGCATACTAAAAGACCAAGGCTTCCAAAGAGAGATCAACGCTTTTCATCATTTTTGGAAAGGCGAAAAAGAAAACTTTCCGAACATACTTGAATGGTGGGATGTAGCAAAGTCCCACTATAAAGAAATAGCGGTGAAGCATGCCGTTAAAAAAAGTCGAACACGACGGAAACAGGAAGAGAACATCAATCAAAAGCTGACCGAGCTGAAGAACGTAACGCACCCAGACAAAAACCGGATATACGACTTGGAACAACAACTGGAAGAGTTGGTAACAAAAAGACCAGAAGGGATCAAAATCCGAAGCCGAGCAACATGGGTTGAACAAGGGGAAAAACCAACGAGATTCTTCTTCAACCTAGAACGGAAAAAACAGAGCAAAGCCACAATCACCAAACTGCAGACGCCCGACGGAGAGGTAACCTCCCCCGAGGGAATCCTAAATGCGACAAGGACATTCTACCAAGACCTATACAGCCCTGACCCGACGGATGCAGAGATACAGAACGAACTTCTTGAAAAGCTTACAAAATCGCTTGACCATCGTCAGTCGAGGGCATGCGAAGGACCAATCACAGAAGAAGAGCTCTTAAAAGCAGTACAAAAACTGAATACGAACAAGGCCCCAGGACCAGACGGCATAGCAAGTGAGTTTTACCAAAGGTTCTGGTCACTGCTGAAAGACGACCTGATCGAACTATTCAAAGTGTGCTATCTATCAGAGAGCTTAACAGACTCACAACAACTGTCAATATTAAGGCTGCTCTTCAAGAAAAACGATAAGACAATGCTAAAGAACTGGAGACCAATATCTCTCCTGAATAGTGACTATAAAATCCTTGCAACAGCAATAGCGACAAGACTACGTAGTGTTCTACCCTTCGTGGTAGAAGACGACCAAACGTGCGGAGTACCTGACCGTTCCATCAACGAAAATATCTTAAGACTCCGAGACATGACCTATGCGGCCAGCAAAAACAATAGTCCATTGATCCTGACAAACCTGGACCAATAAAAGGCTTTCGACAGAGTCGACCGGCAATTCCTGATGAGAATTCTTCAAAGAATGAACTTTGGACCATCTTTTCAACAATGGATAACAGTGCTGTACGTGGGAGAAAAATCCCAAGTCATCAATAACGGACTATTCTCGGACCCAATCTACCTTAATCGAGGCCTTAGACAAGGTTGCCCACTGTCACCCTCCTCTACACATTGGTAATCGAAACCCTAGCAGCCACAATAAGAGCGGACCCAAAAATCGAAGGTTTTTCAATACCAGGAACACCCAGAAAAAGTAAAATCTCGGCATACGCAGATGACGGCACGCTGACCATTAAGAATGACACGTCGGTAACTCGCTGTTTCGACCAGATCACGCGATTCGAAGCGGCAAGCGGCAGTAAACTTAATCATGAGAAAACCGAAGGGATTTTCGTTGGACAACAAGCTGGTCGAACTCACGGTCCAGTACCTATTCAATGGAAAACGGATCAAATAACAGTGCTAGGCACTGAAATAGGTAACAACATGGAGCAAAAATGGCAAAAAGTAATAGAACGAATCGAGAGTAACATTGAACGTTGGTCAACTCGTAAGCTCACAATGAAAGGAAAAGCAGTCATCATCAGAACATTCGCGATCGCAGGGATCGTGTACTTCCCAGTCCCTCGGGGGGCGACCGAGCGAATCACACGAATTATATTCAACTTCTTATGGAGCGGGAAAAACGAAAGTGTTTCAAGAGAGACATGCCACCTACCGCTCGATCGGGGCGGCCTAGGAATTCCAAACATACAAACGATAGCCGAAGCGTCGCTGGCAAAATGGGTGCGGAACATCGTAAACAGAGACCAAAAACAATTGTGGATACACTACGCCCGCTACTGGACGGGTACAGCCCTAAGCACTCTGAAACCTGAGTGGACATGGCTCAGATCCAATCTAAAACCCCATGCGGACCCTGCTACAACACCGAAATGGTACAAGATCCTCATCAGACTACTACAAGAGCATAAACAGAAACTCCCAGCCCTACCCGACCAAAACCTAACGAGTAAAACTCTTCGCACGTGGCTCCAAAACGACCTGACACCGCGGGCAGAAAGGGAATGGAAAAAAATCACCAATCCGTGGCCCGACTTTGAACAAACACGGAAGCAACTATGGTCATCACTGGCTACAAACGTAGAGAACGACTTCATCTGGCAATTAAGTCACAGAGTGCTACCCACAAGGGCATACCTCGTTAACTCTTTCTGCACGGTAGCGTCGAATATCAACCGCCAACGGATGATGATTTTGAGCGCTTGTATCTTTGGCGCCCCTCACCCAAAACGGACGAAAATACCACCAATCGATCACCAATCGATTCAGCAAACACACCTGTTCTTGGCTAATGCCAACCAAATTGCTAAACACATTGTTTTACAGATCTCCGTGAGTTTTAACACCTTTTAGACCAGGCTGTGCTGGCGCTAGGTACCACTTCGCGGCGGAGAAATCAAGACTATGTTTTTTGGATAGCCGTATGCATTGTTGTAACGAAAATCGATGGTAAACGGGACGCCCGTAATGATCTTGGGTGAAATACGACAATTACTGTAGGATATAGGGTCTAAAGCGTTTCTTAATGTAATGCTATTTTAGGCAGATAATAACTTTTATTAACTCCTTTAAATCGCTATAATTTACTGCATGAACAACGTGAGTCAGATCTTTTCATACTGATTTTAGTCAAAGTTTGGTTGTATTTTAAACGGTACGTTTGAAAACATACTTATTAAGTTAATCGGTGCATTCAGAAAAATGAAAAAAATATTTTTCGTTTTCAACCTTCCCTTAGAAGTTGTTGACCCATCTTCGAAAATTTACGTTAAACACATATTTATACTTCGTAAATTCTCTCTTATATTTTATATAACGAGATAAAGTATATTTGTATTGTATCCCCGAATAGTGTAGGGCTGTATTAATAATTGTAATAATTAATTTTGTTACAATGTAAGTTACAGTAATTTATCACAATGCAGTATAAGCTGAACCTTTTTGTTATGTGCATTTGCGGTCAATTTTAAACAGTAAACAATTCATTTTTTTGATATTTTCTTATGGCTATAGCAAGGTCTATACTTACAAGTCAATTTATACGGTCTATTTATTATTGTTTTTTCTATTTAAAATTATTATACAAAAAACAAACCGGCACAGAAATGTATATTTATAATTTATAGACTTTTATTAACTTTACTGTAATACTTTATTATTTTAGTTTAATATAACAGATTCCCATGGCCATGCATCACTAAGACTGTAAAGTTATTGTAATCTCTATATCATAGCTAATATATTAAGCCGACATATTTATTCAACTTGGTCACTGCGGATTATATATAAACATAACATAGTCATATAACTCATAATCATCATGCACTTGCATGGCTTCCGTTGAAATTTTGAGCTTTTGTTTACCACAATTTTGAGTTTTTGTTAGCGATTTAAGTCGTATATTGTTTACTTTTATGATGCATATTTGGTCAAAAAATCACCTGCAAATAGATTAGCACAAAGTGTCCATTTTAGGGAAAATTTTCATCTCGTTTGCCATGCAATAACGTTCTATAAATTACACTTTTTCAAATAGAAAATTTCAATTTTGAACCAATTGACTCGAAATTGAAAATAGTTTTTTTAAGTATTATTTTACTTTCAATTTGTATATAGACATGGATGAACGTAAGTGCATTGTTCACTACGAAACTAAAGATACCAAATATAGTAACATAAAAGAGATTTCCTCTGTTAAGGAGAACATTTATTCTGCAAAATGTCTTCGCGAGTCGCTAGGAGGTAAAAATCATCATGCAGAGCAGTGCCAACTAATTCCAAAAGATATTGACCCAGTTCAACACGGCATACATCTCGTTCCTTGCTATAAAAAGTTTACTTTGATCCTCTCGAAAGAAAAAGATCGTTCCTCTGAGAACTCTAACAATGAAAGCCTTTTAACGGAGCCTCGCCCAAAACGAGCGAAAACATCGCATGGTGCTTCATCTAGCAATGTCTACCCAAAGGAATGCAATTTTTGTAAAAAGTATAGGATAATGAAAAAGAATAGAATTCACTTCCCAAAAACTGTATGCACGGATAAGGCTGTACAAACTATCAAGGATGCTGCAGAATCTAAAGAAGATCAAAGTCTTTACATTGAAATTAAAGATGCCGATTTGATTGCAAGGGATTTTAAATACCACGAAAACTGCTATAAGGAGTATACACGGAAAGATAAATCTTCTGTTAAGCAAGTCGAAAACGAACCATCGCGATCTTTGGGAGATTTTGATAAAATGAAGAAATTCATAGAAGAGAAAATTATTTCCCAAAACCAGGCAATATCAATGCGCATCTTGCATGATATATACTGTACGGCATCCATTCTGGAGATACAAGATATCGCAGTAAATTGAAAAGCAAGGATACAGGAAGCCTATCCAGACAAGTTATCCTTCCTAACTGTTGATGCAAACACCGCTGAAGTTGTTATAAATACAGACGCAATAAACTCTCATACGATAATTAATGATCGAGAGCATTTATTAATGCAAGCTGCAGAGTGTCTTCGCGAGGACATCCTTGATCATGCTCAAAGTATTCCAAATTTGAGTTGGCCACCAAGTATCGATGACCTCTCGAGTGATGAAAGAAAGCCACCAGAATCGTTGGAGTCATTTTTGCGTCAACTGTTGATGAATAAGGATCATCCTAATCGTGATACAGCCAATAGATTGATTCAATCATATTCTTCGGATTTACGATAACCGCGAAGCATTTTCTTCTTGGGCTCGGACTTCACAATCTAACAGGGCAAAAAGTACCGATACAAATAGTGAATCACCTTGGACATTGTATCGACTACAATCTTGTGTGTGAAATTGAGACTGCGCAGGCAGAGAAAGCAGAATGCATTGCCAAATGTAGTGGGGCCCTTCCAATTCAACCAATGTCTTCGATCCATAGTGTATTAACATACTTCTGGGTTGACAATTTCGACATGAATTTAGAGACAAAAACTGGACATGGCGCAATTAATTCAACACATTTGGTTGTCTTTCAGGAGGAATCGCCGTTAACAATAAAGCAACGCTATGAAATTCAGTTTCCAAGAACCAAACGTCGAAGTTTCTGAAACTGAGCCTGTCGAAGTTGTTGTTAATGCTAATAAAGAGCCACCTATCACTTGTTTCACTGATGAAACGACAGCGGGAGAAAGTTTGCAAGAATCTATATACCTAGCCAACTATTTGCTATGGATCATTTTGAGGAAGCTGAACACGGCAGATCAAACTCTCTCAACGTACTCGGGATGGAGAACATGTGTAAAAAAGCTCAATTCATCAACCACCCTAAAGAAGACCGTTCTTAAATATTTACCTCCCATCAATGCAAAAGTCACTCAATTCTCAACGATTTACCAATACCTAACGTATCTGCAACTGCTTGCCAGCGAAGTGAATATGCCATATGTAAACGTGACATTGAACGTTGGTGCTGCCATGAATGCCGAAAGGGTGCTGTGGAATTGTCCTTCGAAATTCCAAAACGTTATTATTCATTTAGGCGACTTCCACTTCATGAAGGAAAACTTTGGCGTTATTGGGAAGATCGTCAAGGGTTCTGGGTTTGAAGATGTAATTTTTCAAGCTGGAGTATGCTCGACAGGCAGTCTCAACGGTGTCTTGATGGGTTCTCACTACAACCGTGCGTGGACAGTCCACTGTGCTTTTTCAGAAGCTTTAGAGAGGTTGTTAATCGAAAGATTCATCTTTGAGTACAACATTCTCATTCCAGAAGATTTCATTACCGCTGCAGAGGTTCCACAGTCATTTTATGAGGATATAGTTAGCAGCAATGCCACGTTCTTATCACGGTATCAGGAGTTTAAGGAAAGTATACGCAAGGGAGAATTTGGCGAAACACCGAGATTCTGGTTGTTACTATATATGGATCTTATGCAAACTCAACATTTTATTCATTTGGCAGTCCAAGACAACGACTTTGAGATGCGACTTCACTGCTGTAAGTTCTATTTGCCACTGTATTTTGCGCTTCAGAAAACCAACGACGCTCGGTATGGTTCCTACTACGTTAAAGTGATGGAGAATATCGAGAAAATGTACCCTGGCTTAAAAGATCTGCTTCAGCAAAATGGTATGTCCGTGCAAGCCCAAGAATCATTCCCTGTTAGAACTGCTATTGACCAGAGAGGAGAACAAACGATCAACAGGGGTGCCAAGACATCGGGAGGAATCAAGTCATTCGCCGCAGATAGTTCAGCTATTTTGAAGTGGACATTAAATCGTGCGGAGCAAGCGGAAAATACTAAAGCACTCCTGGACTTCGCAGAGGTGAACAACGCTAGTGATGCTTACAAACCTCGCGTATTATAGAGGTATTGAAAGATGAGTATGTTAATCCCTTCGATGTCAGTATTCCGAAAGAAAAGCTTGTTAATTTGAGTTCTGCCGTTGCTCTTCCAGACCAAATAGCTGCCGAAATTCTTTCAACGAGAAGTGTTGGCGAAGAAGAAAGTCAGAAGTTTCGTCTAGAGCGCCTTGAGTCTAGTGAGGTCAAATTTCACGATCCAATAAAAAGACGAAAGTTGCAATTGTTCAGCAATTCAAGTAAGAAAGTCACAATTGAGGAAAACAAGAAAGTGAAATCTGTTGAAGTTAATCGGAATATCTTGGGAACATTACTTTCATTTTCAGCAAAGAGTGGGCAAGCTATTGATCTTAAAAAAGCATTTGAATACCCTTTGTGCCCTGTTCCGCTAAGCTTGGCTAACCCCGACGGATCCAGAAGAGTAACGACGAAAAGCAAGTTAACTGAAATTATAATCAAGAATGTGAAAAGCCCTGTATTACACCCGAGGGAAAGTCAACCCCCGAAAGAAACTGTGTCTGCATTTATTGTCGATATGATGGCAAGTGTTAGGAGCATAACGCAAGTACCAGAAACTTATGAAGATCTCACATGGAAGTTTTTGAAGCAGCTGCCGTCCGGATACAGTCGAGTTGACATTGTCGCAGATACATACCAAGAGGTTTCACTTAAGTCAGCCGAAAGAAACGCACGTGGGATTTCAAGCAAAGTGATGATCCCTTCAAACAAATCGAAAGTGCATCGAAATTTTAGCGATTTTTTAAGAAATGACGACAACAAACGGCGATTGATATGTTTAATGCAGGAAACCATCATTGCAAACAAAGCAAAGGCTTTGGACTTGCTACGCTGTCAGGAGGTCTACTTCTCAACCTATAAAGATTGCCGCAAATTTCAACCAGTTTCATGCGAAGTAGAATCTGAGCTAATTAGCAAT
This sequence comes from Trachythela sp. YZ-2020, assembly GCA_016169945.1. NCBI lineage: Eukaryota > Metazoa > Cnidaria > Anthozoa > Malacalcyonacea > Clavulariidae > Trachythela > Trachythela sp. YZ-2020. The sequence goes on along the minus strand of JADLSH010000164.1, from coordinate 1,581,068 downwards.
CAAGAAGAAGCTGATACCAAGATCGTACTACACTGCTGTCACGCATTGACTCGTCATCCCCCCAAAAAAATCTTGGTCAGATCACCATCAGGTGATACTGATATCCTTGTCATCCTGTTAAACAAGTTGCTTGGGCATCAAGACCGTATATATCTCGACTATGGAAATGGAAAACATCGCAAAGGACTTTGGCTGGTCGATATCGATTTACCTGATGAGATCAAGAAGTGCATGTTGGGTTTTCATGCCTTCACCGGGAATGACTATACATCGTCATTTTTTCGAAAAGGGAAATTAGCTTGCTGGAACATTGTTGAAAAATATCCCAGGTTCGTTAGTATCTTTACGTCACTTGGTTTATCTTGGGAATTGGAAGAAGAATTAGCTGATGCTCTTGAAGAATACGTTTGCCTACTATACGGCAGCAGAAAGAAGAAAGTAAACGGCGTGCGAAGCGAAATCTTCGAACGTAAACACGTTAACCAAAGAAAGGTTATCGACATATCGCATCTTCCACCTTGCAAATCAACATTATTCTTACATTCGAAAAGAGCAAATGTAATAGCGAAAATATGGAATTCATCACACGAGCCAATGCTAGAAGAACCAGATTTCACACACAATGGTTGGAATAGTTTACTTGAGATATGCTGGATGGATGAAGCTTTTCCAATAGATATGAACAGTATTCTTCTTGAACCATTATTCGATGCTAGTGATATTGACTGTGGACTGGACGAGGAGAGTGATGATGAGGATTGATTTAAGAACATCCTGCCTGAGACGGTGTATGTATACTATATGCTAATAAAACTGCAAATAGCTTATGATATGCTTTAGTTATACTTTGACGAAAAGACTAAGTTCATGACTGTGTAATTAGCCTATGGTTTTGACTTCACGGTACCACATTGTAACATAATTCCAGCATTAGTTTAGTATACATTTTTCAAACAGTATAAGACATTATAGAGCATTATAGACCAAATACAGCCATACGCTTATGCTGTTGCAGTAAATTATAGCGATTTAAAGGAGTTAATAAAAGTTATTATCTGCCTAAAATCAGCGTTTCAGGTTTTCGTTGAAAGGCTCTGGAGAATGAAATTGGTGACATGGCGAATCTGGGCCGAAGGCCCGGCATGGTCCGGAGGACCATCAACTAGGGTGGTCTGGGGGCATGCCCCCCCGGAACATTTTGAAATTTTAGACCTCGCAAACGCCATTTCCCGACATTTCAAAGATAAAAAAATACCATGCAACTGAATAAATCGCTACACTTTAAGGCAGTGTGTGACTAAAAGTCACGTTTAAAAATTTTAATAATTATTTTCGTATTTTAACATGAAAAACTTCATTACGACAATAGTGTAGTGTTACAGTACTTGTGCAAAACAAACTGTTCAGGGAAATGTTAAAATATTATGTATTTAAAACGCATAATTATATGTCAACACAGTGCGTGAAAGTAAGGTAATATTTTTCAGGTAAAACTAAAAATTGTGGACTGTGGAATCTACTTGTAAATCCTTCGATTTACCTTCTGTAATATTTTGAAATAAGCAACAGTCAGCTATTTTTATTCCGCCTTCATTTCATCTTTATAAACGATTGTGTATTAAAATTATGAACTTTCATTCTTTGAGCATGTATTTTTTATATTTTGTTGAAAATATAATCCCTTCACAGCAGAAATTGCAAATACGAAAGATGTAGATACAATAGCGCCAAATATATAAATAGATGTGCAGTAAAAATATTGACGTTTGTGGGCGGAGTCGTAACATTTTCTACTGAAAACACAGACAAATATTTTGACGCCTTCCACAGTTCGATGAAATCCGTAATATTATGACTTCTGTACTTTGCTACAATGCTATATTGGTTTAATTCATTGACAGGCGTTTTATCAATCTCTGATTTACGCACTGTTATTGTCAAGTTCTATATCTTTTTTGCTCTTAATATTCTAGTTTCGCACAAAACGAGTATCAAAACGCGTGTTGGGGAATTTCAAATTATTCAAGGGTTATTTGTTTCTTCGGCTATGGCGAAATGTGATGAAGACCCGGCGAATTATCTACAAAATCCGTTCAAGCACCGGCGAACGGGGCGAATTTCGCCGGTGCTTGAACGGATTTTGTAGATAATTCGCTGTATCTGAAACGCTGTAAAATAGCATTACATTAAGAAACGCTTTAGACCCTATATCCTACAGTAATTGTCGTATTTCACCCAAGATCATCACGGGCGTCCCGTTTACCATCGATTTTCGTTACAACAATGCATACGGCTATCCAAAAAACATAGTCTTGATTTCTCCGCCGCGAAGTGGTACCTAGCGCCAGTACAGCCTGGTCTATTTGTAATCTGATATTTATTATTATCGTAAACTAATTAATTATATATTCAGTACCTTTGGTCGATTATAACTTCTGTTTTAAAAACCGTGTGATCTTCGCTAATACACCGTTTTATAGAGCTTTAAAAACAGTACATACTGACCAAGTTGCAAAGAAACACAATAAAAATTGACAAAGTTACGGCGAAATTTGAAATGTAGCGTACGGGTCAAACCGGAATTTCAGACAAAAACAACCGGAAAAGGTCCAAACACAAACAAAGACTGTTGCTATGGTTTTTTAAGTGGCCGGAATGAATTCCCCAGGGTACAATACCCTATATAAGATATTTTTGTCGGGACTGAAGCGCGTGGGCAAACCATATATAGTCAAACTACGGCAAGCGCGTGCATGCTGGAAAATTCCCGATAAATAAAAAAAATTCAAAATAAATATTTCTAAAAGCCGTATGGAAGGCACGTTTTACAGTCTAAAGAAACAGATAAAAAGCTAAATTTCGACCATTAGAAGTTTTTCAAGATATTAAAGATATTAAAAGATATTAAAGATTGTTTGATTTGAACTGAAGTATGACTGGAGGTATGTTTGGGATTAAACTTTTAGTATTTTTGATTCTGTAATGTTTAGTCAGCAAAATAGCCCACTGTTAAAAAGCTTATTTTGTAAGGATTCCAATGGTGTTAATTTCATTGCCAGGGGGTAAATATTTTGCAAAGGAGATCGTACTTAAAGTGCTCTTGCGACAACTTGCGACAACATAATTAAAATGCGACCGTCCAGAAAGAGTTAAATAGGGGATGTCTATACCAGAGACATGTCCATACTGTAAGGAACGGGAAACGTGGAACCACACGTTGATACTATGCCACAGAGCTCAGACACTGTGGAGAAAGATGCAACAATTAATAGACACGCTGGCTGGCCAAAAAGTCTTGGTCAATAATACATCCATCGCATTCGGTAATAATCTACCAGCGAACTCACCCGGCAGAGATCTGGCCCACTACGTAATAATCAGCACAGTGTACGTCCTGTGGTCTATGAGAAATAGACAAGCTGTGAAGCCCGACAAACAACAAGGAGATATCTACCACCAAGTGCTAAACCGCATGAGGAGACAGATAAGATCTATGGAACTCATTTCGAAGAAACAAATCAAGGAGATATGGTCTCATGAAGAGATCTTATGTAAATATAAAGACAATAGACTCGCACTTAATTTTTGAAGGAAACATTCTGAACAGTAGATAGCAGTAGATATAAAGCAATATACGACCCTACTTGTAAATAGATGTAATTTGGAAATAAAGGATTTTAAAAACAAAAAAAAAGTATCTGTTCTTATCAGCTTAATATCTGATATGTTAGGCAATGCCTAACTCATATATTAAACTGATTTTTGGACCTCAGCCATGGGATTGAAGCTTGCTCTGGCCACGGGTTGTCTCGGTAACGCTTTCCGGGTCACAACAATATCGCTTGACTCTTCATCCCACATACTCCTGGCGTGAAATACGATACCCATAATTCTACACCACACTTTGCTAGACAAATTGATTCAGATGACATAAAAAAACTAGCCACTGCACTAAATCAGTCACAACCATGCTATCTCTGCGAATTGTTGGAATCAAACAATTTCCAGCCACATGCATTTGAAGAAATACACAGCAGTCTACCATCCAAACTAGTGATCCAAGGATAGTGCAAAGTTTTAAAAGACAAATGCTATGTTACATGGTTTATAGTGCGTACGTAATTGTTGTGCATCCATGTTTATGTTGTGTTGATATTTGCATATTACGTATTTACACGAGCAATTTTTATTTGGCAATTATTTTTACCTTTACTATTTTTATTTGCCCTTGAAAATTGATGAAATGTGACAAGCTTTTGAAAAGCTAGCATGCCAGTTTTTTCAACAAGTACACTTGTCAATGAAAAGCTTGTAATATTTCATCATTCGTAATTCTAAATTTGCGATGAGTGATTTATATTTTTGCCAATATATTAGAGTAAGCAGATAAAATTGTCTTTTGTTTACGGTTGCAATATTTGATTAGTTTTATTCAACTAATTACAAATATGTCAACTCAACTTCGATTATTTCAAATTTTATTTATTTATTTATTATTTCATCGTGTATATAAAATTTCGAGAGTACGGTTGTACACAGACTACTAAAATAAAGGCTAAGCAAAACTAGAATGTATATAGAATGCATCATACATCATAGTTATATATACAGACGCATCCTCATCAAAATGCCATTCGCATTTGTAAACAACAGAGATGTGTTCTATTAATATTGCATAACAAATGTCAAATTTCAAAATTATGCAGTTCATACTATACACTTTACTACTCTAGTGACTCTACAAATTACACTCTACGAGTCTACGGACAGAGTATAGCAACTTCTCCTATCTATAAAATTCGCCAGAAACAATACGTATTAACGTAGCCGTATTAATGTGTATAAATTGTACGCAAGTCGACTTTATACCTTAGATCGCTGGTAAAATTCAATGCTGTAAACTATAACTAACATATTCGCTATTTACGGTCTATTGTCTATTGAATATATAAATGACAAAACGCACTACTAATCCAAAAGGCCAAAATGAAAACGTTTATTTATAAATTTGATCGTATTTCCATCACATTCCCACTCCCAGCTGCCACCATTGTGCGGTAAATATTTCGAAATTTCGTATTTTCGTCCCGTGATACTTGAACGCACGTGTTCATAGCTACCGGGGGAGTTAGCACCCAATATTATATATAAAACGATTGTTATGATGTAGACGTTTAATACCACAACCCAAATGTTGTTCGTAAATCTAATTAAACATTGCATGAATACAACCGAATTGAGCTATAAGATAACTTGAAAGTGCTTAAAAAAGTTTCAACCCCAAAGTTTAACAGATACGGTATTAATAGAGAATCTTCGCAAACACCCCCCGGAAAGTTTACACTATGATGTGTCTATCTATGTGTGATAGCTCGTGTGAATTTTCGCCCCTCATCACAATACTGCAAAGTCAAAAACTTTGCACTAAAAACGGTGTGTTGAAATGAAAACAGATGCTTGTGATATTTATGATAGTGAGGTTTGAAATGAGATGTTAAAACAGTTACCACAAAGCACATTAATAACACATGAGAAAATTTTAGAAATTGAACAAAATACTAGAGATCAGTCATCTAGTGATCAATGGTTTGAAGAAAGGAAAAATAGATTTTAACTGCATCAAACTTTGGGGCTGTAATAAAGAGAAGGAAGTCAATCTATCCCAAATCCCTGTTAGCTAAAATTCAAAATACATCAAGGCACTCAGAATGGTATTAGGGCCTATTATAAGCTTAAACACCAACATGGAAAGAAAGTGAATGTTTGTTCAAAATGTGGTTTTCTGGTTAATTCTACTTCCACTTGGTTGGGTGCAAGTCCAGATTTTCTTGTGTCTGACACCACTGAGGAAACTCACCTTGGAATTGGCGAGGTAAAATGCCCGTATTCTAAAAGAGACATGACCATTATTACAGAGGCTTGTCAAGACAAAACATTCTTTTTGGAAGAAAAAAATGGGGAAGTTAGGTTGAAGCATAGCAATAATTATTTTTATCAAATTCAAGGCTGCATGTAAAGTGGTGTGATTTTGTTGTGTTCACAACCAAAGACCTTCATATTGAAAGAATTTATTTTGATAGTGATGTTTGGGACAAAGCAATGTTACCAGAATTAAATGGCTTTTACTCTACATATTTAGCTTCACAACTTTTAAATGAACAATAATTTATTGTTAATAATATGTTGTTAAACTTTGTTAAATCAAATAATATATAAAATGTTACAAAGTTACTCGATGATGAAATCAAACTTTTTCATAACAATCACATCTCAACAATTCAAGGAGGCAAAAACAGTGTTAAATATGTACAAATTGTCCAAATGTTATCAAGATCATCAGGCAGGGTGATTGGAATGACCTGGTGTAAAATTCGGTAATTTTTAATCCGAGAAATTGCCCTTTCAACATGCACCCGCACCAAGGCAATTTTTCTTGTTGCCATTTCTTCTTCAGCAGACAGTTGGGGTTTTCCATCAAGAAATGGAGGGATGTTTAACTTTACACCTGTAGGTAAATCTGCCTCCATGTCAAAACCCCGATCTGCCATCAGTTCGTCCTCAGGCTCAAGAATGTTTAGGATACCACAATCGTTTGTTATCTTCTCATCACTTGTACTCGCAGCATACAAGCTTGATACAAAACTGGGATATCCATTGGGGGAAATGCCTAACAAACCCTTTGCCGTGTTGTGGTTTTTGTAGCTAGAAAATGTTATGGACTGGCTTCTGCAGGATGATGGTTCCTCTATAAAAAACTTGGTGCAATCTATGATGACCCTTGTATTTGGAAAGGCTGTTTTAAAACAAGTTGGCATATTGTCATTAACAAACTGATGACTTGGCCAAATATAGGTAGGGCACAGAGGCGTTGTTGTAAAAATGAAATCCAGGTTTTCCAAATGCGGGAGACATGACTTTCAGACAAACCAAATCTGTGAGCGAGGTCTCGTAAACAATAATCCACATCTCAACCAAGACAATACAAGAAAAAGTTCTTGTTCAGGGGACAATATGCTTGGCCTTAAGATGTTATAGGTGCAGTGTTTGAACCATTATAGATAAGGTGGTTACAAGCAGGGGAAAGATAATTAAAAAATGCTTTAAAAGTTGAGTAGTTGGGAAACCCAGTGTAAAATTTAAAATCAACATCACTGCCAATGAATCTTTCAATCACCATCACACAGAACTCCCAAGGGAATCGCCATCACATTTTGTTTGTAACACTGTGTTATATGCTTGCAAGGCTTTCACTTGTTTCTGTAACTGCTGCTTAACTTTATCTTCGGCTTCAACATGCATGCTACATGCTTCAGGTAACGTCTCTGAAGATTGCTCTACATTAGCAGAAGTTGACACATACTCCTCAACAGCATTTGCTTTTAATTCTCTGTCAGTAGGGATTTTTCTCGATTTTGTGGTGGTTTGTGGTCCAAAAGTGGGAATGTTGTTAACATAAGTTTTTTGCCACTTGGGAAATGAGCTGAGCACTCTCTGGCTCTCTCCTTCGCAGAGGCTTGGATAAAAAAAATTATAAAAGGTATGCTAATATTGGATAATAAATAAAAGAATGCGCTAGATGGTAATAAACAAAATAGAGGGCGGCGAAGGGTAAAAAAAATTATAAAAGGTACGCTAATATTGGATAATAAATAAAATAATGTGCTAGATGGTAATAAACAAAATCGAGGGCGGCGAAGGGCGAGGCGAGAAAATAAATAAAGCCTCTGCCAGATTTCACATCCAACATGGCGTCAAAACGAGGGGGGGGGCAGCATATTATATTACACATTGACCTAATAGTAAATACAAAACAATATGGGCACTCCGAAAACGGTTAACGCTTTTATGCCACATTTTGCCTATCTTGCAGTCATCATCTTGCAGCCAATAGTGTGTCTTAACTTTGTGTTGTATGCGGCTTGTGTTCTCAGAGAATATTTGATGGTGTTTCAGACTGGCAATATTTGATGGTGTTTCAGAATGGCAATATTTGATGGTGTTTCAGAATGGCAATATTTGATGGTGTTTCAGAATGGCAATATATGTTGGCTAATGTTGCCCTCATTGCGACCGTAACAATCTCGGTTGTTTTTTTCTCGAGGACTACTACAGCATTATAGAACTGTGCACAAGCAAGTTAAATTTAATGATAAAATTGTGAAGGAAGGCGCTTTGTTGTTGTTGCACACATGTATACCGCATTAGAAACACTGTCTGAAGAGCAAAGGAAAATCAATTGCCAAACTGGCCTCTATATTTATATTTTCCAACGAAGTCACGTCTGTCACAACCAGTAGATAATAAATATAAAACAAAAACCTCTTATGTAAATTTAAAGTCACTTGAAGTATCATAAGTGAATAAAACTTTCGGATTGCCAAGATATTTTGGGACACACATCTTTATAAAGATTTGAGCGAGAAAGCGTAGGAAATCTGGCAGAGGCTTTCCGATTTTCAGCGGTTTCCTCATTATATTACCATTTAGCGCTTTTTGTTTATTACCATCTAGCGCATTATTTTATTTATTATCCAATATTAGTGTATCCTTTTATAATTTTTTTTATCCAAGCCTCTGCGAAGGAGAGAGCACTCTCTGGTTAGGACGAGGATTGAGCAAGCCTTTTGTTTTCAACAACTTTATCCACTTTTTCTTTATTTCTTCATGTTTTGGTATTTAGTGAAAGGAAAGCTCAGGATTCTTTTGACTGTTATTGTTGCATTGTGGCACACAACTGTGCACTCAATGTAATTTGTGCACTCATAAACATTTTGTGCACTCGATGTAATTACATTCAATTTGTACAGTTCATTCAATACATTATAATTTAACTTTGAAATATAATTTATGTTTAATTACTTAATTTAATTGTACATATGTTGTATTAAGAATGATTCAATTGTAATATTCAAGTTTTATATGAAATTATTCAGTCATTTTCCATTGAAATTCAACAGCTCCTTCATTAAGAAGTATTATTTTAATGTATCGTGTACCTGTCTGGCTTGTAGGGTAGAGGACCGTTCATGTGGTCTTGCTAAATTATTTAGTGCAGCATCATTAATTAGACTTCTCCACGACCCAGGGGTTGTATTTCCTGCCCCATCATCTACATCAATAAAACCTGATGGGTTTATCAAATTACAAAACTAAATTACTCCAAATTACAAAACTAAACATACTTTAGAGTAAATGACAAAGCACAAAGTCAAAGTAGCCATATTAAAATATAGGAAACACAAGTGCATCAAACCGGAAATTCATAATAGAATCTTATAGAAAATAGAGGGATTTTCGTCAAATATCGCGATTTTCTCGCTACATACGAACTCTGTGGAGTATAGGTTTTTAGACCTTAATGATATGGATGAGGAGAGTTCTCTGGCGTTTGGTGAAAGCGAAGAAAGCTTTGACTCGTCTTTTAACGACGATTTTGGACAAACTGTGGCATTGCTCGATATGAACGTCGAAGAAGTGCTGTTCGAGATACAAAACTCGTATGAAGAGGTGAGCTTAAAATCAAGAAGAATGTAGCCATGATCTTTCAATAACCTTACCTCTAACTTATCTTCAATCTGCTTCTTTAGGTTGAAGGAAATAAGAATTTCCCTTGGGAGTTCTGTGCGAAAATTTGCAAATCAAAGGGTGGCCGCACAAAGCATCAACGAAGCAGAAACATGGCCGAATTGGGGGAGAGTATTTCAGCAAATGTTGCCCTTACTACACTTGAGAAAACTAGGTCCATCATATGCGATATTGCTCGATGTTTGACTGATGAGCAATTATATAAGCCTGAGCAAGCAGCAGAAGTTTTTAAGCTGGAACCAAGTGAGTCATTTGTTGGTTTCCTGAATGATCTCCTTGTAAAGCATAAACGTAAGAAGAGTATTGATAAATTTCTCAAAGAGTTTTATGGCAAAACAAATGCGCATTGGCAAGAATATTTCCATCCTTATTCTGACAAGAAGATGGTCTTTTTGATGTTGATTCACCTTCCAGAACGCCTGATGAAACTCATTGAGAAAGATAAAGAACCATCTGATTCTGAGGTAGGGTTTTCTGACCTAGCTAGAGGCCCTTGTATTGTGGTTAATAATAAGCTATGCCATGGTATGTTATACCATGGTATGTTATACCAAACCTATATAAAATTAGGGCTTAACTATATAATTCCCTGCCACTTTGTATATCTCTTTCAGTAAGTTAAAATATATTTTTCTTGGGACCAACAGAAGGAAGGCTGTACACATGCTATATTGTTTAGGGTTAGGGTTGGGATGTGGGCCAGGCAACAAAATATCAGTTTAAATTTCTCATTTCCTGATGAGGTCAAGGCAATGCACAGCAATATAAAAAGGTTGATGATGGGGTATTCTACAGTATCAAATTTTGTTGGCATCTCGCTCGATTCAATAATAGTTGAACGGTTTTTGTAGATGGAAATTATTGAGTGTAAATTATATACATTTATTAGACCTAACCAGGAACAGCTGCGAAAAATGCAACTATATATAGGTCCCTGGCAGGAATTGAATCTACGGCCCTGAATTCCTGCCAGGGACCTACAGTTGCATTTTTCGCAGCTGTTCCTGGTTAGGTCTGATAAATGTATATAATTTACACTCGATAATTTCCATCTACAAAAACCGTTCAACTAACTATTATTCTACAGTATAATTATATAGTTATTTCACTTGGTGTTATATTATTGTCTTTTACCAATTCATTCTAGGAGGAAGTTGCTCTATCACCAGAGGAACATGGGCCATTGACCCAGGGGCGCACATTAAAAAAAAATTGGGTGGGTGTCCTATGTTCTGGGACCGACTTTTGTAGTGTTTGTGTTTGATAAGAAAAGCCAACTCTTTTAAGGCGTGCACGGTACGAGTGAACATGTGAAAGCAAAGCGTTCGATTTAATGTCACAGGCTTGTTGTTACAATTAATATAAAATTTAATAGTTCGATGTTTGGTAATAGCACGAAACCGAGTAACTGTGTAAAAAATAGTATACAGGGTTCTCAAAAAAGTAGACCATTAGAAATTAACCTATTGTTCTAATTTGAATTTATAGTATATTAGCCACAAGCCCACAGTATTATTAACTCTTTCTGGTCGGTCGCATTTTAATTATGTTGTCGCAAGTTGTCGCAAGAGCACTTTGAGTACGATCTCCTTTGCAAAATATTTACCCCCTGGCAATGAAATTAACACCATTGGAATCCTTACAAAATAAGCTTTTTAACAGTGGGCTATTTTGCCGACTAAACATTACAGAATCAAAAATACTAAAAGTTTAATCCCAAACATACCTCCAGTCATACTTCAGTTCAAATCAAACAATCTTTAATATCTTTTAATATCTTTAATATCTTGAAAGACTTCTAATGGTCGAAATTTAGCTTTTTATCTGTTTCTTTATGCTGTAAAACGTGCCTTTGATAGGGCTTTTAGAAATATTTATTTTGAATTTTTTTTATTTATCGGGAATTTTCCAACATGCACGCGCTTGTCGTAGTTTGACTATATATGGTTTGCCCACGCGCTTCAGTCCCGACAAAAAGTTTTGTACCCTGGGGAATTCATTCCGGCCACTTAAAAAACCATAGCAACAGTCTTTGTTTGTGTTTGGGCCTTTTCCGGTTGTTTTTGTCTGAAATTCCGGTTTGACCCGTACGCTACATTTCAAATTTCGCCGTAACTTTGTCAATTTTTATTGTGTTTCTTTGACAGTTGGTCAGTATGTACTGTTTTTAAAGCTCTATAAAACGGTGTATTAGCGAAGATCACACGGATTTTAAAACAGAAGTTATAATCGACCAAAGGTACTGAATATATAATTAGTTTACGATAATAATAAATATCAGATTACAAAGGTGTTAAAACTCACGGAGATCTGTAAAACAATGTATTTAGCGATTTGTTTGGATTTAGTCAAGAACAGGTGTGTTTGCTGAATCGATTGGTGATCGATTGGTGGTATTTTCGTCCGTTTTGGGTGAGGGGCGCCAAAGATACAAGCGCTCAAAATCATCATGCGTTGGCGGATGATATTCGACGTTGCCGTTTAGAAAGAGTTAAGGAATAGACTAACAGTACATTATTAAAGTCAAAAGCTTAATAATGCTTCTAAATAAGTCTATAGTTCGTGCCTGATATTCTCAACCAAGAGTAAATACCTGACAACTCAAATTGTTTAGAAAGTTATAGCAATTAGCAATAGATTTCAGAAAGTCAAATCAGTTTTTAAATAGTTCACCACAGTTTATTTGATCGAAAAATGACCATCGAAATTACTTCACACGAATAAGGCGTTGTGTTTTTGGCAGCTCGGCCCAACGATCAACAACAGTGTCTAGGTCAATCGTATCCGTGAGATCCTTTTCACATCCAAGAGTGATTAGATCCTTTAGCCTTCTTTCTTTCATCATTGAACGAATGGCAGTCTTAATCAATTTAAGCTTCGAAAAGCTGCGTTCGCTCGATGCGGATGTAATCGGCGCTGTCAGGAGAAGCTGAAAGCATCTGCTTGTCAAGGGGAAAATTGTCTGCCTCTCTTTAGCACAACGCGCAGCTCTTCGACTGTTTTAATATCTGGCATGTTATCATCACTATGTTGTCTAACCATTGTAAGTTCAACATTCAAGACCTCGGTGTCAGGCTGTAATGACAAAGGGAGCAACTCTGTTAGGGACTCGATATCTTCTTGTTTGGGATCTTCTTTGTACGGTGGAAGAAGTAGGGAAATACACGAGGCAATAATGTCGAAGGCAACTTTAACGTTATCTGAGAGAGCAATGATTTGGTGGTCAAGGATTTGAATAAACTCTTTTCGATAATATTCGTTCAGATCCAAGCATGCTTCAGTTTCCGGTTTCTCGTCAATTCGTCTTGGGCGTCCAATACGATGCGAAAATATAATGGCTGCATCTATCTGCTTGTTGAGATTATCTTCATCGTTGCGTAAGTGGCGCAATGTAGCAATGGTTGCTTCGGCAGCCTCAAGAGTATCGACGACGTTCAATGTCAACTGTCTGAAGTTGTTTCGTCAATATCTTGGTTTTCACCATGACATTCCTCATGAACATAACCATAACAAGGAACTCAAACGAACGTACTCTTGCCAACAAGTTTTTCGCCTTCGTTTTGGTCTGTGTCTTGAACATTTTCCAACTCTTTTAGCGCATCGACTATCTCTTCATAGCTCGACCAAACAGCTCGAATGGAATCTGCACGGGCCACCCAACGTGTCGCAGAAAGATTTGTCAAATCTAACACGTTTTCAACATCTCCTTCACTGACTTTCTCGCGAAACACGCTATACCGTTTCGGAGCTGACGTAAAAAAGACAAACACCTCCTGCAGAATTTCAAACATGTGACATGCAGCGGTACTCGCCTCGCAGCTATGCTCCACTGTTGTATTGATATGGTGTGCAAGACAGGGAAAATAAGGGACTTCTCTTCCAAGATGCTCCTTCATTTTCGCTTGACAGCCCTTGAAAATACCAGACATGGATGACATGTAATCGTAGGACTGGAAGACGATGTTGGCGGTACTTATGCTGTTTTCGTCTAGAGCAGCCAGGATTCCTTGAGCATGACCTTCTCCCGTCTTATCTTCAATCTCTCGCATATCCACAAGACGCTCTTGTGCATGTCCCTCTTGATCTACATATCTTGCAACCACAGAAAGTTGATCCACATGGGAAACATCGGGTGTTGTGTCAGCGATGACGGCAAACATCTCAGCTTGACATAGTTCGGCAATGACTCTGCTCGAAACATCTTTCGCCAAGAGCTCAATATACTCATTTTGAGATCTCGAACTAAGGTAGTCAACTCTGTGCGGTCGCATTGGGGCGTCAGCCAACCATCTGCGCAGGATAGGAGAATGTCATGCTATATGACAATTTGACGAAAATTTCCGGTTCCATCTTTCTCCGATGAGGAACCACGAAACGCTATCCCTTGCCGTGCGAGAGTCCTTGCAACGTCCAAAAGAATTTTAATCGATGCACGATTGCGCTGGGTCTCAGCTTCGTCTTTGATTAAATTGTTTCTGCGAACTTTATCCAGCAAGAGGTCGATGTTGGAGGATTTTTTCTGAAGTGAATGCTGCGCGATGACTTGAGCTTGAAAAGTGTTCAGCTAATTTTCCAGGCTTGTTTTTTCCACGACTTTTCATCTTGTGCCAAGCTTTAACGCCGTCCTCTGCCCATGCTTTACAGCCTTGGTCATGTTTTGTGCCAATACCAGATGGAAACAGCTGGCAAACAAAACAAAACGCTGCATCTTTTTTCACGGAATACTCGACATGTGGATAGGTATTGAACCACGCAGATGAAAAACGGCACTGCTTAGATGGAGGAATATCAGGGTTTCGTGGATATCTACCAAGTTTTGGTTGGAACGGACCATGCTGGATGACGCATACTTTGTCTTCATCAGTCAGAATGGGTCTTCTACAGCCTGGATCACGATCAATTGGAACAAATTTAGTAGTAGTTGATGCTTCTTCAATCACCTTTTCTTGGGCATTAATGTGTGCCAGCACTTCGAGTGTCGGAGAGGAGAGAAGAAGAAACTTGGTTGACTCTTTCTACTATATCAACAAGTTCGCCAAGCAAGTTTTCAGGCAGTGGGACATCTACATTTTCAATCTTCGACACCAACTCTTGACATTCTCTTAAGTTTGCACTTAGAAAACTAAGTTTTCCAAAGCACGATATCCAGGTTTTGCCTTCTTTATTGATGTTTATGTCTGTCAGTATGACAGTCTTGACAGATTGAGCTTTGGAACCACTGTGCTCTAGGTTTTCCTGTTAAAGAAATATGTAAATGTTATGGCAAAACAATTCTCATCCACGCCAAACATTTTACCAACGTTGCACCAAATAGATGACTTACCTGGTCGTTATCTGATTCTGTCATACTTTCAGCAGAAGATACATTTGGTTGATCACTTGGTTCATCATTTGATTCATCACTTGGTTCATCCGTTCGAATACGTTTCTGTATAGTTTCCGAACTGCAAGGATTGTTGACTATGGTCTGTATAATAATACAATTTATTATATGACAGTATACTATATACCTACAATAATTGATTACTTAACATTTAACAAATGGTAAATATTTCCCTCATAGTAAGACACTATTGCTAGTCAGAGCGCACGTGAAAGTTTGGCTTTGTTTTACAATATGTTAATAATATATACGGTATTTACACCCACCGCTGTATCAGAGGTTTTACTCTTGTCAGGTTGAATTTCTTCGGTTGTATCATCTTTTGCTACTTCTTCTGTAAAGCTTTCGTCGTTCGTTAACTACAAAATTATTTTTGACTTTAGACAAGCATCTCCTTGATCAACCAATCTCAATTAATCAATCTTTTATTTTGCCTGATCTCTATGTAGAATTTCAAATTTAATGGCAGAACTTAAGGGAAGGACATATTCTTAGTTAGATTAAAAAGGCACAAACCTGGTCTGAGTGTTGTCGCAAAATATCCGGAATGAACGAACTTTGGGAATCTGTTGCAGCATCAAAAGTCTAAATGATTGCATGACATTATTACATGCATGACAATTTTTCATGTTTTGTATTTTACACGTTGGCGTTGCATCATTGCATATTCGTTACTTAAATTTTCTTCACAATTTTTGTTAGTTTCCGCGTCGTTGCCATTTTGTCATTTTGCTGTATACATCATTAAAATTATATATTTTATATTTAGTATAGAGGCAAATAGAGTACTGAATTACATAATATTTTGTATACTATTATCATTATATTCTAATTTATTATTTTTATTTAATTCTATTATATAGTATTCTCTTCTTTTTCTGGAAAATTGAAACGTCAACTAGGTTTTTGTCTCGCCATAATACATATTTAGAGTCTAGACTTCCATAGACATAGTTCCATACAATATACTCTAGTCTCTAGAACGCAGCTCAGTAATTTCAAACACCTCTGAATATAGCTATATAACCTTGTATAGCAGCTATATGAATAGAACGAGGGCAAAATTCTGTACAATATGTCAACACACTCAAATTTTGAAGCAACATTAATACATTATGTTATTTATGTATAAAACCGGAAACATTAACATACCAGTTTTGTCTGTTTTTTGTTGACAAGCGGCAACATGTTCGCGTTATATTTTGGATGCGCAGCCTTGCAATGCTTCCCCCTGTAATCGTTGTCAAATACTTTATTGCACAAAGCACACGTTACTTTAAAGCGCTTGTTTGTCATCTAAAAGAAGACGCAAAATATTTAAATCAGCACTTGATATGAATATAATGATATCTGAATGCGCAAATGTTAAGCGGTTCAAATGTTTGCCCAAAATGCATTATTGATTATAAATTATAAATGCTACACTGCCACATACCTCGCTTCCATTTATTAAAACGTAGACTCCTTCAAAATTACGGATAGACTCTTCGACGGGATAGTATTCCAAGAGTTTAAACGTTCAGTTTCGCAGAATTTTTGCCTTTCAAAGTTTCAGACTTTCAGTTTGTGCGACCACGACTAACAATGCGCGTTTTAACACCGCGGGGGCTTGAGGTAATCTGATTGCATTATGTTGGCTGAACAGCCTGATTATTGCCTGAACTGTTGCGACACGGAAGTTGATTATTTGCTGCTAGTATAATATGATTGATATCTTGGTTTGTGTATGCGCGTTTTTGTTATTTTTATGTAATTTCCATTTCTATTACAAATAAAACGTACACCTATTTCTCTTTTTCGACCCAAAATGATAATGTATTTCAGATTTTAGCGGGACCGACTTTTTTCGTCCTATACAGGTTTCGGGACCAACTTTTTAGACATATTTCACAAAAGATGGGGGGGGGTGTCACACCCCCCCACACCCCTCCTAATGTGTGCCCCTGCATTGACCTATTTGGCTGGTTATGTCATATGATCTTTGTATCACAAAAGTAAGAATTGCTCAAGGAGTGACCCACAGAGGAATAAAGAAATTCAAGCCTTAATGAATTCAATGCGAACTGCAACAGAAGATAATGAGTACATTTCATCTTTGTCAAGAGGTGGCCTTTGGTCACCTCATTTATGGTTAGTCAGCATAATGGAAGTTAGCGAGTTAGTTTTTAGGAAGCACACAGATAAAGATAAGGTTACTTGCTTACCAGTAGACAAGATTGTTATTGAAGTTTTAGCTTCTTCTCTTGTGAAAAGCTTGTGGTGTAATATAATTACAAACTGTGATGTAGAAATATCTAAGGAATGCCAGTCTCTGTGTTTGGAAAATATTGTAAGATTATATATCACTGTTAGATGTTTTTCGTTTGCAAGAGATATTGTAAATAAGTATAAACTTAAGGAAAATGTTCAGCGAAAGAAGGCTTTGAGGACAAATCTAAAGAAATCCAGTGAACTGATGAAATAAACCTATTATATATAATTTATTACTAACTGGTAAATGTAAATAGTTTTCAAAGTGATATTGTAAATAGTTATTTAATGTTAAAATATTTACACTTCTTTTGCAAAAATTTCTTCAGTTCATCCAATATGACCCAATGCACCTGAGAGTTCTATTGGTCTGTAATACTTTGTTATTTACTCGGTCATATACTATATAATGTTCTCTTTGTCAGGTGGGTTAATATATAAAGTGCGATTATGGTATGGAAACAATCCAGAACTCAAATTTAATTGTTTTTCCCTGAACGGTTACAGACTGATGTCACAATTTTTTTTTCTTCCCAATTTGATCTGATATGCTCATTAGCAATTTTCTTCCAACCTGCATAAGCAGAGAACAAAATTGCTTTTCTAGCCAATATAAATAGCAAAGTAAATAGTGATGACAAGTGCTGAAAAAAGTTCATTTGTTAATGTTGAATTTTCAAGTTGATTTTACCATTTAAGGTGCAAGGACTCCCCTTGATGAGTAAAATTGTCTGGCTTTGGACAGAGTAAATAATAATAAATACACTGGGGTATACAGCTGATTTAAAAAAGGTTGTCCCTCGGAAATTCAAAATATAAAATATGAAACCAAAGTGTCTTATTCATGTGTGTACTGAAAAAGTGACTACAGGATATTTGCACAGTTAGTAGTAGCAAAGCAAAGCTCTGTGCCGAAAGTCACAGCGCCCAGTCCCATCATGAATTTTGGTCTCATATTTTGGAATTTGTATTTTGGATTTCTAGGGGACAACCTTTTTTGAATTAGCTGTATATGCCCATATAAGTGGTGTCACTATTAAATATCTGCCAATTCGAAAAAAAGTTAAATGTAAACAGCTTGGGTATTATGTACCAGTACCCAGTAAAATGTTCTATAACAGTGTTCAGCAAGCAGTAAAATAGTTTTTCCAAAATGCTCAATGCTACCATAGTTTGTTCAAAAGTAGTTAACTACTGTTCATTTATTTATCCTTTGGCTTCTTTGTCTTCTTTTTGGGCAACGGCTCTTCGCTGACATAACTCCACTTACTTCGCTTGCCAGAATGCCTTCCAGAGACATTTCCCTCAATAGACTGTGGTGCAACGTCTCTCAATGTTGCAATCTTTAAATCGTTATACCCAAACTCAGCTGCTGTTGGGTTGTCATTCCTTCTGCCTTGTGCTCGCTGATAACCAAAATACTCTTCAACGTCATCCTGGCAAAATCGTTCCGTTAGTACAAACTGGAATCCTTCGCTCAACAAGAACCTTGTTAGGGCAACAACTGAATTCACAGTCATCTTCAGCCCAGTGAAGGTTTGAGCACTTAAGAACATACGCCCTCTGTCATCAGCTGAGAATGGACCTTCTCTCGAATCAACTGATGACTTCCAGCTTGCCAAGTATGGTAAAAATTCACTCTTGAGCCAATCAAATCTGCTGTCATCAGTCTGTCGGTATGGAGCTAGGAGTGGATTACGCTTTCTTTGATGCTCTGAAGTTGAACGGACATTCATGCAATCAAAGAAATCGTTCATCATCTTGCAAAACTTGGCGGTCTCACTTGCCTCCCCTAAGGTATGGTATCGCTGAAGAGCTTGGGCAACTGTGTTACTTAACACCTGAACAGCAAAGCTAACTTTCATCTTTGAAAAGGACTTTAGTTGGATATGCTCTGTGGTTAATTTAGGAAGTTGATGTAATCCTAAATCAAGATCTGAATAGTACAGTGTGGAAATATGTTCCCATAGCATGTACTTGTTGTTGTTCCACAAGTAACGGGTTCGTTTGCCACTGCCAGAATTAAAAAGACAGTTTCTTGCTGTCTTCAATAAATGTGGGGCATCCGAAAAGAAGTAGATCTTTCTGTCGGGAGCAAATAAGTTGGTAGTGTAGTGTATCACATCACAGTCTGCATCCACTAGGTCTGAATGCAGTTGGAAAAACAAGCGATTTGGTGACGCCCCATCAGAAACAGCAGCACAAACCCATAGGTTGCAGACAAGCTCAAGCACTGACACAGCTTTCCAGAACAAAGGCATAATCTGATAGGAAGTGACATCTTTAGTTAAGAAATAAGCAAGAGCATATTTCAAATCAGTGGCAGCACCTCTGACAAAGAAAACAAGGGCATGTGTAGCCAGCTCATTGGAACCAAAACTGCTAGTGTTCAGTTCCTCTTCACCAAGATCAACAAAACCAATAAGTTCATTGGAATGTTTATCAAATACCAACTTTGATTGAATCTTCATCTCATCGAATGCGACAACAACATATCTTTGGATGTCAAAAAACTGGTTTGTTTGATCCCTCAACCGCTCTACATTCTCGGGCTGAAAACCAGCTCTTGGTGTGAAAAAGTTCCGATAGTCTCGAAGTGTTTTTTCACTTGGTAGCACTAAAACTCCGGATTCTCGTATTTCTTTGTATGCTGCTGGCGACTTTGCATGAATTGAAAGGCAAAATCGAATGATGTGAGGGTGATATCTTCTCCCAAACTTTGGAGATGCCAATAACTTTTGTTGCTGCTGCCAAAAAACCCTCATATGCGGAGTGACCTCATTACCATTATCAGCAAGGATTGTTAGGATATCCTTTTCCAAAGTTTCATCAATAGAGATGCTGTTCTTTGAAATTTCCTTTTCCAAATCAGCAAGGCGACCTTCAAGCTCCTTACAGGTAATTATCTGCTTCTGTACTGTGGCAACCAAGCGATCCTTACTCGATTTGGACAGAGGTGCTTTATCCTTTAAGGGTTGAGATGATTTCATTTCAGCCTTTTTCTGTTGACTAATAATGGAGCTTTCTTGCATGGTACAACTGGAGCAGGAAGTGTGATCACA
Source organism: Trachythela sp. YZ-2020 (assembly GCA_016169945.1). Classification (NCBI taxonomy): domain Eukaryota; kingdom Metazoa; phylum Cnidaria; class Anthozoa; order Malacalcyonacea; family Clavulariidae; genus Trachythela; species Trachythela sp. YZ-2020. The sequence continues at coordinate 1,560,788 of JADLSH010000164.1, read as the reverse complement.
AAGCAACTCACAATTTGCTGATCTCAAGAAGGTACAGGCTTGAAATGGTGGGCCATCTTCTTCATAATTTTCAGGCTTTATGGGAACAGTGTGCCTAATGACATCACTAGAATTAGGGACAGAACTTGGGTCAACACATTTTGAGTATGTGTGTTCATTTTTGTCAAGGCCTTCACAAACATACAATTGTAGCTTGGACAAAATGGTAGAGATGGTGGTATGTTTTACTGATCGCTTCAATTCAATGTAGATAGCATGATTATTAGGTAGAAACCAATTATACACAGCTACAGAAAAATCAAGCCCAGAGGTAACAGAGACAGTTAATTTAGGCAAGGTAAACATTGGGTTCCAGAATTCAAAAATGGCACTGTCCTCATTTTCTGTTTTCAGCCATCCCTTCATCTTTAGGTCTTGAATTCTCGCCTTAAAACTTTCAAGGTTGTGGTACACCACAGGTTTACCTAGTTGGTGTCGAACAAGCTCTCGCCGTGTTGATGTTGTCGCAGTAGACACATCATGCTCTTGAGTAGTAGCACTACTTGTTGTCAAATTTAATGATGGCACTGCTCCAGGCTCCAATCTCTTACGTTTAGGGTCTAGAAGAAAGATTGACCATGAATTGACCCAATCTCTATTTGCTACAGCGAGTTAATTTTTAGCAGTTTCAACAGGTGTATGTATCACAGAATATCGCAAAAATTTACATGTTCCATATCTTTTGTCAAATATATATAATGTGGCTTCTTAATATTTTTAGTATAGTTTATCGATATACTTTTTCTTCCTGGGGGGTTTGGGGGACTTAAATATTATTTTTAATTGAACATTCTGTGGAACAAACTCTAATGTACCACAGAATATACCAGTGCAGAGATAAATAAGCAACGGTTTATCAAATTGTACCAGGATTGGCGTGTCATGTTGTGTGATAATACTGTAGGATATTGCTAACTTAATTTAGTGAAAGGTAAATACTAAAATCAGTACAGCATACCAGTGGTGTCACCAAAGAATACCAGGTTTTTCAATAATTTTGAAAAATTAAGTTTTTCAATGGTAAAATTGATTCCTCGGTGTGATCCCTGTATAGTAATAATGTGTGTAGTAATAATTTTTATTAAAATATTCATTTTTTGTTTTTATATGTCAATTAAAACTAAAACTAATATATATTCACAAAAATAAAGTATATAGTATGTTTCCTCCAAATTTTATAAGATCAATAAATAAGACTGGTATTCTGTGGTACTGTGGTACATACACCTGTACTCTAGAATATCTATTTCTACTATACATTATATCTCTATCCAGTTATATCATGGCTTTACTATAGAATACCAGGCCAATTTGTATATCATAGGTTAAAGGCTGTACACATGCTAGAATGTTTAGGGTTAGGGTTAAGATGCGATACAGGCAACAAATCAGTTTAAATTTCTCATTTTCTGATGAAATCAAGGCAATGCATACTGTAGCAATACAAAAAGTTAATGGCCTGGTATTCTATAGTTATTCCATCTGTATTAAATTTGTGTCTTGCTGTTACTCTGACAGAGAAAATACGAAGGGTTTTCAATATGCCACAGTTAAACCATAAACCTCGCAAAAAAACTAGACATATTCCTTGCTATGCATGTTTAGAAATTCAGCAGGACATTTATAATATGTAAATTACATGCTAAGTACTTTTATGCTTTTGTAAACGCACTGTATGCTAATGATACACTATATGAATACACTTACTATCTGATTTAATTTCTTCAGTCTTGAAATGTTTTTCGCAAACATACAGCTCACCATTTTCGATTTGGCGACGTAAACTTTTATCGACAAATCGGTCCCTCGTGATGACTTTTATCCATGCTTCTCGAGTCCTCGCCGAAAGTTCGTTGTTTTGTGACGGTATTCTAAAGATTCCGACTCCAACATGTTTTCTGCTGGTTCCGCAACCAAGTATTGAGCAATTTGCTCCGGGCATTGCAATAAAATAGCCAAACCATAAGCCTTTTTCGATTCGCAAGTTGTGTAAATGCCCACACTCGTGTGTTCTGTTTGTTGCAATATGATATCATGATGGTAATCCGATATGCGTATCTATGCACAGCTGAAACAACAGGTCCTTTGCGATTCAAAATTAGCTCAAAACACGTCTTTTACTTACGCAATTTACGATGTAACATTGAATTTTTGAACCGCTTCGTATGTAGCGAGAAAAAAGCATATTTTCGAAATGCTTGTAGTAAATTGTATTACAAAACGCAGTTTAATGCCCTATATTTTTCACGTGACCAAAATTTCAACATATTTTGACACGTGACCCTGCCTTCCAAACCCTCTCCTATATTAACTATGCCCCAACCAACAAAGTTATACTTTGTGTCTTCACGTCATTTAAATGAAGTATCTCCCGAGATTGTTTACATACCTAAAAAATGCGGGCTCGTAAAACTTGTCAAGGAAAAAATTATCAATTTTTGTCATACACACAATAAAAGTTGTCAAGGAAAACTTGTTCGTTGTACACACGAGCAAGTGAACTCATCAAGAAACTTGTCAAGGAAAAATTGCTCGTCTGTACGGGGCTTTAGTCTGTGCGATACTTTGTTGGAAAAGAGATCTAATTTTTTTTTGTATAAAATAGGTTATATATAGGTAAAGGTTAGCTATATTGGTTATTGAGTTTTGTTTAGTTACTAATTTCTGACCATCTAGTCCGGAATATAGGTTGGTGCATCATGCACCACATGTTCTCCAGTTCTTCTTTCTTTTAGCATGGATTGTGCCTTCTCCGAAATCCTTCTTATGTGCTTGCAATCTAAAGACATGAGCAACCAGACATAGGCTAGAAGGTTATTTTCTTCCGTAAAGAATTACCCTGTGGCGGCCGGTACAACAAACAGACAAGAGTCTAGGTGATTGTTTGAGAGTCAAGTAGTTAGAGTCTTAAATATTTTGAGTCCAAGTCCAAAATGACAAAGAATTTGATCGAAATGGCAATGCTTCGAATGTAGTTATAGAGCTAATGCAATGGTATTATTTCCACACTTCAGACTCAATCATGTAATCAAAGTAATTATATATATAATCAGTGGCAAACAGGTTAAGCCAACTATAATAATATTCAATTTCAACTTTAAAACGTAAAGCGAAAAATGATGATAGAAGGTCCTACATACAATAAGCAGAAATGCTTAAAATTATTTTCTGGATACGCTTTACAGTGTAACAGATGAGAAAATAGAATGTCCCAGTGGTAAATACAGCTATTTCATTAAGGCTATCACAGCCCACAGTGCAAATAGCATGGCGGGCATACCTCACCAGTTTAAATATTCTTAGCTGTTCACTGGTACTTATGAGACTATGAATAATTATATATAGCTGCATTTTTTTGCAATTCCTAAATAGGAATGAATCCATTTCAGGCATTATTTAATATCGATTTATTAATAAAGAAACAAATACTGAACTAGCCTCGTCAACGAATGACGAGCGAACTAAGCATGGTACTGAGTGGCCAGGCCTCTTATTACATAAACAATACTCATAATTCTCTATCTCCCCCAAGTCTTTGGTGTTCTTTGTGATTACGGGGGACAGTAAGGACTGATAAAGTTATAGTATAACATAACATAACATGGTTTAATATGATCAGACAATCAAAATTAGTGTCATTGATTGTATGTTGAAGTTCAATGTTCCTTAAGGCCTGGGTTGTTGAAGTTTATTAGTCTCCGTAGAGCTAAGGGTGGTTTCCTTGGGGTGGGTAGAGGTGTATGGCTTGCAGTAGGCACATCTGGTGTCTCAGCATTGGCTGGTGGGGGTGATGAAGCAACTTGTGGATGCGTTGTGACGGAAGGGTGCATATCAGGTTCTGGAGTGTCCTCATTAGCTTGTTCGGTGGGACATGCTGATGGTGGGATGTAGGTGGGGTTGGTTGGTGTATTTCCATCGCTTGGGGTGGTCTTTCTTGATGTGGCTGGTTTGGTGAGGTGGCGGAGGTCATCAGTGATGTTATGACGAGGTGGTGGCATGTGCACTGGGAGATATGATCTCAAGAACTTGCGGTTGCGTAGCGTCATTCTTCCCGAGCCATCCATGCGCACAACATATTGGTCAAATTGGCGGACTTCGACTACCACACCTGTTTTGTCCCACTTGGTGGGGTGGGGACCAGTCTGGTTTTGGACGCGTACGTGGTTGCCAACGGTGAGGGGGGGAAGTCGCTTGGTGTGTTCCGACCATTTCTCTGCTAACTTCATGTGTCTGTTCCTGAGTGCTTCCTCTCTGGTAGCTAAGGTGTCCTGCCAGGTTGGGTGGGGCTTGTACCGTCCTGGTAGAATTGGTATGAAATCTTTGATGGGGCGGCCAAACACACACTGGGCTGGGGAGAGCTTGGTACTGGGATCAGGGGTGTTTCTATACTGGAGTATGGCTCGCTGGAGCGAGTCTGTGTCAAGGCTGCCGCTTGCGTCGGTGTTGGCTGTGATGATCCGTTTGACGGTTTTCACCCCTAGTTCGGCTCTGCAATTCGAGTGTGGGAATGCGACGGAGGAGAGTCTATGGTGGACTCCCCATTCTTGTAGGAATTTGGATGTGGCATTTGCAGTGAACTCCGGCCCGCCGTCGGTGGCACATTCATCCGGGATGCCAAAAGTGGCGAACAGTCGTCTTAGGGAATCAATCAGGCCCTTGGATCCATCGTGTGCCCTTTCGATGATGGGCCAATTTGAATATCGATCCACCACCACAAGGTAGTATATGCCCTTATAGTGGAAAAAATCAGCACAGATGCACTGGAAGGGGTATGTTGGTGGAACTGGTGGGTATGGGGGTGCACTTGGTTGGGAAGGTGCCATACGGTTGCAGTGGCTGCAGTTGGCTCTTTGAGATGTGATTGCAGGGGTAATACCAGGCCAGAACACAGTGGATTCAGCGCGTGCAGTCATCGATGTGACTCCTTGATGGGCTGAGTGCAGTACGGTAAGGACATGTTGTCGGAGGGAGGGTGGTATGACTATGCGGTTCTTGTATAAGATGACTCCATTGACTGTATGCAGGTGGTCGCGAAACCGGTGGTACTCTTGGAGAGTGGGGGATAGCTTGTGTCTGAATTGTGGGAATCCGGACTCGATTGCGTGCAATAGCCCTGTCATGTCCAAGTCACTAGTCGTGGCCAGTCGTACCTTGTCCCAGGTTATCGCCATGGATCTGAGTGCTGAGGTGGCTGATAACTCCAGGTGGCTGTCCATGGTGGGGGAGCTTGAGTGTGGGGGTTGCCCATGGCTGCGGATGCCTGCCAAGAAAGAGCGCCCAGCTTCATTTGCTGGGAAGGAGGAATCTCTTGTTGCTGCTATGTCGTCAGGAAGCACCAGCAGCTCTGGCGTTGTTGAGCCAGTGGGGTGTCGGGAGACAGCGTCTGCTGCTTTGTGTTTTACTCCTGGGATGTGGACCATCCGGAACCTGTAGCGGAGTGTCTTTTCTTTTAGGTTGCGAAGTCTGCCGTTTGAGATTTCGTCGAGGGATCGGTCACCAAATATCTTGAGGAGAGGTTTGTGGTCGACTGCAACGATAAGGTCTGTGCAGCCGAGGACAAAGAACCGAGCTTTATCCAGGGCATCGACCACAGCGAGAGCTTCCCCCTCGACGGGTGCATAGCGTGACTCTGCAGGATGTGTGAAGCGGCTGCCTACCAATGTGATTTTCCATCCTGTACGACAGCAGAAGGGATCACTGGACTTGCAGTCGCAATGTTTCTGAAACAACCAGAAACCAATGCCATGTTTGGACCAGTCCGTGGCCAGGCAGGTTGGTTTGGTTTTATCAAAAATACGGACTCCTTCTTCGATCTCGCTGATGATGACAGCTTTGGATTCGTTGAATAGTTGGTTTAGTGTGTCATCCCAGTAGAATGGTACGTCAGACTTGAGCAGTTCTCGGAATGGTAGCATTCGGTCTGCCGTGGAAGGCGTATGATACCTGATTGATCAATCCGAACCAGGAACGCACATCTGTTGTGTTAGCTGGGGTTGGGAATCGGCTGATAGCATCGAGGTATTTCTTGCAGGCGCACACTATCGAGGGTGATCTCGAAACCAGTGAACTTGACCGTGTCCGCTCCAAATACAAACTTGTCTGGGTTGAGTGTAATGCCATGGTGACCACAGAGGTCTAGCCAATCAACTGCCTGGAAGAAACTCTCAGTGAGGTTGTCTGCCCAGAGAAGGGTGTCGTCGATGCACTTGGTCTTATTCGGGACGTCGGATACAAGTTCGTCAAATCTCCTTGAGTAGCCATCCCCAGATGCTATGTAGCCCTGGGGTGCAGTTTTGTACCGGTAGCGCCCCCAAGGGGTGATGAAGGTAGTCAGATGGCGATCGTCTTCATGGAGGGGAATGCTGTGGTAGCCATTCCAACAGTCGAATACAGTCTTCTTCTTGCCACCTGGTACGGACCGTGCTTGGTGGAAGGGGCTTTGTGTGTGGTGGGTTTCCCGTGCTGCATGGAGGTTGAGTGATTGGAAGTCCACTGTGCGACGGGGCTTACCGTTCTTTTTGGCACACACTACCATGCGGTGGCACCATGTTACAGGTTCTCCCACTGGTACTGGCTCGATAACTCCAAGCATCACGTCCTGGTCAAGATCAGCCTTGACTTCGTGTTGCCAATGAAGTGGGACGGGAACAGGTGTGTGATGGGCAACTGGTTCTGCATCGGGGTCAACCATTAGCCTCATTGGGACGCTGTCCATGAGTGGTAGTTGCTGATGTTCACACACGTTAAAGGTGCTTGATTTATAGTAGTCCAGGAGCCATCCTTGAAGTGATTCTCTGTTCTCCTCGGTCGCTGGGAATGGTAGTTGTGTGGGTTTGGGTGGTGGTTTCTGGCGACTGAGACAGCCACAGGGTGCAAGCGGGATGTTGCTGGGTGCAGCTGTGGTAGTAGCAGGGGTGCTCTCAGTGATGCCAGAGTCTGTCTCTCGTTGTTGGGTTTCACCCACAGAGGAAGTTCTTGGTGATCATACCTAGGGAACTGCAGGCTTCGGCTAAGAAATAGCTTGTCTGAGTCGTTGGTTACATAGACAATCTGTCGGGTTTCCAGGATCTCTCCCAAGTCGGATTTGCCAGCGAACCGCAAGATGACCGCACCGAGGATCTTGATCCCGTTATTGTTGGCCGCATGCATGCGCAGTGTGACAGGGAGTAGGTCTTTCTCACCCAGACCAAGGCGGCGGATCGCCTTCATGCCAGCGAGGCAACTCTGGCAGCCTGTGTCAGCCATGGCGGGGAGTCTAACACTTTGGGGTTGTGTGACAGTGGGTCTGAACCCCAATGCGGTATAGTCATCAGGGTGGGTGCTTACATTCAGGGTAAGGAACGGTTGAGGCTGTGAAGCATGTTGGTTCCAGCACCCACTCAGGTTGTTGTATACGTGGTGATCTAGTAGGATGGGGCCTGCATGTTGTTTCTGGTGGCTGTACTGGTTGTTGTACAGAGAGAGTCGAAGATGGCGCCTCCTCTTCTCCAGTGCGATACTGTCTAGGTTTCTCTTTACTGCGACATACGGTTTCGAAATGATTGGGTTTGTTACAGTGACGACAAGTTGAATGCCGGGCATTCTGCTTTCCTGGTCTTTGGTGGGGCATTCTTGCCATGGCAATAACAGCATGGTTCTGTCTTATTACCGTTCTTTTGCTGGTCCACTCTGTTCGGGCGATGTTTTAGTTCATCTTGCTTGACTTCGGGCTGCTTCTGCTCCTTGGGTCTGCAGAAGACGGCCAGCAGACCTCTTCCTGATTCCTTTGCCTCTATGAATTGGAGAACCTCCTCTAACGACATGTCCTGATTTTTATCTCCAAGGAGGTCCAGTTGGATGTCGGTGTCGGAGAGTCCGCGTGTGAGGACTTCGCGGAGGATGTTGTCTGTGTAGTTCACTGCAGTGCTGCACGAGGGGCAGGAGATTGTAAACTTGCAAACGCCAGCTTGGCCTCGGAGGCGGGCGCAAAAGCTGCTGTTTCATCCCGGTCTTGCTTCATATTGCTCAGCTGAACTCTGGCGACCATCGTGTTTTCTTCCCTTACTGCCAGTCTCTTTATCGCTGCCAGGACTTCGTCAATGGTTTTGTTCGAGAGCGATCCACCTGCGGTGCGGGTGATGTCCTTGCGTAGGTCCTCTGCGCAGCATGCTAGGAGCTGGATTACTCTTTCTTTTCCGGATATTTTAGTGGCGTCGACGTACTTGCCATCGGGTCGGTCCAATCGATCCCCGCCGATATGGTTGGTCTTCTAACTTTCTCGATCTTGGCGGCTGTAGATGGTTCGGCTGTAGCTGCTTGGGTGGTTGGCGTTGTTGGCATATGTGTGCTGTTTGAGTGCACTGATAGTTGCAAGTGCATCCTCGACGTTTTCTGTCTCGTATGTACATTCTGGGAACGGGCATCTGTACCTCGGCATCTTTCGTTAGCTCTTTTGCTTTTCTTTGGTATTTTCCTGTGTTTCGCAACAGGAAAATCCAAGATGGCGGGCGAAGACAAAATATTTATAAATACGATGGTTTCACCGGTTTAATTGTCGCCGTTCGTCGATTATTATGGATGCAAAACACTCAGTACCATGCTTAGTTCGCTCGTCATAAATAGGAATGAATCCATTTCAGGCATTATTTAATATCGATTTATTAATAAAGAAACAAACACTGAACTAGCCTCGTCAACGAATGACGAGCGAACTAAGCATGGTACTGAGTGGCCAGGCCTCTTATTACATAAACAATACTCATAATTCTCTAATTCCTGAAGAAATGTAAGTTTCAAATGCGCTCATCTTGTAATTAAGTTGTTACATATTGCATCAAATCCAGGTGTTTCCACACATATATTCACTTGCCACGCAATTTGTTGAGAAATATGCTCAAACCAGATATTGAAAGACCAACTTCTGCTGTTTTAGTGGAAATACAGGCTCTAAGGGCCTGTTCATATGATCCCACTTGCCGAGACGTCTTGTCTAGCAGGACGAATATTTCTGTGTGTTCATATGGAGTTTTTCATCCCTCTTGCCAAGATGAAATTACAATGTTGTTCTATAATTAGCGTTGCAAAACATGTACATTTCATGCACGCAACACAAATATTTTAACGATTTTGTTGTTGCTTTTTATTTTCTTGCAATAAAAAGCATTGGTTTAGCAACATATTTCATGCTTGATTCTAAAACAAACACAAAACTACGTAAAAATCATCAAATTAAGCAGCAAAATCGGAAATTTGGTTTCTCGATTTCATCCCGGTAGGCGGGCTGGCGTGTTCATATGGAATATTTTTCATCCCGCCTACCTATGATCTTGGCTCTCACAGGCGAGATCTTGCCAAGCGGGCCAGCCCGCTTTCTCATATGAACATGATGTAAATTTTTATAGTGAAAGTACTAGGAGGCGAGATCATAGGTAGGCGAGACGTCTCGGTAAGCGCGATCATATGAACAGGCCCTAATTTTAAGGATGCGTTACTTACTGTAAATAAACGGGGAAATTATATTGGCGGACTTGTAAAGGACTTGACCTAAATATCCAGGCTCTCAAGTACTATATAGAACACTGACAGGTACTATATACTATATATATGTACTATGTCGCGCTTTGCTTCGTGTGTGATTGCACAGCGAATAAAATTATGGACTAATATATGGTTATAAAACATACAATCGATGCAGCATCTCTCGAAAAGAAACGATGATTCCATTGCGAAACATTAGGGACAGAGAAAAAAATCGAAAGTATAAGTTATATGTGAGGTATTTGGGATGTGAACTTGAATCACAGTTGATAGGTTAGATAATAATACTGATTGTATAAATATAGAAGTCTAAAAATCTATAAATCTGCAGTCGAAACAATATTCTATATAATTATGTAAAATACAATAAAATGCCAAAAAAAATGAATTTTCAAGACCCCCCCACTACTTTTCTCAATTATTCTTAGCGTTTCTGCCTTCACATCCATAAAAAATAGTTCCTTACAAGTCCCTCGAAATTCCATTTTGTTTGTTTGTCCACATTTTGGCTTTTAAGCTGCAAGTAAACCACTTCATTATTCAAACATTCTTGGCAGAGTTTTATGCCTATTATATTACTATAAGGTGCAAAAATTATTGAGACATTCCGGTCATTGCCTGCCTCCCCCTCACACAATGTTGTAAACATGATACAAAGGAAGATGGACAGCTAAAAATATTTCTCAACATTGTCTAAGGGAGGAGGGGAACAAAAACTTCAAAAGTAAGAGAAAATGTAGAAAGTTGGATAATTTTTGCATTTGATTGTAATTTACTGAATCATCTCTGGGTTATTTCACCCCATTTGTTTTTATCGCCAAAGTGCATTACTATTAAAGCCAAAACGTGGACAAACATGGGAAAAACGGCTCCTTACGAGTCCCTCAATATGTTGAGATTACATTTTGTTTGTTTCATTGCCGTATCACTGTCTTATCAGTCTTTCTTGTGTGGCCTATTTGCACATGCAACTATTATAAAACCTTTCAATGAAGGTTTCTCAATGAAGGTTGTTACCATGAAGGTCAGTTTAAAGGCTGCTATCCAGTTGTATGCACATACAAGTAATACAAGTATGGAAAGTAACCTTTTAAATTCATTTAATGTTACTTATGACATAACCAAATGAATAAATGTGCAGACTTTAGTGTTCCGTAACTTATTACTTTGTAAAATATTTAAAAACTTAGAAGGATTTAAACTTTTCCACGGTACATATGTAAAAAAAAACGCATGACTGGAAAGCCACCTTATAGCAAATTGGGCTAAATAAATTTGTATTCTTACGTCAGCTATGCGATGGCAACGGCATTCATTTTGCAGCACAGTTTTCCTCTGCCCAGTCTCCACCTGCCTTCTCCTTCTTCGCATCGTCAAAAAATGCACCTTTGTTGCTCCTATAAAATATATCAGAATTGACTATATATTCGAAACATCAAAGTTTGTTCATATTTTGAGGGTGGGGGGGTGGATCAAATTTCAATTGAGATAATCAGACATTTTGGGACACATGGTATATGTACAATATAGTATGGAACATAGATGTTCTGGCAAAGCATTGCTCCCAAACATCAGCCTCGGAAACGAATACCTGTACCTGCAGTCAAATACCGGAGTTTTTTAAATAACTGACATGAATTAATTATTTCTGCCCGTACGTTTGAGTAAAGCCGGGGGTCCAAAGCTACGCTGCTGTTAATTTATTGAAACACTTTTTTAAAAAGCCTTTCTATAACTGTAGCAATAATCAAGAAAATACATGCAGTAAAATGCTACATCTACAGCATTGATATTGTGTTGAAATACATGTGTAAACACAGAATGTGTAAACACAGAATTTCTATTGCATAACCAGTACCACAATTAATCAAAAATTTCGAACAGAATTTTGCTTGGCTGTAGAACGGGCACCACCACTCGACCCGAGGGTGTTTCGCTTACGGGAGGTTACACTACACCTTTTCCTGGTCGTTTTCAGACATTGTGAGATGAAATTCAGAAACTGCAGTTTGAGTTCAGAAATGTTCAAGTGAGTTTCAGTTCATGCAAGTCTATTTCAGACTTAGTCATGTTCATTTCAAACTTGTTGAAATGAATTTCAGGTTAGGGAAATTAAGGTGCAGAAATGCAAGAGAATTTGAGAAATGTAAACAAAAATTTCAGATAATGTAATACAACTTCAGACGTTTTATTGTGGATTTCAGACTCTTTCATTTTTAATTCAACAATATTACAGCATTTGATTCATTCGTAATTATTTTGTTACACAATTATTACACACAGAAAATGTTTGATTCACTACAACAAAACATAATAATATTCTTAAGGAGAAGCATTACACAACAACACACAATGCTATGCTCCCACATTCATGTCTTCCAGGTTAAGCGCACGCTGGAAAAAAACCTTGAGAATGCTGGCATGAATTCACAATATTCTGTACGGTAATCTGATCCATCGCTTCATCAATTAACGCTTCCACATATTGAAGGCGTTGCTCACCCACTCCTGGACACTGAACTTGAGGAACACGCATTTCGCTGTTTCATCACTGCTTTCATGTTACTCCATACGGTCTCGACAGGATTCAACAGAGGCAGACGAACCCCAGACGACAGATAGTTAAGCCCGGCTGCTCAATCACACATTCTTCAAACTTACTATGACAAGGAGCATTGTCACAAACCACGACAACGGAGTCGACTGTAATTCCAAGAGGGAGATTGTCCAGCAATTTCTAGCAACCAAGCCTTGGCAGTCTCGGATTTAAACGCTCCACGACGCCTGGTCATGTACATCATCTGATAGGCTGACAATGCACAGATAACATGAATGTTTGGTCCCTTTGATGTCGGGAGCGCCATAACTGCTCGCTCCCCAACACGTGCTCTCCCTTGACTCCTACGGCAAAACAGGTTAAGGTTTATCTCATCCATCCAAATAATGGTCTTTCCATCTTTCATGTACTGACTGACCCGTTGAACATACTGTCTTCGAAGTTCTTTGTTGGCGTCTGTGTTCATAGTTGCAGGGATGGCATGTGCCTTTTTTAGGGTTACGAGTTTCCCTTGCAAATAATTGTGGATAGTTGATGGGCTGACATGGACTCCAAATTCGGGTAGGGTTTCTGTCGGACAATTGCCTCAACGTCAACGTCGGATTGCTTTCAATCATTGCAACAAGATCATAGATTTGTTCATTAGTACACTTTCTGCTTTGCTTCGTCGCGAACTTCACGAATCCATGTATAAGCCGTTTTGTGATTTACTCCGAGTTGTTCAGCAAGTTGTCGCCGATGACCACCATCATTCGCCGCTCGCACAATTCTACTTCTATCCATGGGCGATATACGATAATAACGACCACGAGGCATTGTAGTGTACAGTACAGTAACAACAACAAGCGAGGTTACAAATACACGAGTTTAAAGTCCAACATTGTACGGTCGTCTGCTTGTCACACATCACTACAGCTCCTTTTAAACCTAACGTTGTTGTATTCGCATGTGATTTTCCCTATTGTTGTCAACTGAATATTATCTAACAATATTTGAATTTCATCTCACATTGTCTTAAAACTACCAGGAAAAGGTGTAGACCTTTTTGAGAGACTTGGAACAAGTCTACTCGGTACGCTGAATGTTTTGGTTGACAACGCAGTGTGATGCAATTAAGGATGTGTTTTGTCACATCCTGTATTTTAATAGTTGTATATTCAGCATGGTTTCATAACTTTTGGATTTTACCATTGTTCTTGTTCAAAAGCATAACATTTTAGTCCGGCAGGCAATGTGATATACCTTGCATTTACTTCCATACAGTTTTTTTTTGTGAATTCTTATAAAAACATACCTCTTAGCAATAATCTGGGTGATGACAGGCCGTCACCTGTTGGGCATCAAGAATTGTGTGTGGGGGGGGGCAAGGGTGGGGACATATCTTAGGGTGTCATAAATACTAGTAATACTACAATACATATAATACAAACACAGTTTCTGTCTTGTTTTATTAAAATTCTTATCAAAAACATACCCCTTATCAATAATCTGAGTGATGAGAGGCTGTTACTGTCAGGCATCAGGATTTACAGGGGGGGGGGAGATAATTTGCGATGTCATAGAAACAGCAATAAATCAAATAAATACAATTTTCTGTCTTGTTTTATTCTAATTCTTATCGAAAACATACCCCTTAGCAATAATCTGAGTGAGGACAGTCCATTACTTGAGTGGTTGAGTTGGGGCTGGTGGTGGGGCATATAATTAATTATGCCATAAAAGTAGAAAGTAATCAACATATACAATTTCCAGTCTGCTTTATTAACATATGATTCAAACTCACAAGACAGTGTTTCTAGGAGCCATTTGATAACAACTAACAAGTTACTCTCTTATAAATTTAACTGGGCTGCATGGCTCCTTGATGCCGTCGCAGTACCTGTGCGATGACTTAGTGACTCATTTTGCCAATGTAAATAAAAACATATTCTGGTGATAAGACTAATAAGATTAAGAGTTAATCAGTGACCTCTCTTGGTGCAACTACCATCTTGGTAAGGTCATATTTGCAAAACAGAGTGCATGGCAATTTGCTACGGTTGCAGCTGCATGTCATGTTTCTGCATGCTGAGGCACCTTCACACTTGCACTTGATCAGAGACATTATATCATCTGGTGCCAATGTAACACTGTCTGGCAAAGTGGCACATCTAGACAGCCCAACAGCAACAACAAGTTGGGAGAAGCAATGAGATTTTTCAAGACAGTCCCCTTACCAATCCGGAGTATGTAGGTACAGTGTTGCAACCAGATAGCACATGGGCTGCTGGTAAATCAGGTATGATGGGACGGTGGGTTTGTACAGTGGCCTTAATGTCAATAAGTGATCTTTGCTGAATCGGTGAGATCATAAACATTGGACAAGTAAGGCGTTCATTCAAATAATGATACAGGAGCAGAATAAACACATTTGTGTCGTCTGCAACAACAACAACTGTTGCACACATGATATCTTGTTGTGTAATGATGTTATCTGCTTCTTCGTGAGATGTTGCAATGTCTGTCCTTACAATGATCTTGGTAAGGACATTGTCCCTACCTGTGATAACATGCTTGTTCCTCATAGTATGTTATGTTGAGCATGGAATGATTTATCGTTGATAATGTTGCTGCAAATGATTGACATCAGCTGTTTCTTGTTAGAAGAAACTGTTAGCACAGCCTCTTGTGAAGGAAGTGGTGTGTTCTATGTGAGCTGGTACACCCTGCTTGCCTAACATGTTCTTGCATCTCTTGTTACACTCTTGGTGCTGTACTCGCGATATCTGTCGAAGAACAATTAGACATCGGAAGCGAGTAGTTTCTTCAATAAGAACCCCTTGAAATTCTTTAGCTGGCCAATGGACAACCCAAAGCACTGCAGAGCCATCCAGCACAGTTGCAGCAACACTGGACGCATTACATCGCGATGACGCTTCTTTTGCAAGCTGCTTTTTTAACTCCGATTTTGCTTTGCAGATTTGCATTGCACCAGAGTCAAGAAACATTGATGTCGGAACAGGAGCCAGCTCACAACTTAATACCTTCTTGATATCAATGTCCCTTGAACTTGCTGGATGCCTATCACTCTACTGTAAATCACCGAAGTATCATACATCTTCTTTCAGCCAACCTTGATATGCTTCTTACTGTCTGAAACATCGGCTTTCTTTTAGATTGTATTCCTGGACCCTTCTGGCCAGCCTTTCTCGAATTGTTGCATTTGCTTGGTACCAATAGCTACACCATCTGACCACTCACTATTATCACAACATGGATGTGATGTTGGAGCAAGCGGATCGATACACAACTTGAGCTTCTCTCGGGTACTTTGTCGATCAGCCAAAATAGTAGGAAGGATCAAGGCATACCGTACAGAAGGGGCAAACACTGCTTTGCCCATTCCATGGTTTACATGTTCGAGTTTCTCGTTTAGGATTTCCCTGATTACAAATCCTGAGTTTTACAAATTAGGCAGAGTAAGTCTCCACTATGGGGGAAATTTGTGTAAACCTTAATGGGTGGGGGATGTGTTTCTCTATTGTAGAATGTTCTTGGTTATGTATTCCTTTTTGATAAACTAAAATTATGTTTTAAGTTTTTATAAATTACTACTTGTAAAGTAACTTTTGCAGATATCCTACTGGTATTTTGAAATGATATCAATACTGTCGGCCCAATGAACAACATATTGAAAATTGTTTTAAATTCATTGTTAAACAAATCTTCAGAGTGATGGGGTTGTCGCAACAACATCAAAGCTTGGGGTTCTCTGTCCACGTAATTTTTGCCAAGATTGTCTGAGAAGAAACTAAATGTATTTTTAAATTTTAGCAAACGCAAGGCTTCCAGTATATAATTTCGACGCGTATAGTGCTTTCCGATAATATATTAGTTATTTAACTCTTAAATTACTGAATATTTTGGGCCTTTTTGTTGAATTTAGCAACCTTTACTTTCCACCATGGAAAAAATGAAGTAAATGGCAATAACTAGGGCAAACCATACATTTTTGGAAAGCTTATAGAATAAAGTTTATGAAAAAAATAGTTTTAAAATATTTTTGGTGGTTAGTTGTATCCAGGGGGAGGGGGATGAATGATGACTTTCCATGAATTATGATAAATTTTGTAATTGCACAATTTAGGATTATTGCAGTAAGTCAAGAAAAAACTTGTTTATTTCACAAGTAGCACAAAGTCGTACTAAGAGGACCTTGTAAAAACATTTGGGACTTTTCGATTCGATCCACATTTTCAATTTGCAGAAATTTCACATTTACAAAAATAAATATTTGTACAAAAATCCATTGCGACCATCTTGGATTTCTGAAATGCAGTAATTTTTACAACTGACAATTTGTGTTTACAATATATATGGTATATATAATCATACAAGACGTACAGGGGTCATATAGTTACCTCTTGTATGAAAATTCATACATCTACTTGCCCTATTGTATGATATTCAATACAATCTAATTGTAACACTTACTACATATTCCCAAGTACAACTGTGCAGAAATACTTGTCCTAATATAAGACAGTTTAATTTTTTCTGCAGATCCAAGTTCACTGTCAACATGAGCAACTAACTTCTTGTCATTTATAACAGATTTCTTCTCTAAAATCCACGCAAATAACCCTGAAACTGTTTCTTAACATTTCCACTATATTAGATTTCATCAACACGAAATTTGCAATGAACAAAAGCAGAATAACTTCACAAAATCTCAATCAAAACAACCATATTTGTATTTATATGAATCGCCATTACTCTCCCAGTAATGCATTGCAGGTTTCAACAAGCGGTTGAGGGGCCACAAAACATACTGTTTTCCCAAAGTATCAGTAAATAAGTGATTTGTTATATACCAAGTGTCAAATGATTTTCATTTGTCTAATTAAATCTTAAAATTTTGATTAAAATATAGAAAAACAGTAAAAATGGGCCTCCACCATTTACTTCCAGGTTTGTTATTTTTCTCTAGAGACAAACAAACCAGACTGCAGAGTAGGGCAGCGGCGCCCCCGAGATAAATTGAACTAAATTTTTTTGCGCCCCTGAAATATATTACGCAATAATGTGGAGTGTTTCGCGCTCCACGAAAGGGGGGTCCGGGGGCATGCCCCCTCGTAAAATTTTGAATTCTAGAACCTCTGAGTGAACATTTTCAGATAATAACATTCTAATTTTATACAAAAACAAATAACCAAAGTAATTGGACAGTAGCATTTCGGTGATTTCACCTTCATGAATTATGATTTTAATATCATTATAACAAAACTAGCCATGTAATTTCAGATCCCAAAGCCAAAATCTAAGTATGCATCTATAGCCTGAATCTATAAAAAAATGCGATACAATTAACCAAAGACTAACAGCAACTAGTAAGTAGTCACTGGTCAGTGGTCACATACTCACGTCAGTCATGGCCGTCGGTGGAAATCACTAATTCCTAGAAGATGTGATCCAACATGTTTATATTCAGCGTGTTCACGCGTGACCACGGCTGAACATTGTGTGCATCTTATTAGCCCTCTTAATTATACGCTTCATGAACAATGAAGAAACGTTTTCTCGTAAATGGATCATGGCTAGATCCATCCAATGAGATAAGTCCCATGGAGTCAGACGCTTTGCTTTTTCCCAGAGAAGCAAATAGGCCAGTTTGGAATGTGCTCGACTGGTATTGACCATCTGCATGAACAGCTGTGTAAAGGAGAAACAAATTATGTTGGACAATAATACAATTGTCCAACAGGTTACAACTTCATCTCTTATAATCAAAATTATATTCTCATTTGTGACACACAGGTAATATGAGAATGCCTTGGGAGATTTATAGTTTCTGTACCTCTAACATAATGCAAATCATTTTCGTCAAAATCCAGTTTCTCCTTGACAACATTTGTAATTTGTCCCGCAAGATCTTGACCGTCCCCTCCTTCAATATCATTGAATATACAGGGGGAGCATCCAAAGGCATGGCAATTCGTTTTCCATCAACAGGAAGAAGGATCAGAATTGCGTGGTTGGTTTCCCTGTGCGGGGTTGATTTATCAACAGCAAGTGATATGTGCGGGCGCAGTCCTGTTGACTTCAATGGCTCTTTTAGGTAATTCCTTGTTTAAATTAGCGCATAGTGGTAAGCACATAAAATAGTTTCTGGAAACTGGTTCCTGGAAAGAGAATAATACTATGTAATGGTGTGCCACTTTTCGTGTTATTTACGGCAATATTTAGTTTAGGAATAAATTTAACTTATTAAGTTAAATTTATTCCTAAACACAAGGATATAAAAGCTGCAACGGCTCAAAGTAAATGAAAGGACATGTTTTTTCACTTAAAACTAACAAAATATATTTCCTACAATATGTACAGAATATAATATTACCGTCCATGTCCAATGTTTCCAACATCAGCACCACAAGATGAAAGGAAACCAATCATGGTTTCATAGGGCATTCCAGCTGACTTCATCTTGCATACTTGGATAGCAGCGCTAACAAGATTGGTGTTCACATCCATTGGAATTCTTTTTTGGAATAGTTAGAGACTGGAGCATTACAAGAATTTGGCTAATATCGCCTTGTAATTTTTCTACTGGTGACAATTTTTCTTCTGATATCAAAAAAATTAGTCAAGGATCTCTGTACAGCCAGTACAGGTGTTGGGTTAGCTCCTACTTCACCACTTCCCTCAGATGGTACTTCAGGTTTTCTAGTTGTCAAGCTGTCTTTATTAGTTTCTGAATGGTCTTTTGATTTATGAGTTTCATCTGCTTGTGCTCTTTTTGATGCCATTTCTTTTAGGAGATTTCTTGCCAGTTCATGGTTCTTTGGAACAATGTATTTTGCATAATCGCTTTCTTTTTCGTCTTGGTGCTTTTGTTGCCAATGCCGTTTTTTGTAAAAATCTCTTCCTCTGGCAATTTCCCCTCCACACTTAAGACAAATGTGCGGGTCGCTGGGGTTGGGCTTGTCTTTAACAGATGCAGTGCACTTCTTTTTATCATTTGACTTTCCACTTGGACTGGATGCCCTATCAGTACGGTCAGTACCAAATGCTGCCCAAGGATTTGGTCTCTTTGTTGCTTTGGCTATTATTATTAATGAATAATAACATCACAAACTAAAATTCTAAGGAATAATATTTCACTAATATCTTTGCAAATTACATTTTAATGTAATACTAATAAATAATAATTAATAACTAATAATGTTTTGTAACTAGTAACTACTAACTAGTAACTACTAGTACCTTTGCAATTAGTTAAACAGCGAGAACAATTTATTATTTGTCCATATCCTTCTTCGCTTCCTTCTTCTGGTTCACCACAGATAACATGAACATTGTTCTGGCATAATACACATTTATGTGCATTTCCAACCTCGCCATTACAGACCCAACAACGGCCATCGCCATGTGCTAAAACACAATTGCCAAACAATATTAAAACTATACGGTTGTCGGTCGTTATTACTATTTACTATTAGCCTATTACGCTATATAATCGTATACCGTATATTAAGCTTGGCTAGCTACATGTATATAGCCTACTATCGCTATATTTCGCTTCAATAAACATTAAACATTGTTTCCTCTTGTTGACCTTTTTTTAAATACATATTAATTAATGAATAAATTAATAGATTAGTAAGTTTGTACCTTCGTCCGCTTCGACGATAATATCATCCAGCGCTTCTGCCATTTCCCCCAGACAGCCCGGAGGCGGACTCCAAACTGATTACTGAAACTGGTAGCATATATAGAGACTAAAGAGTTGAGTTGAACACTTGAAGTCTTGAACTGATTCGATCGCATTTGCACACGTGGGAATTTACAATTTTTGCAAAATATTTATTCAGATATACTTCATGTTAGCGCACTTAGCCCGCCCCTGAGGGCGCCCTCAACCTATTTTCCGCCACTGCCCTTGGATTTGGTCAATTTTGCGCCCCGAGAAATCGTCGAAAAGTGCCCTACTCTGCAGTCTGGCAAACAAAAGCATTGTTGCCCATTGCCATTGGTTACCCAGAAACATTGTGATGTTTGGACTGCCATGAGTCGATCTCTCGTCCAATGAAAAGCCACGAAAGAAAGACTTTGACACTTGCTATATAACAATACTGTATCTTAATTATGAACTACTGTAATAATATTTTAAATCACAAAATTTAAAATTGCTACAGTACCTCTGAGTAAAGTCCCAACCTTGCTCCAAACCTTTTACTGCTGCCCTAACTGTATGCTGTGGAATAAAATTGAATAACTTAGATAAGTATGTAGTACTTGCTAGATTTTTTTAACCTTGATTTTAATGCTGAGAAATCACACGACAGATTATTCTACTTCGTTACTAATTTGCATAGCACATTGGAATCTGGAGTTTGTTTGACAACATTGTGTCATACAGTTTACTGTATACAGTTGAAGCCATAATAATTCAACATGTCATGCATATTAGTAAGGAAGTAGAATAAATGATGTATGTGGCCGCAATTCCAATTACTGAGGCTGACTATTGGCTAGAAATGTGCCCAGATGTACTTTATTATTTTACTCTGTCTTACACTAGCAACACTCTGATGACAAGCAATACTCTGATGAACATCTACGGCTGTTCAACAGAATGTTCTTCAATGGTCTTTTGCATCTCACAACAACCCCTACTGACAAAACCTTGTTGACACAATCCCACCATCAACCCAAGAACAATATCCCCCATAGTCAATATATATTAAATTTATAATTACTGTGAATATCCCTGGGGGAAAACAAAAAAGGATTGAATTCAGAGTAAAATCTCACCTGTTAATAATGATTGAAATAGAAAAGTCAACACTGACTTTTCAATAGTATGATTTAGAGCTGCTCCCGATAAATCAATCGATATATTGATTTTTTTGGCAATCGATTATTCTTAACAATAATCGGATCATTGACAACAAACATGCACAGCATGATATTTACCTAAACTTTCTATTCTGGCTCTCTCATTGCAGTCAAAAAACGCCTGGGATGTAGTAAACCTGTGAAAAAGCGCACTCTCATTTTCAGATGAAATAGAACATTCTAGTGCGCCAATGAGATATCTGGTATCACTAATGCCGCGTTGTCAATTTTGCATCGTCTATATACTACCAATTTTTTTTATGATGTTGTATGGTGTCTTGTTTACTCATAATTTAAGCAGAATTTCCTCTTTCTATACATACAGTATCTTATTAAATCTGTGGTGTGCCCTGTCAACAGAAATGTGACGTTTTGCCCGAATGTAGTGTTTGGGTGTTTGTTGCTGGGATTTTTGTCATAAGGAGGTTAATCAGTATACTGAATATGGCTAACCATAGTCGACCATATATGCTGGAAGCTACTAATTTCTCCTGACGAAGGGCTTTAGGCACACGCGAAGCAACCCTCAATTTGTTCTATATGTCTGTGGCCGATGCTGAATTAAAGTCTCTCATATACTGTATGCTGGAGTAGGGTTTGTGTTAACCCGAGTCTAACCCAGGTGCATTTATGCCAGGAAAGTCAACCCGGATTTGGCCCATGTTTTATTTGTTTTGTGTGTGGTACTGTATATATTGCATCATATATTTTTCATTATACTGTGAGAATGGCCCATCCAAGCAGATTGACATTCTTTAGCTTGCACTGGGGGATCTGAGCAGTATTTGCCATTTTACCCATCATACTGTATGTACAGTATATTATTATATATAGTTTGAGCAGATTGCAAAAACTGTATTTTGTATAAAAGATTAAGTTATTTTGATGCATATTTCCTTCAGTTCATGTGAAAAAAAGTGATTGAAATACTGTAAGAAAAAATATTAAGCACTTCCTTTCAAAACCAGCAAGATTTTGTCTCGTGAAACTAGCCACGCCTTGCGCTCGTTTTTGGTCCTGCTCGATTATTGTCCTTTGACCAGCTAAAATGTCCTTTGACTAGCTAAAATGCCCTTTTCAAGCGTTGGGATGTTTAAAAATTGGGCAAAAACCTTGCAGAACTACTCTTCAAGTACAACTTTGAAAAATGTCCTTCGAGATTCCTTCCCCAATGCCAGATTTTGCACCAAATGCATGCCTTCCTATTGGATGATACAAATCACCTGATCAAATATGGCAACCCTCGATACCACCTTTTGCAACCATTTAACCCTAAGTGTTGCTTTACAACCCTTGTGTCCATACCAACATAACATAATTTGAAAGCTATGGCTGAACACAGCAACTACATGACACTCTGTCCGCATTGCAAGACCTATTTACCTCTGAGAACGGTCAGACAGCAGAGAGAAAGGTTCTTTGACTCGAACTCAAATTCCTGGCAAAGAGACCTGAACCGATCTTCATAAGATATATTGTTGCCAGAGTATTGTTGCAGCATTAGAACAGGTTTTTTTACCTGAACGGTGCGAGTTGTGGTGAAACCGGGATATTTTAACAGCTTATCACATTATGTGTGACATATTTGAGGGACGAGTTTGAAGGGATTTTCAGATGTTTAATGGATCATCCTTTCTGGCAAATGTATGGAATTGAACACATTACATCAAACATGCATATGTACACTCATTTGGCTGATTGCATTCTTGACTATGGGCTTGACTTGACTATGAGCGTTACAATGGCATATTAGGGAATTGTTCTACCAATAACAAATCTATAGAATTACGAATCAAGATCTTTCTTCCTGGTCTATCAACCAACGATATAATGGGAGAACGATACGGGAGAACGATACGGGTCTACATTTTAGAGTCTGAATCGTTTTGCTTACATATTAGCAGTGGGCTGGGAGATTCATGGTAATGTTGATATGGAAAGTGCAGACGAAAGACCGGGTATTATCAATTGCTTTATACGGCAGTCAATTTCTTTTGAAGATAAGGTGTATTCGTTCTGTTTTGCATATGTTTACTGGTTTCAGTACCATCCAGAGCGATTCATTATGGCAATGCTGGAGTAGCACCTGCGATTTGGTGTGCAAACTTATTTCAGAGTTTGGGGCCCACACATTTATACCTGTTCAACGTATATCATGAAACTTTGTCGCAGTTATGGTAAAGTTAATGACGAAAATTGTCTTGTTTGTTATGCCATTGGAAAAAGGAATAGTCCAGAGTAGTTTGTCTTCAGTGACGTAAAACTTTTACCAGTTCGCTTATAAATGCATATATAATACATATTGTGTCCGTCCTTATACTGAAACACATCGCAAAGATAGCTTGCTCGTCTGTTAACTGGTCAGATTATTTGTCTCCTTTTTTACTCTAGACGAATAAAGAATAATATAGAAGACGCCTAAAGCATCCCGATGTATAACTAGTGATCCAAGGATAGTGCAAAGTATTAAAAGACAAATGGTATGTTACATGGTTTATAGTGCGTACGTAATTGTTGTGCATCCATGTTGTGTTGTGTTGTGTTGTGTTGATATTTGCATATTACGTATTTACACGAGCAATTTTTATTTGGCAATTATTTTTACCTTTACTATTTTTATTTGCCCTTGAAAATCATATGAGTCACGATTTAGGAACAGTTACTATTTTTAGACTTTTAGGATTAAGGTTGGGATTAGGGTTAGGGTTAAATACAATAGAATACAAAATTACAAAAGTCTAAAAATAGTAACTCTTCCTAAAACGTGACAGGTATATTGAAAATTGATGAATGTGACAAGCTTTTGAAAAGCTAGCATGCCAGTTTTTCAACAAGTACACTTGTCAATGAAAAGCTTGTAATATTTCATCATTCGTAATTCTAAATTCGCGATGAGTGATTTATGTTTTTGCCAATATATTATAGTAAGCAGATAAAATTGTGTTTTGTTTACGGTTGCAATATTTGATGAGTTTTATTCAACTAATTACAAATATGTCAACTCAATTTCGATTATTTCAAATTTTATTTATTTATTATTTCATCGTGTATACACAGACTACTAAAATAAAGGCTAAGCAAAACTAGAAAGTATATAGAATGCATCATACATCAATCATAGTTATATATACAGACGCATCCTCGGTAAAATGCCATTCGCATTTGTAAACAACTGCCCCGTCAACAGAGATGTTAAATTTCAAAATGTCAAATTTCAAAATTATGCAGTTCATACTACACTCTACCATCATTAATCTGTGACTCTACTACTCTAGTGACTCTACAAATTACACTCAGTCTACAGACAGAGTATAGCAACTTCTACTATCTATAAAATTCGCCAGAAACAATACAGTAGCCGTATTAATGTGTAGTCGACTTACCTTAGATCGCTGGTAAAATCCAATGCTGTATACTATAACTAACATATTCGATATTTACGGTAAGGCCAAAGGGACCTCATCGGGTCTTGAATCTTGTATTTGAATTTTTTTATATATAACCAGCACCAACTCCAAGTCCAAAATATGTGACACGTTGGAGGCGAAACTTACGCTTCGGAATTTATAAAAATATTGCCATAATGAATATTCGACCCATTCAGTATTGTCTATTGAATATATAAATGACAAAACGCACTACTAATCCAAAAGGCCAAAATGAAAACGTTTATTTATAAATTTGATCGTATTTCCATCACATTCCCACTCCCAGCTGCCACCATTGTGCGGTAAATATTTCGAAATTTCGTATTTTCGTTCCGTGATATTATTAGATCAGTGGACTTGGACGCACGTGTTCATAGCTACCGGGGGAGTTAGCAACCCAATATTATATATAAACGATTGTTATGAAGTAGATGTTTAATACCACAACCCAAATGTTGTTCATAAATCTAATTAAACACTGCATGAATACAACCGAATTGAGCTATATGATAACTTGAAAGTGCTTAAAAAAGTTTCAACCCCAAAGTTTAACAGATACGGTATTAATAGAGAATCTTCGCAAACGCCCCCCGGAAAGTTTACACTATGATGTGTCTATGTATGATAGCTCGTGTGAATTTTCGCCCCTCATCACAATACTGCAAAGTTAAAAACTTTGCACTAAAAACGGTTGTTATTCACTAACTGGCCAGAACGCAGTTTGAGCTTGACACATCGTCTAAATTTGTCTAAATCTACTGTATATATATTTGATGTAAGGCGGGTGGTTTACAATTGAACAGGGAGAGAAGTCACACTCCTGGCCACATGTTTTGGAACGAATATCCCAGTTTTATACCCATTATATTTCACCCTTTTCAATGTTTTGTTACTTTGTAGCTATTTGTAGCAACCAAAACTACTAACCCAAAAAGCAACATTGAAATAGGGAAGGTCGAATTTATTGTTAATATGTCTATGACAAGAGAATGATTAGCGCACATGCTTACAATATTTGAATGAGTTTCACAAATATTTGGCCATGATTTTAGATCGTATACACTTGCCACTTCTCTCGAAATACAGTTGTATAGGGCATACTTTTCCGGTATTCAAGGGCACACTGGTACATGCTTTATATGATTTGCATTGTTGCAATGGTTGTTTATTGTGAAGTAATAATGCAGGGTAACATATTAAATTGACATACCAATATGGAACGTATGTTAGCTCTTGCAAGAAACGTGCACTAAGCAATTTTGACACTGCTTTTATTCCATCTCGGTTTGTTGCTCACATTCAGAGTATAATGATCAAAGTTTAACTTGGGTGTTGTTTAATCCCAATAATTATGTTTATTATGTTATTGATCGTTATTCAATATGGATGTATACAATTACCCAAAAAAAACAAAAACGAAATACTCTTTTGTAATATTTTATTAGAGGTTATCAGAGTTTGTGTGTCTGGTAATGATATAAAGGTCTGATTCCACGAGTGTGTTTTTTCTCAGCCAAATGCGAAAAAATTTGCATGAAATGAATTGATGCATGCTCAGAAAACATAAATCGGGCTTCGCGAGAAAACATTTTGCTTCCCAGTGAGTAGAAGTTAGTTTTACTCAGTGTGAAAGGGAAAAAGTGACAAAATTCAATAGAATCACCCATGTGCAAAATTTATTAACAAAATATTTCGCAGGCACAATTTCTCGCAAACAATTTCGCTGTCGTGGAATCAGACCTTAATGGAGTTTGAGATTTGATTGTGTTAAATTATACTGTATTCTGTCTTTTATGTGATATAAGGAATTTGTTTGGGAACAGTAAACTATTCGGTGGTGACTTAATATTTGATTGTTTTTCCCTTTATATAGAACGTCTTAGTGGAAGCACATCAAGACAAGGTCAAGGGCCCACATGTTGTTTGCATGCGCCATCTTGCAAGTCGTACAGTACTCGTCAGGCTTTTGAGTATGAGATTTGTCAAAAGCCCGACAACTATGACCATTGTGAGATAACGTATACAAACAATACAGTGTTTTGACGTGAAAATGACGAAGCTCATACTCGTTATCGTAGTCACTGCTAAAGTTCCCTATTATCAAAATATGTCCTGTTGGACACGTATGAATAAATTGCGGGCATCAATTCCACAGATGATATTGCTACTGCAACGAAACTTTGACCTACTTTTTAGCTTAAATTTAATAGTCTTCCCTCCTGGCCTGTGACTGTGTTCATGCTGAAAGGTAATAACATTTAGATTGGCCTTTTCGAACCTATTATATATCCACGGCTGAACACCTGAGCAATTGGTTTAGCCACATCATTGTAGGTATTGGACTTGTGTTTCCTGAAGTCATTGGTTGCCTACAAATGATACAATTTTGCTGTGTTACTGTAAATATATAGAAAATATTTTATCAGTTGTTGTTTTGGGGGGGTTGGCGACAACGAATATCTGTCATATGGGTGCAACGAATATCTGTCATATCGATTTGCCTTAGCAGTGCAACTGATGATTTGCATAGACCACTTAAGATCACAGCTTATAGAAACACCCACTTAGTCTTTAGACTAAGCTTATTGAGTTTCTATTTATTAATTTTATTTGGATGCTTGATGGTTCCCAAACTTTAATAAGCAACCAAATGCTGCCATGTCTGTATAACAAATAGTAAATATAATATTTAGTCAGGGAGGTAGAGGGAATTTTACCTACTCTTGTCGAGGGGCAAATTCTTTTGTTGATAATATTGTAGCTAAATGGTCCCTTATCACGAATTCAAATGTTGTTTTTGTTCATTTTTCTTGAGAGCTTAAATAAACACGTTTTTTCTCGCTCACTCTGCACATGTTGACATTTGTACAAAATGGCGGCGAAAGTGAAATGCGCCCGCAATATTTTGACCTTCGCAGCAATAATTTCCTGGGTACTCCATGTACTGACAACTTAATTTAAATGAAAGAACAAGCATAAAGCGGATTACGCGTGCTGAAAATCGGAACAGATTAGGTAGGTTTTTTCCAGAATACCTTGCTATTTCCATCCTTTGTGTTTTTAATTATTCAAGAAATTAATAGGCCCAAAATTTCCGTTAAATATTAGAAACGCACTTACCCTTTCCTGACCTTGTCCAGTTATTGTTATACCCATAGCTTGTATACTTACCAAATTCTGAACAATTCACATGCTTTTTGCAAGAGATATACACAGTAAATTAAAATATCTGAAAAAAAACAGAGAATCTTAATTTACCATGGACCACCCTCACAGATTCTTATACATCAGCACCGCAGGAGAAAACAGGCTGAATGTTTATCTTTTATCTTCAACAGACGGTAGGCTAGCAAACGATAGGAAACAGCAGCGCACCAGAAAACGGGAGTAATGTCCTGTTAATGATCATCTTTAGACACCAGCGCACCAGAAAACGAGAGGAATGTCCTGTTAATGGTCATCTTTAGACAGCAGCTCACCAGAAAACCAGAGGAATGTCCTGTTAATGGTCATATTTAGACAACAACATGGAATAAAGGGTAAAATGTTTAATTTCAAAGTTATTATAGCTGAAAGTAGTAATTGTGCTTTGGGGTTTATCATCTTCTGTTGAATTAATGCATTAGAGGGAGTATCTAATCGTCTGCATCATCGTCAAGCTGTTCTCGTCTGCTTACATCATCTTCATCCGGTGAAGTATTCCTACATGCATTGCAATCACACAAGTCTGTGCAATTGAGACCATTCGAAAAACGCAAACGCACATGTTATTTCGACAACCTGACTTTTTGCATCCGCATGCTAGAAACTCCAACAAAGAATCTGGTGCTGGTTTTTGGACCATTGACTTCAAGCCAGCCATATCCTGCAGGGTGTGGAGGATTTACTGTAGCTATCAACCCTGACTTCCAAATGCTGGTAACGTAATTTACTCGTTGGCAATGAAGAAGTAATTCGCCTTCAGTCGGTGGTAGTTGTTGCGGTTCTGGAACTTTGGCTTTGGTACAAAATTTTCTATAGCGTTCAGCAATCATCTATTGAATTACGGGGAAAAGATCCAAATCAAAATTGAAGCTGTCTCCTATCTGCGCCAATACTGCTTTAAAACGGTCAGAGCTCTTGACAACTTTGTAGATCTTTTGCTTTCCAATTGTAGTCGATAAGCCACGCCTTCCACAGTCAAAACCACAACTCGGTTTCCAATCGTTGCTTTAAATCGCTCAGGATCCGACCAATCTTTGAGGAAGAATTTAACAAGATCTACTTTGTTACAACCATCACTTAGATACTTCTTGAATTGCTTAGGTGGTTTCTGATCCCTTCTCGTTAGCTGTATGCGCATGCTTCCAGCAGATGCTCGTCGTTTCCGCTCACTGCCTTTCAAGGAGTCATCGTGATATTCGTCGGTAACAAAATAAACAACTTCAAATGCATGAGACGTAATTCGTTTAAGCACATATTCAGACATTTCACCAAATGTTGCCAAACGTAAGGAGGCCAATTGTTGAATGATAACCATACCATCGAACACTCATACACAATTATTTGGTAGTTCACTCACCACTGGATCATCGACATCTTTTTCGATGGCATCTAACAACTTCGATTTAACTGTTTTCGACAAATTTCCATCTGTTGTGGCTAGCGACCATGGAATAGGGCCCAACGAGTAAGTAAGAACTTCTTTCAAAGAAATTTCCCGCTTTCCGCATATCACTAACAATCGTGCAAAGATATCTCTATCAGCTTTCAAGGTGATGCTTCTTTCTTTCACAGAGCAGGACTTCTTCGCCTTCATAGCTGCAGAGGTTTTTAACTTCATCTTTGGGATTGGAACGTACAAATCATCTTCGTTGGACTCGATACGCTTCTCTATAAAATCAACCAATGCCTCCTTTCCTTTCTTCTCTGCCTTTACCATATCGCATTCTACTTCAGGGCTGCATTCTAATCCGGAACTAAGATGTATCAGTCGGTTGTTTTCTTTAAATGGCGTTCCCCATTCTTTTACTAAATCATAGCTTCGAAGTGCGCATTCCTCGTCGTGAAGAATCCTCTTGCCAGCTAAATCTTTCGTAACACATTTGTCATCAGACATCCCAAGGAATTCTTCCAGCCGAGATTGGGATTTAGCAGCGACATGACTTGTCAGAGCCCATCTTTGTACGGTACCTTCTGTCGTACTAAAACCAATAATTCCACCAGAACATTTTTGCTCCCTCGATGGTCTGCTCAATTGCTTGATCAGATGGTATTTTATTAAATTTTCCTTGCTGTCTTCTAACGGAGAAATGACCGGCTTCGAATTGCTGATGAATGGACGGATGGGTTTCTGGTAATTTTTGCATGGTAACCATGTAATAGGTCAGGAAGCGAGCATAGTTTGGACGATCGTAGGCAAACATCCACGGCAACATATTCTCAGTAGATTGCAGATGCAGTTTCCAGTCACCAAGTTTTACCGATCGCGCAAAATCAAGCAATATTTGAACCATTTGCAAAAACGACATCCAGACGCAAGCTGTCGGACCAAGAGTACCAGTCAAGAGAGAACTTTCGTATGTGTGAATTTCGTTAAACACCTCCTCATGATCTTGACTTAAAGTTTCCAGTGATTCTTTATTTGGAGAAGAAAGAAATCTTTGAAGCTCTGCTGACTCAATTATTGATCAGTACGCTCAATCAGCGATTGTTCAAAGCTGTCAATCAGGTGCCTCTTCAATGCATCATACAAGTACTTGAGAATTCTCATTGCGTTGTTGTAATGTTTCCCTTTAAGCATTTGATCAATAGAACTTTCACCAAGTAGATTGGATTCGATGACAATGTCCCGAAGGCCAGGATCACCAAAACTTTTTCTGATGACAGCGATAAAAATGCACATGGTATGGAAACCACCAAGACGTAAGACAACAAACTTCTTGAGATCGATATATCTTGGGTTCATTCAAATTTCAACAGCTTTAGAGTAGATTGCCATATCAAAAACAACGTCTGTTTCCGTCAGTCCCAGCTTTTCTGCCTTCAATTTCAGTTCCAGAACAGTATCATGGGATGTCGGAGATTGGTTAATGGCTGGTAAGTATCCAATCTGCTGAAAAGTGTCGCAGTCGTCGTCGCACACCAAATAATTGAATCCAGTCCAATTAGGTATCTGCTGTTGAATACCAATTTTGCTTGCCTGGCTTTTGGCGATAATCCAGATAGTGTTGATAACATGCGAAAGCCGAACCTCCTCCTGGTATAAATTTAGGTCAACGTCAGGCTGAACTTCTGTACTCATTCATTTAACCTGGATGTATGGAGCTATCTCGTTAAGCATTGGCTGAAATGACCTTGGTTTATTCATTTGAGTTGTTGTTGGAGAAACAGCTGCAGGTGGTAGCTCAGGTGCATTTAAAGAAATTGTAGAGGATTGAATAATAATTCCGTTGGTACAATGCAGACTTAGACCTTTAAGACTCTCAGGATTAATGTCGTTATTATCCTAAACGAACGTAACAAATTCAGATGGCTGGATGATAGAAGGAGTAAACAATCTGTGAATCTGGTCTTTGCTATGTTCCATTGCCAAATGCGTTTCAAGAACAAGCACATCGTTATAAGAAATTCCATGGCCAAACTTATTTGTCCAGGTAATTACTTGCTTTGAACCAGTCTCTTTTTATCAAAAATGAAAATGTCGTGTGCGTTGATGTTTGCTTTTTACCGTTGTTGGTGTGGTATATAAGATCCTGACCAATTGAGGAAACTAGGCGGTTGACTTTCGATGATTTTGCTGCTTTTTTTTATTATAATTCCTTGCAATAAACAAGTTGTTAAATTGGGTATTATTGTTTCTTTTGACAAAAGTTCATTTTCTGATGGTGGCCAACTGAAACAAAATATTTAAATAACCTTAACTATAACAAGTAATAGTTGTCGTCAGGCTCGTCAGCCTAAAAAAGACAAAAGCACTCTCCGCGTTTTTAAGCATACGCTCATCAGTAGACAAAGTCCAAAATTAAACAAACTTATTGTGGAAATCAACACCAATGGTGAGGATGAAACTTTGTTTAATGAGGGTTATACACATAACAGCAAAGCTGAGAAACCTGTGGCCCATCATTGATTAGATATAAGGTTAGATCAATCTCGAAATGAAACATCGTCGTTTTCACGCTTGTGCAACTACTATACCTGTTATACGTATTCAGAGTTTCCAGCAATTCTTTTCGAATTTCTCGTGCAACTTCTGTTGTTTTTTCCTCTGCCGTTTTATCCTGCCATTTCTGGTTAGCGAGTTTTCCTCTCACAGCCACTTCGACCAACTGTCCCTTTTCGACACTGTCATTGAACAACAATTTGCTACCGTGTGACGGACGCCAGAAACCAACTTTAGAGCCGAATTTTGTTTGAATTTTTTCCTTCAATTTCTGGTTTGATAGTGTGAAAACCTTGTCATCCATTCCATCTTCCTCACCCAACAATCTATCTGCCATTTCCGAGTACAACGTTGAAATGTCGCTCATCCGTAAAACTTCACATTCTTTGATAACTTTCGCTTCAATGTGGGTTGCAACTTCGGTGAAAACTTTATCTGTCACGCTTAGAACTGCGGCTTTCTTCGGATCTCGTTTCTTCACAATCGCGCGATTATTGTCTGCCAATCATCTACCGCAGCAACTTCTGATTGCAAAAAAGGATAGTTGTAATAACCTGAAGCTTGTTGTAACGCTCGTGCGCCATTTTCCGTCACACATTTTTCAAGTTGCTCATATCCGTTACCACTTTGTGCAGTCTTTTTTGCGACGGGAGACGAAAAGCTAGCGCCTGTGCCGAACCTAGGATATTATGATATGTTTTGTCAAGATTTATGTTTGGATTGTTATTAAATATATGGTAAAATGAACGTTGTTTACACCCCCCCTGCCATTCCACCTTGGAATTTCAATATTTATCGATTTCCTTATACACCCGCAACTATAATTTTACCTCCTACTTCCTTTTCTTGATGATGCCCGAACGGTTTCTGAACTACTTTCCGCGGAAGTAGATGCGCATGGTTCGCTTGCTTCCTCGCTTAATTTTTCCAAGAGCCTTTTATGAGTGTATTTCTGATAGCATTTTCTATGATATCCATACTCTGATGCTGGTAGATTTTCCCCAAACGAATCGAGAACAGAAATCACCGTATCGTCATTTCGTAGCTGTGCTGCTTGATAAATTACATCCCGCGACGTTTTACTAACTTTTGTAATCTTTTCGCCTTTGTCATGCTTACATTGAAGGATGCAATTACCTTTTTGGTTGAAGATAAGAAGATAGAAGTAAATGGCACCAGCATTCCTGTGGAGGTTTACCTTGGAGGAGATTACAAGGTATATTACATAATGTAAATATTTCCACAGATCACATATGTTGCTCAGCATGGTATAACATTAAAATATTATTGTAGAGGTATATTTGAGAACTTAAAAAATACAATTTTAGCATTTTTATTTTTAGTTTTTGCTTCTTATGATGGGTATGAAGTGTGCGACATCTGACCATGCATGTATATGGTGCAAGATTCATAAGAAAGACAGGTATGTTAAGATTCTTTTTCTGGGGTGTAACTTAATGTACCGGTCAAATGAAACTCTGACATCTGGCTCCAGGACAATCACATTTAACACGAGCCTGTATTTCTCCCATAAAATCCTATTAAAGCCTGACATAATCCCGGATGGCCAGGGTTTCAATTGACACTAGCATTATGCTTGCCCAGGGCAAGTGAAAATCATTGGCTCTGATCTACAGAAATATCCTTAATGAAATGACCAAAACCAATTAACCCATTAACTGGCAATGCGCCCAAATGAGCCTACTTTAGTATTTTACTCTGTCTAATGCCAGACTATTTTACTCGTCAGTGGAAGAGTAATGCTAGTTAATGGGTTAATATTAATAGCTTTATTCACTCTGTTTTGTAGTCTTTAATCTAGTCAACTGTTTTTCAAGTATTTTTACATGCGTGTCCACACATTTACCAATTGCCAGACAGGCTATTATTTTTTCAATTTATGTGGGCAGAAACTAGAATGGCAATTTATGTCTTTAGGCAACTATTCTTGTATCCAATTTGCCCTAGTGGCAGGTGGTCCAAGAATGTAAGTTATACCCAGCACTTTGCCTTCTCATTCCTAATAAAAACCATTTACCTTGAGAGGGTGGTTGGGTGTGGCTACTTTTGGGTAGGTTATTGTCTAACCTTTTGAAACTTTTAGATGTGATGTATCGAAGCACCAAAATTTTTATTGGGAAAACTTGACGAGGAGTATTGAAGATGTCATTCAATGTGCAATAAGGAAAAATTATTCTTGTGAATACAAGCCTCTTTTGAATATTCCTCTTTGCAATGTGGTTTTGGACGAGCTTCATTTGATGCTGCGTGTTACAGGTGAGGCATTGTGTACAGTAGATACTTTAGGGAAATAGCTTTATACAAATGTAAATGAAGTTAAAAATTAATTAATTTGAATATATTTGTATATACTCTTATAGATAAGCTGACGAAGAATCTGGTCATAAATGCTATAGAGATGGACAGAAAGGAAAATTTGAACAAAAGACCAATGGACAGGTCAAACAAGAATTTAGATGTGGCATCTCTTTCAATGTCTGGGAGAAAGTTGAAGAAGATTGCAGAGGTGGCCTGTATGACTTTACAAGCCTTATGGGGTCAGACAAGCGTCTTCTCCTTAAGACTTTGCCAAGCAAGCTGTCTACCATACTTCCAGATAATACAAGTGGGACAATTGTTAGACTCTGGCAGGTATTAATTGGGACATTGGCATTGTTTTGGGGTCAGCCATGTACATTTTTGGTTGAAATATATTTGCTCTGTTATATTTTCTAGGAATTTAATGAAATCTATGAAATGATGAGTGTTCCAGCTCCAACAGATGAACAGATAACTAAATACTTCGACAAGGTATGTTTTGTTTAACCCATTAACTGGCAGTACTCTTCCACTGACGAGTAAAATCGTCAGGTGTTAGACAGAGTAAAACACTAAAGTAGGTGCATTGCCAGTTAGAGACACTGGCAGTAGTCTTCCACTGATGAGTAAAATTGTCTGACGTTTGAGTAAAATACTAAATTAGGCGCATTCGGCTGCATTGCCAGTTAATAGGTTAAAAAAATAAAATGCATGAAATTATGTAATAAAGTACAATTCAGCTTTTTATCATTTTAGGCTGTGAATTGGGTTAAATTGTTCCTGTCTATGAATGGAAAGAACTTGGGGTACGAGCCTGCAAGGATCACTCCCTATATGCATGCCATGGTGTACCATGTTCCCTGTTTCATGCAAATGCATAAGGGGATAAAGAAGTTTACTGGCCAAGGTATATCACTAATTTAATGAAACAATGATAACTGTATATATGCATTTCATTAGTTTAAAATCTTATAAAATTTGCTACTAGGTGTGGAAAAACTAAATGATGATTGCAGACGAGTCCATCTGCAAAGGTCGAACAAATGGGATGCCCCAAAAGATGTCCTTCTTGTTGGCAAACGGGTTGAGCACTTGTCTGACTGTGAACGACTAACAAGGCCCTACCAGAAACGAAACAAGGATTACTGGGAAAGCACAATAAAGGATAGCCGTTCAAAGCGACCCCGTGTGTCTACACAAATTAATGTAGAACCAGAAGTTGACCTAGAGTCATTGACAGCGAATGAAATCAAACAAAAGATTTAGGAATTTCAACAAAACTCAGGAGCTTAAAGAAATTGAAGGAGCTCCTTAGAGAGAGCTTACAAAATAAGGAGAACCTACCAAACAATATTTAGACATAAATATAAATGATGTGGGATCAATATATTGTAAATAAAATAGTTTTTAATATAAATATGTGAATAGACTGAATTATATTATTGTTGTAATATTTAAGATTAAATTTGCTCTGCCGTACAAGACTTTCTTATTATTGTTAGACAAACTTTTTCAATTGGAAATCTTTTTGCCTCAACCATTCTACCATCCTTCTCTAAAAATTTCTTCGGTGACCAAGATAACATTGGTTTAGCTTTCAATGGGAAGTCGACTGAAATGCCATTGCCATCTCCATTTAGGTTGTACCACCAATTCTCGGGTAGATATTTAAATTTACTGAAATCTTTCTTTTCAAATAAATGATGCCCACGGTGTTCAGAGGGAACCCCTTTCGCAAATACCACATATCTCCATACATCTAAGTCGATAGTCACATAGACCGGTGCTGATCGCTGACTCCGAAGTGCACTAGTGACACCACAGGCAAATTGCAAAGATGCCACTTGGAGCCTCTCATTGGAGCCTTCTCTGAAAATTGAAATTAATCAGTAAAATGTGTTGAAATGCATTTTTAGTATGCTCAATATAGAATAAAATCAGAACTCATTTACGAATACCAACAAAGCATAAGAAACAGTATTCAAAAATTCAATTCATAATATTTTGTTTGGTAAATGCAATGTAAGCCCCAGTTTACATGAGCCCTACATGAAGGTTTTCGGTCCTTGATCATGTCTAGGATGGCCGTGCCTCCTCTCATTTAAACGAAATCAAATGTTAATAGGGATTTCTATTAGCAAATATTATCTTGCCTAGAAAGGCCAGCCGTTCATATAGGGCTCACATAAACAGGGGCTAAGAAATACATTCTGGAGTTTGCTTGAGTAAACTAATATCATTTTATTAATTCCATTAACAGACTAGATGTTAACTATATCCAACAATGTTCTATAAGCAGAACCTTTGGTTATAAAACATACCTCAACAGATCTGGCGTTAAATTTTCTGAAGGTTCCCACGTGGAGGACTCCAGAGACCATCCTTTCCACTTTATCAAGTATTCGTAGCCCTGTAAACAAATATCATCTCCACGATTTGATTTAATGTGAACCAGTAAAGGTGTCTACTACACAGCATATAAAGTTTCGGGACAGTAGAAAAGGGTAAAAAATATAGCGAAATATTAACAACTTACTGACTGAGAGTGAGGGCAGTACGGGAAAATATCAATAAGTATAAATATAAACTATACAAAATATATTAAAAGCGAATTGAAAACACAACTCACATGGCAAATTCTGCGCCTTGTTATGACTCGTTCGACTTCATAAAAGCAACTATACTTCTTTTTTATTCCCGTGTCATATAGTACGACTGACGATAGTGCGTTTAGTTGCTTGTAATCCACAATTTGTCCAGAACGTTTTGAAGAGCTGTTGGTAGCCATGTTGAATCTTCTTCGATGGTTTACAGGGATAAATTGGGATCGTTATGAGCGTTATGGGGGATATATATTTTGAAAGAAGATCGCTGTGTAAATATTTCGCAGGCTCAAATGTCCGGAATTTCTGGCCATGTGGGCCAAAATATAATAGGAATGCTAGGATCCTATAGAAATTCCTGTATAATCGTTTTAATCAAGGTGAAGGAAAACGAGAAAACAAATAGAGAACAATTTTTATTACAGATAGAAATGTGGCAAATATATACTAATCCTGATTTCAAAACTAAGTTTGCCTAATGTGAAAGGACTGATCAGTCATTGTGTTCATAATATTAACTGTTCAATTCACCAAATGTTGAACAATCAGCACAACATAACTGGTATTTTTTATGTCTAAAAATCTTGTACACAGCTTGCGACATTGAACAGATGTATTGAAATAGCTCAAATTGAAACCAAGCACATTGAAATATGTCCTTTGTAGTATATACCCTTTAACCTGCAAAAATACTGTGGTTTGTTCTTACCATAATATATTATCAGTTACATGTGAAGGGACCAATTAATATATATAAATTCTAGTTTTTGTCTTTGTCACAACTATTTTACATTAACTTGTAAACATTACAATACCACAGGTTGAAGTCTGATGTGTTGTAGCACTAATGTTCTCCTGGAACTGTCTTCTATTAAAACATTAATGGCCAGCACTACCCTTGAGAAGACAATAGTCTGGCATTAGACGGGGAAATTGTTGACCAAAGGCACACTGCAGCATAATGGTTTAATGAGAAAAGTTTCAAATACATTTAAACAAAAGAAAACAAAACACCTTCTGTTCACCTCAGTCCTGAGTCAATTTGCTTCTCCGTTTACTTTTTAACTTCCATCCCCAATGCAACAAATGCTGCAAGAAATCAATGTACTCAATTAATGATCTAATGGAATCTGTAGAAGAATAAGTACAGTATAATATATAATATTTCAACAACTATTCAGTCCAATACAGGCAGCAGTGGACTTAAAAAGGGTTAGCAAGACATTGGAAGGTTGCCTCGTTAAAGGTTCACATGCAACAATCTCCACTTAACAAGTAAATTAAACTGTCCAGCAACTAGCATTATAATGACTGAAATAGTGTAGTATGATGCAAAGATGTGCATTGTACCTTAATGGGTTAACGGAAAGATGGTAAATATTCTAAACTTTGTAAATTTGGGTATCTAAGCTACACAGCAGTACAGTTGCCAAAAGATAACCACAAGTGCACATCAATTGGCATCAATAACATACATTGGCAATAATAACACACACTAGCATTATCCTGGTAAATACACATGAATTTGTGGTTAGCCCTTGGCAACTGGAATAGACAGAATTGCACCGGATTTGCAGGGCATATTGAATATATAAACAATTTTTTACTAAAAATTTAGACCTACAAAAGTCCAATAACCAAACTTGCCCATTTTGTATGTGTTCATTATGAATCATAAGAGACATATTAAATTTGATTTTCTTCCTCGCTGTCTTGAATATAATGTAGTTAGTCTTTTTAATGTTTAAGGTAAGCTGATTATCACTGAGCCAGTTATGCACAAGTATAAGTTAATTATTTATTTCCGATTCCAGTTGTTTGAAATCTTTTCCATTATACATTATCTTTTCTAGTATTTTCGCGAAACAGGCAAGACTGAGATAGGTCTGTAATTAGTAAATCTAGTCTGGTCTTCTGTCTTATACACAGGTGTGACTAATGATACTTTTAAATCGCTAGGTATAATTCCACAGTTAAACAACAAATTAAAAACATGACATAATGGTGTTGAAATAAGATGAGTTTTATAAGTTCGGAACTTATTCTGTCCTTTCCACAACTAGTTTTTAATTTCATACTAGCGATTATCTCTTCAATTTCTTTGTTTGAAGTGTTGTCTAGAAACATAGATTTTGTGTAGTCGCCTTTTAGGTATATTGTGAAATTGTTACAATTTTGGTTAAATTTCTTTGCTAGATTTGGTCCTGCATTAACAAAAAAATAATTGAATCTATTTGCAATTGCGTTTGGATTTTGTATTTCACTACCATCGTCTAGAGTAAATGTGGAAGGGAGCTTTATATTTTTACTTTTTTTGCAAATTAGCTCATTTAGTATCTTCCATGTACTTTTTAGGTCAGTTTTTGCTTCATTTAAATGCATTTGGAAATGCTTTTTTTTTCGAAATTCTAATAAGATGGTTTAATTGATTTCGGAATACTTTATATTTTATTTTATTAATTTCTGTTGGTTTGCGTATAAATTTTCTGTATATTTTTGCCTTCGTTTTCATAGATTTTATAAGTCCACTAGTTATCCATGGATTCTTAGAACATTTTTTTCTTTTACCCTTCATCGTTTTTATTGGAAAATGTTTGTTAAAAATGTTTTGGAAGGTTTTTTGAAACTCCGAATATGATGTTTTGACATCAGTATTTGACAACGTAGATGACCACGCTTGATTGTTTAATTCCTCCTCAAATGATTCTACTGCAGTATCTGTCATGGGCCGTGTTTTAACCTCGTTTTCAGATTTTGATTATAATCTAGACATATTTGGAACACTGGGAGGTGGTCTGATAAATCGTTAAACAAAATACCACTGATTTGGTGATATTGGCGCATTTCATTGCTGAATATATTGTCGATTGTGTTCTGTTATTCTCGTTGGTTTAGTTATAAGGGGGAGAAATGCAGAGAATGTTAGTTGGTTGAAATATCTGTTTGCAAAATTACAGTTTTCATACTTAAGTAAATCAATGTTAAAATCTCCCAGTAAATAGCAAGGTTTTTTTTCTCTATCAACCTTTGATAGGACTTCACGTAAGGATTTTTCAAACACCTCATACCTACTGTTTGGTGGTCGGGTAAATAAATCTCACGTCTTTTAGATAATTGTGTCTAATTTTAGTGCATCCTGTTTTTGCATGGTGGGTGTTGGCACATATGTGACAGCTAATTGTCTCATCAGTGACCAGCAGGTTGCACATATAGCAGTACATTTCTATCGTTTGATTATCAGGCATTTCATAAGGTAAATCAGCCAATACTAGAAAAATAAATACAAAAGCAATCGCTTTTGGAATTATACACAAGATAAAGTTGTAAATTAAAATATATAAAATTAAGTAAATAAAAGTGTAGTTTTCAATAATGTTTGTTCACGAATGGGCCGGAAAATACCTCTGGTCATTGATAAATAATTTATTTTTGACCATAACTGCCTTCATTCCCTTTTGTCTTGCATCTTTGAGAACAGGATAGAGTATTTTCCTTGCGTCCGCAAACTCCTTGAGATATTGCTCGCATATTCCAATCCGTGTTTCTTTGAGGGGTTTGGAGTTCTTCCGGACAAGTTGTTTATCTTTGAACCGTAAGAATTTGGCAACAATCGTTCGGATTGAGTTTGGCTTTCTTCTTCCGATTCTATGCGCCTGCTCGATCTCCATATTCTGGTATTCAACATTAATCTTGCCCAATACGTCTGATACCAGTTTCTCAGGATCTTCTTCGCTCACCTCAGGCAGGTTATAAAACAGCAGGTTTATTCTGCATGCTTCTTGCTCGTAGCTCGTCAGCTCTTCTTTAAAGTTAGATGTAAGCTTCTCGAGACAACAGACTTTACCATTTGCCACAGCCAACATTTCTTCATTGCCTTTTGTTTTTCTTTCAGCTCTTCAGAGGTGTCGTGCACATATGATACTGAATGTTTTAGTTCCGCGATATCTTTATCAACGCGCTTTAGATGTGACTCGATTGACTCAAGTTTGTCCAGCTTTGAATTCATATTTTGGACTAACTTAAATAGCGATTTTAGGTTACATTCATCTTCTCCCTCATCCACTAACACTTTGCGCTTTAGTACCTTAGTATTAAATGTGCATTGGGGCATATCGCACTATAATGATTAACCCAAATAATATTGCAATATAAAATGTTTTGAAGTAACAATTTCCTGCAAGAGCACAGAATTTCTTATACTGTTTGCAGTTTACATGTTGTTTGTTTCTCAAACCCCCTGCCTTGGGACAATTTGTCTTTGTTGTGGCATAGTGATTTGGTAGAAAATTCCCTGTTGTGATATACAATATAATGAAATACTAATTTGTAAATATGGCAACAACATTTGGGGATTATTTGTTTCAGACTTTTTAGGTTGTATTAGGCATATATTTCATCGCCTACCAGGACTGAGTAATTTATGTTTTGTTTGGATACATTTCAATCTTGAAAGATCTCTGTATAATAATTTCTGTGGGTTACAATGGTGAAACTTTGTTTGACCGATAAGATTTAGTATAACATTGAGTATAACATACATGTTTTCATTGTTTCTGAGTAAAATCTCAACATTAACCCATGCAAATGCGCCGACTTTATACTTTTACTCTGTCTAACATAAATGTTAGATGATTTTACTCGTTTAAGGGGAGAATCTTGCAGCTTAATGAGTTAGATACTTTTTGGGAGAATATAGTAGGATGATTTTGATTAGGAATAGGACATAGCTAGGTTAGTAATAGCGGGGGTGAGGGAGGGGGTAAAGGGTTAGAAAAAGAGAATTGACTTGGGATGGTGTGAAGATCACATCCATGAAATGTCCCATATTGTCACCCACTTCTAACCAAACTCCTTTTGCTTCTTTCAAAAGGTGTGAAGGCAGGTATCTGGCACCATAACCAGATCGCTTGTTCTGCCTTTTCAAAGGCTGTCCATGTCGGATCACACTTTGCTATGTTTGGCAAATGTGTTTCCTAGACATGCTGATGAGCCCTGATATGGGGTACTGAACTTTGTCACTAGCAATTCGTAATTTGATAAAATGAAACATCTTCCACAATTACCATATTTCTGCAAGTACTTCTCCTTTAGTTTTTCATAAGGAGCGAGTTGTGAGAGTCAGTGAGACTGAAAATTGCTATAATTGTGTCCCATTTCATGAGGTTAAATTTTTGTTGAAGCTGCTCTCAGAGTGCTGCAAATGGCGTTTCAGAGCTTCGAAAGCTTCCTGCAGG
This sequence comes from Trachythela sp. YZ-2020, assembly GCA_016169945.1. NCBI lineage: Eukaryota > Metazoa > Cnidaria > Anthozoa > Malacalcyonacea > Clavulariidae > Trachythela > Trachythela sp. YZ-2020. The sequence continues at coordinate 1,519,071 of JADLSH010000164.1, read as the reverse complement.
GGCATGCCACCAGACCCCCCTAGGAGTCTCGCGTCTTCGGTGCTCGCACAAGTTTCCGCCTACGGCGCAAACTTGTACATCCCAAAACTTTGACTAACATACTAAAATTCCTGGATCCGCCCCTTAACATCACTGCCGATTTTTGCAATTAAAAAACGTAAATAACAAATTAAACATAAAAATAAATCTTACCTGTGAGTTCTTGAATATCATTCTGCATTTTGAGGGAAAAGATTTCTTCTTCATACAATAATAAATCGGAAAAATGCCAACCATAAAATATTTCAGATGAAAGAAAACAATTTCAATTTTCAAAGAGATGCTATCCCATAATGCCCCTTTTATATAGGAAGTACATTTCCCCCTAGTAGGAGATTATTTCCCACATTTCTATAGGAGATTTTGCCCCTATAGGAATTCTATAGGAATTCCAATAGGAAATCCATTTTCTATAGGATTTTTTCGTAAGGGTACATAGCACTGCCATAGGGTTACCCACGGCACCCACATACGGCAACATAATTATCACAATGCTCGAACGGAAGCTCTTTCAAAAAACTCCGGATGGTCTTATACCAATTGAATGGATAAGATTTATAGATGACATTTGTGCAATTTGTTTAATATAATTCCACACCACATGACTTAGGAGCAACCCTTTCAACATACCTCAAATTAATCATATAAACATTACCACACATCACTACTTACAAACCCCTACCCATTATTTACTCTTTATCCATATTACAACCAATCTGCTGCGCATGACCAAACACACACAATTTATACAACTGCACAAACCATCCTCGACCCTTCTACTACAGCTAATCAGAGGACAAACAACTACACTTCTACAGCAAATCAACAATTCCAACTACACATCTTGCACACTCAAGATGGCCAAACGTTTGGGTTTAAGTGAAAATGACCAAAATGATTTCGGTAAGATTTGTCAATGAACATATTTATTCTCCACATTTCTATATTTTGTTTTATCTAACAATAGTAGCCTTCTCCCTTTCTTCTTTCTTTATACACATGTGCCAACCCTGATCCCACTGATGAGTCCACGAGGGACAAAATAATAATATATCCATATATAACTTTTTTCCCATTATATTAAATTTATTAACTAAAGCAAGGTGCAAATCACTCCCGAAAAGTGTACGAGATAAAGAAATCATGCAATTTTTTTGTTGATTTGTAATTTTGGTTATATTTACTGATTTTTCTGACGGTGTACTGTGTACGTAACTCGTAAGTACGTTCAATTTAAATGGGTGATTTTTGCTTTGAAGTATTATTACATTATATTAAAGTAAAGCCTAAAGGTAGCATATTCATATAATTGACTTATTCAGCAACAGCGATGCCATCTTGAATCATGATGCATTGTGGTCTATGCAGGCTAAAAAGCCAGATTAAATGTCTGTTTGCATTGTGTGAAGATAACATACGATTAATTTATTGTCTTAAACACGTTCTTCATAACATTGACGAAGTATAGATACATTTTATGGCCATAAGTTTGCATTATTTTTCACGTATAGCCCTGAAGAAGTTCCAAATAATGAATGTTATTCCTTTGTATTTATTATTCCAAGTTTTTTCTCTGTTAGTTATTAGTCTGAAAACTTGTCTGTTATTTGCAAGCAAAATAACATTAATTTTTGTCTAACTATTTCAGATACTCCAAGTCTCACACATCTCGTGTGAGACTCACACATCTCGTGTGAGACTCACACATTTAGGACTCATCTCACGCTCTCAAGCGCGCTTGTGAGAATCTCACACATTTCCCCAAATGTTGCGAGCTATGCTCAAATCAAGGGCCTGGGGGTGAGAATGTAACAAGAAAATAACAAAATGGCGGACACAGACAGGGAAAATGCAGGAAATGGAGAAGAAAATGCAGAGACTTTAGATTTAAAAAATGTCCGGGGGAGCATGCTGCCCGACTCCCCTAAAAATATCTTGCCTATGGTGCTTGTCTCATGCCTTTGGCACAAGTCGGTATCTCATTCATTGCAACAATGCCACCTTGGAGTGCCTGCTATTTTATATACAGCACTTTAAAAGCGTTCAATTACCCATATGCATTGCGATTTCAAGATGGCGTCGCTATTGCTGAATAAGTTAATTATATGATTATGCTTGTATTACTGTATGTAGACTTATCAAGACCATCACCAAGAACATCCGAGTTTTCAAGTTCAAGAGTTGCCTGCTAATGCTGAAAGCAGAGAAGGAAATGTCCCGAGGCCGAGTGGAGCTGATGACAATGATGTCAATAAGGAAATTGGAAAACGGTCTGAGGTAAGGCAATACTGGTAACATACTCGTATATTTTTAAATAATATTTATCATATATTCTTGTGATATGGATGGCATCGTCGATAAGAGTACATTAAAAATTCATTGGCTGTTGAAATTGTTTTTATCTCTTCAAGGATGAAGAAGGCATAGTTAACCAGCCAGTCTCAGAGTCTCGTCGTTCATAGAATGTGAACATACATCTTCAAAATTTCAAGAGAAAATGTTTTGTTTTGGAGGGAAGATGTGATAATGAGGTAAATAGAAATGTTCCTAATGGAGTAATGCAAAATTGGCATTTTGTTCTGCATTTTCACTTATTTCGAGTTCATACAATACTTATGATAAAAATCAGCCGATCCAACTACATTTCCTCTCTCTGCACAAACATCCAAACCAATTCCAAACGTTTCTGGTCACTATTTAAACTAAAAGGTGCAACACGTTCTGTCCCAGAAAAAATTTCAACAAAAACGAGTGCCGAAAATGTCCGTGAATATGCCGAGAATCCTATGGATATCGCAACACTTTTCAACCGCTACTTTGTATCAATCTTCTCGAGTGATCCTATCAATATTGTTAATCAACAATCTATATCCGACACCACTGACACTATTTTCAATGACATTATTTTGTTGGAGGGGACAGTGCGCTCAGTTTTAAGAAATCTCGATAACAACAAAGCGCATGGTCCAGATGAAATCCCAGCAAGATTACTAACCGAAACTGCATATCAAATCGCTCCATCTCTATGCCTTCTGTTTAACAAGTCCTTAAAAAGTGGAATAGTACCTCGAGAATGGAAACTTGCCAATGTTGTACCCATCCACAAAAAGGGGGATAAAGATCATGTGGAAAATTATCGACCAATCTCTCTTCTCTCACTTGTCTCCAAAGTCGTGAATTTGAACGTAGCAGCTTTCGCTGATGACACTAAGATTTTTAAAGTGATTAACTCGAGGACCGATGCAATGTTATTACAAAATGATCTTTTCAACTTTAATTCCTCCTCATCCAATGCTGGTCTGCATCTTAACACATCAAAATGTAAAACCCTCCAGGTCACCAGGAAATACAACAAAATAGATTTCCCTTACCAACTACAAGACACCACACTAGAAAAAACTGATTGCGAACTCGATTTAGGTGTATGGACGAATTATGATCTCACCTGGTCAAAGCAAGTTACACAACAAAGTAACAAAGCTAATAAAATGCTGGGTTATATTCGAAGATCAACTTTAAATATTCGCGAGTTTGCAATTCGACGAACACTGTACCTTTATCTGGTTCGCTCACACTTAGGATATGCCACTCAAGTATGGGCGCCCCAAAACAGTTGAGTTGGTGAAAAAAGTAGAACAAGTTCAGAGGCATGCAACAAAATATATTTTAAATGTTCCCTTCATTTGTGATATGGAATACAGAGACCGACTCCTTGCAACTACTTTGCTTCCTCTCAACTACTGGCACGAATACCTGGGCGTAGTATTCTTCTATAAGGCAAATCACAGCATTTTTAATATTGATAAAAAAATCCTTCCATTTCCTCAGGATCAAAGACAGACAAGATCATTTAACCCCAACTCGCACAAATATAAAATTCCGACATACAAAACGTCAACCTATGAAAAATACTTCCTAATCATATTACATCCAAAGACCGAACATTTTCAGAATTCAAGAATCTTCTTTTTAAGTACTATATTTTAGCATTAGAAAATACATACGATGTTGAGGATCCCCGCACATGGAAAAGTGTGTGTATAAAATGTAATTCCGCCCGGAGTTTAACGAACTCTCCATTGACATGTTGTTTTTAGACTTAATGCAATGACTGTTGTTCAAGTATTGTTTATTGTGTGTGCTTAGTATACCTTGTAAATTGTTTTCGTATAACTATTGGGGCCGCTGTAATTGGCAATAGCTGTTGTGGTTTCCCAGCCAATGAATGTATAAGTATGATGGCAAAGTAAATAAATAAATAAATATTTCGCATTCGTTAAGAACGAAAAATCAGAAGACCCAGACGACTGGCTAACTTGTGCAGGCACACTTGCGTATCTACTCAGTGATTTGGAGGAAGCAAACACATTATCACTGGAATGCAAAGCTTCAACCTCCCTCAACATAAACAAATTCCTGTCACAAAGTGTTACCTTAGCCAAGGAAATTCAAGCAAATGTCACCAAGCACGTATCAAAAAGTGCTTTGCAACAGCATGAAGAGCAGGCTGGGCAAGTGGCTGAAATCCAACAATGTACAACATTGCCAAGTAGAGATCCTGGACAAAATGTCATAAATTGAGTGCTAATCAGAAAAAAAAATACCTTATTAAGCAAGGCCCACAACAACCAAGACTTGCAACATCTCCACCCAAGCAAAGCATCCCAGCTTCAAAACAAAGACAGTTTAGCACGAGCTGGTACAATGAATATCCACACCTTGAATATAGCGTATCGAAAGATGCAGCGTTTTGTTTCATCTGCTCCTTGTACCATAAAGGACAGGATCCTGCTTGGTGTGAACCGGGTGTTTCAGCATGGGAGAAGATCAAAAGCAGAGGGACAGCAAAAAAAGGCAAACTTGCAGAGCATTTTAATTCGGAAAGTCACAAAGAGGCTTTAAGTGCATATGTTAGCTTTTGTAACCCTTTAGGTCACGTAGAATGCCAAAATTCAAGAAGTTAAAGACAAACAGGAAAATAAGGAAGTTATTAAAATCTTGTTGGACATTGTCAGAACACTGGCCCATCAAAACATGGCATTTCGAGGTGATGGAAAGGAAGATGACGGGAATTTTTATCAGATCGTTAGACTGGTCTCAAGGCATTGTCCTTTGCTTGAAAGGTGGATAGAAAGCAAGCGATCGCGCCCATATCATGTCACATACATGTCTCCAGAATCACAGAATGAAATGATTCAGTTACTAGCTGAAGATGTCCGACGTCAAGTAGTAAAGGAGATAAAGGATGCGAAGATGTTTGGTGTTTCTGCTGATCTGTCAAGAAAAGATCAGTTGGCGGTTGTGTGTAGATATGTAAACGAAGACGGTGATGCAAAGGAACAACTTCTGTGCTTGAAGAGCACTACATCCAAGACGGGGGCCGGAACTGCTGATGAAATCATCACAACATTGAACAGTCATGCGTTGGACACAAACACGCTTTGTTTTCAGTCATATGATTTCACTGCCTCAATGTCTGGTCAATTTAATGGAGCTCAACAAAAGCTTCAGGAGAAACTGAATCAAAACATTCCATACTTTCCTTGTCAAGGTCACAGAACAAATATTTATACATTTTTTTTTGAGCAGCACTAAACGGTATGATTGGTAACTACTGACTAGTAATTAACTACTACATAAAATAATCATTTTTTATTTTTGCATTTTAGGTTTAGTTCTGTGATTAAAAGTTAATAATATGAAACCTTGTCTCCTAAATAGTTCTACTTTTATCTTTATTTTAGGCATGGAGAATTGGAAGAGAACATCATGGAAGTGGAGAACGCCTTAAAGCTGAGAAATCTGTCAAAGACAAGGTGGACAAATCGAGCAGAATCTATATGTGCAGTTTGGACAAGCTACGAGCTTATAATTAACACTTTATCCGCCATTCAGAATTCTGGTGCCTTTGACAAAAGTACAAATGTTGCTGCGAAAGGCCTTTATGATAAAATGCTGTCAAAAGATTTCATTTTGTCGATAATGTTTATGCGGAACATCATGGGAAAAACGAAGCAGATGACCGAGGCGTTACAAGCGGAAGAATTAAACATCCTTGATGCTATGACGATGGTGCAATGGATGACAAAATTCATGCAGGTATTGTGTATACTGGCAAGTTGGGTGGAGATCCAGAGGCAGAATTCACTCGTAAACATCGCGTGAGAAGACCCCTAAGAAGGATCGATGACACTTGATCGATGCCTCGCAAACCAACGGCAATGATGATGCAGTTTTACAGGCGTGAATTCAAATTTGTGCCCGATACGCAAATTATTCAGTTGGGAGACAATCTAATCCAGTGTTTTGGAGCGGTTAAGCCACATGCAACTGTGTTGCAACCACCACTAAAGCATCCCGACTTTCAGGATGTCCAAGAACTTGTTAGCCTCTTTCCCTCAAACGTTCAAGTAGATCCTTTTGTATTGCAAGCAGAATTTAGCAACTTTGTAAGTCATGCTTTAAAAACACACGAACATCAGACAAATGAGAAGCTGGATACCGTCGCTAAAGTGGGCAAAATCTCTGAAGGTTTCAAGTCAGCTTTCCCGCTTACCAACAAAGCATACAGACTTCTAATGATGGTGCCTGTAATAGTGGCTAAGGATTGAGCGAACATTCAGCAGGCTCAAGCTAATCAAGCCATACCTAAGAACGTCAATGAAGGAATGATTGGAATAGCTGATGTTGATCTCTTGCGAGAAAGATATTACAAATAACATTGACGTCATTGCAGCCAAATGGGTGGAACTTAAAAATCGAAGAATCACATTTAGATGAGCAAACTTAATCAACTTATAGTACGATTCAGATAAATTTTACTTCAATTACTTGAGATCTGTTCAATAGTATCAGCTATCATAACCGAAAATTACACTAACCACTAATAAAACATCCATTGACATTGCTATTTTTTTACAATATATTCCAAAGCATTGCTGTGTAACGAGTAGAAGTTTAGTGGTCTTCCTACTATGGGTTCAGACCGGGCAGTCCCGGGTCAGGTGCTTTCAACCCCAATGATCCAAATGGGAGATTCCAGGTTCATGCTGCAAAACAAATTTGAACGTGTTAAAATGCGTTTCCTGGCAATCGGAATTCTCTAAAATCGTCCCCCAAAGTCAAGGAAATGGCATTTCACATACTGTAGATTCAAAAATGATCTGGACAGAGCATGCCCCCAGACCTCCCTAGAACACTCACGCCTATGGTGCTCGGCTCCTGCCTTTGGCGGGAGAACCATACCCAAAGTACATTTAGTCGGCAAATTTTATACTCACACCCCCCTCCCCTGCTTAAACCTCTTCGCTACAGCCCTGCATGAAGCAGCAAAGAAGAACGTCAGGTGAACAGTTGGAGATCATTAAATCCCAGGCTCTATGAGAGCTTAATCAATTCCAGGCATTTACCCCAGCCTTTGTGTCAGCATTAAAACTCTGTATTTCCCCTGCAAAGTCCCAGGGTTTCAATTGACTAGTGCATAATAATTATATTGGCATTATTAACTCTTTCTGAACGGCAGCATCAAATATCAACCGCCAAAGGTTGATGACTTTGAGCGCTTGTATCTTTGGCGCCCCTCACCCAAAATGGACGAAAATACCACCAATCGATTCAGCAAACACACCTGTTCTTGGCTAATAACTTCTGTTTTAAAAACCATGTGATTTTCATTCTGTAAAACAGTACATACTGACCAACTTTCAAAGAAAAACAATAAAAATAGACAAAGTTATGTTAATTTCATTGCCAGGGGGTAAATATTTTGCAAAGGAAATCGTACTCAAAGTGCTCTTGCGACAACATAATTAAAATCCGACCAGAAAGAGTTAATAGTGCAAATATTTTTTAATTAATAAGATCAGACTTCATCAATAGTCAAGCAATTAATGTTTTGCCTATTTTCTTTCCATCTCAGCAAATTTTGGTGTTGTTCAATACAGCTTTGGGTGATGATAGGATTACCAAACATTCTTTTATAGACTTTTCAAAGTCTTATTGTCCCTCATAGTCAGAATGCAGTCGGCATACTCTCTAGTTTGTTTTCTTGATCACACGTTAATGATATAAGCGGCTGGATAACACGAATCATGCTGTTCATAGATTTAGATGATACAATATCCTTCATTCTTGATTTAACTCCACATCGTTTGAGCATAGTAGCTGAAATGCTTCATAAGCAAAATGAATTTTTCCTGCTCCTGTTGGCTATGAAATAAAACAATCTTTACCTCCAAGTAGCCTAAAGATTGTCTCAATCTGGTATTCTTTTAAATCATCCAACTTCACAACAGCTCTTACAGAATCCACAGCCTTTCTTTCTATAGTTATTTCCCTTTTTAAATTGACAGTCACAGTCTTTGTTCGCCATTGCAAAATATAAAATATACGTTAACCCCCCAACAGTATTAGTGTCTATTACGTCACTGGACAGGATCCTGTTTGGTGAATACTAACGAGTGCCGAGTTTTACAAGTCTCTCTTGCTTTTCACTTCTCTCTTGCCTTCCCTAATTTTAGTCCGCCTGTTTTTCAGTTAAAGTTTAATTTCAACGAGAGAGACTTGGAGAATGTCTATGGTATATCAAGTGAATAATATTATCTTGCGATGGCAGAATAGAGTACAATGTATTTCACTGTGATGCAATCTTATCCCTTAACTGGTTGAATTGTACATTGCAACATAGTATTCAAGGAATCAAGGTGATAAAGTTTTGCAAACGATATTTCTATGTATAAACTTCTACTGATCAAATCATAAACTGGTCTAATTGGAAACTGGTCTAAATTCCAAGTATTATTCCAGTTTGACTTCAAAGATCTGAACACTTAACTACTTGTTGTAAGACAACTCAACAGTCTCATTAATTTCCCAACTGCTATTGTGCTGCCCTTACAACATCTGACATATTTACTTAAATCTTGAAATTATAAGTCAAGTTTGTGAAGCTGAAGACGTAATAAATCTACAGGGCAGTGTTTCAATGTAATTGCATGGTAGTTGCATGAAACGTGTTATCATAGAACATGTAGCTAATAGTCAATCGTAAGTGTTTGATATTCGTTCATAAGAGGTATGATTGGTGCTTATATTTCCTTCTGAGTCAGATTACACTTTTGTTTTCATACTACACCTCCTGCATGCAGTAAACCTGTTTACTCTGTTTCTAGCAAGGTCGGACAAATTAGTTAAAAAACAATTGAAATCATTTCTACTTAGAAGCTTTTTACTTAGACTTAATTCTGTTATGCCTCTGCATGTCCAAATATCTTCAAAATATACATTGCCTATACATAATACATATACATATTTCGTTAGGAAATTTGGCCTGGATGGGGCATATTTTTGGGGGCGCCATATTTCCTGTTACACCGGCCATGTGAGTTGGCCTGGCTCCCATGTAATCGCAATATTGTTTTTACTTGCATCTATTATAGAAGTTGCAGTATTGGCTTCTATAATTAAAATTGTCCCACCTCGGCCAACTGGGACAACCCACCCCATGCAATCCGCCCTTAGTAAACAGTTCTGTAATATGTATATTATTGGGAACCAATTTGCACCAAACGCAAATTTGATGCTAATTTTATGTTAGATTTGCTAATAATTATTCAATATGTAAATCTATATGCCAATCTATTTTTAAGAACATTGCTCAAGTAATTAACTTCTAGAAATAGGGTTTGCCAAACCTCGAATTCTCGACTATACCAAATAATTATTATAATTATCTTCCATTATACCTTAAAGTTACCCTCATTACGTTTCAAGTTCAACTTGCCCCGCGGAAGAAGAAATATTTAGAACCATATATAGTCCATACTCATTGACCAATTGTCTTTTTAATTTTTGTAAGGCCATGTAATTTGCTTCGAAAAGGAAATGCAACAATCTCTGTTAATTTATAAATGAACATAATATAGTAATAGCTTACGATTTAACTCTTTCTCAACTTGTTGTATTTAAGATCAGTTGTTTCAAATGTACAGGCTGTTTTCCACTTCAACCCTGCTGTACCGTAACGTATCAAAACAAATTTTAAAATTTAGGGAATATTCGTTGGGGAATACTTCCGTAGTACGCCAAAAAGTTGACTTGCGATTAACTTTTTATTTTGATATGCGAATACACCCGGAAGTATGTGAATAACAGGTATCCAAAAAGGTATCCCGTCAGAGTAACGGGTATCCAAAAATATTTTTGGACGAGGTAGAGAAGAGACGCGCAAAGAAAACATCACCTGAAGAACTTGTACGTATGTTTTGGTGTGTCGAACCAGAGAACAACTTCAGCTACGCAGTCCTTCCTTATATCATCGGCTCAACAGAACCCCTGAAAAGATTACTGAAATGATATAGCATAGTACTTTTTAGAACGTTTCCCATCACCAAATGACAAATCACTTCCCGAAAAACAGACCAACGTTATTTACAAAATTAACAGCGCAGATTTCTCCTGGAGCTATATAGGTGAGATGGACAGAGCTTTCAAAACGAGAAAAAAGGAACATAAGAGAAACGTTGAAAAATGTACACCCGGTTCTAACATAGCAAAGCATGCTTGGACGCAGGACCACAAAATCAATTTTGATGAATGCGAAATCCTAGACAAGGCAACATATTGATACAGAGCAACACTGGAGTCCTGGCATACAACAACATTGAATTCTGACAACAATTATGCAACATTTGCCGGAACAATATAGATTTTTATTAAAAAATAACAGATCATAGTTTTATATTCATGATAACATTCGTTTTCACTAGAGTTTACGTAGGCAAAACTTTTTATTGTTTAATATTGCTTCATGCTGCGACTTGCCTATATAAACATTAAAATCAACAGTATAACCATTAGAGCTATCTGCCAATGCCCAGAGCTTTATCCACTTTGTAGGCTCATTCTTCATGTATTGCCTAATGCCTGACCTATGTTTGTACTTCACCATACGTTCATCCACAGCAACATTCTGGTGCGGTTGGTATAATATATGACATCGTTCTTTCAACGAAGCTATAAATTCCTCAACCATTATCTTCCTCGCCCAAAGCTTGTGGTAAAGAGTCTTTGTGCTCCAATACTTTTCTACTGCTGAGTCCACACGTACCAGACCAAAATAAATCAAAAGAGCAATCAAATGATCTATTTCATCCACAGTAGTTTCATTCCAAGTCCCTTCCCCAGTGGTATATGAAGTGTACTCCCAGCTGTACAAGAAACTGTGCACATGGCTTATATGTGGGCATTTAAAAATTAATTCAGGCATTTAAAAATTAAATAATTGTTTTATATAAAGTAAAATAATACCATGTAACAGTACGTTTATACAACTGTTGTTTTTATAGTGATGAAGAACCTGCTGATGAAGATGATTTTGAAGTATTTAATTTATTTACTTTTTAAATTTTCATGTATGCATAGCTGTTGGTGTGGGCAACTGGTCCCTGCCCCTTCCACCCCTGGTCCTCCCACCCCTGGCCCTACCGACCTATTGCCAGACATACTGCTAATTGGGGATTAGGCCCTTCCACCCTATCCTCCCCTGTATTACTATCTTCCCCCCAATCCGGATCCATGTCATATACTTCAAAACCTATTTCAAAATCATCTTCTTCATCAGCAGGTTCTTCATCAGCAAGGTGCACAGTTTCTCGTTCACACATTTTGAGCTCGGTTCAAACTTTTGATTTATGTGGCAATATATTATAGAACTCTCAAATAAATGCCATATTAGATAGGTTATCTATATATTTGTTATATTTCAAACCAGGTCTTTGATTATAGACCAAATTCTCATGGAACACAAATTTGAGTCAATCGACCATGACAACATCTGTTCACTAAAAAATATAAATACTTGCCTTTGGGCGCTATCAGACGTCTCATCTATCTGTCCAAGTCATCTTCTTCATCTGTTGACATTCTATACCATCACTAATATTAAAATTTTCGTCTTCAAGAGATAGCATATGATAGTATGATGCTATAATGCTGTTCAAATACGTGCATGCATGCAACAAAATGTATTAACTACTTCAGATTTTATACTGGTTTGAACTCTAAGATCTTACATTATATACAAGACCTGTAATTGATCCGATGCATAAGATATTGATATTGGTCAGAAAATAACTCAAATATGTTCACAACTCACACCTAACTTTTAAAAACCCAGAACTGAATAAAAATAACAAAGAAAAAGACTCTATCTTAAGATATCTAAAGATATCGTTATTCCGCACTGTCTGCCCGGATTTCTACTTTTCACAAAAACAATTTTGGAAAATATATCATTGGGTGGGGGGCTTAATCTTGAGTCCTTGACCGAACAAGAACTTGGTAAACAATTGTTTTTCGTAGTTTGTCTTCTGTAATTTACTAGATGCTCGAATGTTCTTACTGGCATGTTTTGTCTGTGGTGCACAAGTATATATAGAGCACTGATGTGTATTTTGCTAGTGCCATGGTGTTATTGCGTTGGATTGGTGTGATGATGGATGGACTTAAAACTTAATGGGATTTTAGTCATTTTATATCGATCTCGCAATCAATTATTTATTTAACGATTGTTAAATGTTAGCTAATAAAAAGCCTAATAATTATATATTCATATTGCCATATAAATGCGCAAGTATATTAGTTATACTTTCCAATTCCAATAATCAATATATTACCTTTAAAAGTATTTGTAAATTGAAAGATATCGATGTTGAGTTTTATCTTTTTTACATTCTATTAAACAGGTCGTAGGAAAACAACCTGATGATTGTGTGTGGGTGTTTAACCCAAAAATTCAAATTGGAGAAGGAATGGTGATTCCCGAGGAAGAATGCGAATATGTTTGTATGGAAGCAAGCGGATTGCCGTACTTCCTCAATATCAAAGATGGTAAATACCATTTATTAAAATTTTCACATTTTGATGTTGGATAACCATAAACTAGATAGGTTTTCTTGAATTAACTGAGCGTTAAAGTCATACAACCATCCATCAGTTCATGTTGCCTGTGTTGGAAGATCGAGTTAGTCCACTCAACTTCTCTATACTAAACATACACAAATTCCTAAATTTGGACCTGCCACTATACAATACAAAATTATATATAATATCCCCCCCCCCCCCCCCCCCCCATTTTGGTACCAACCAATTTGGTACCATGCGGTAGACATTGTACCATCAATTATTTGAAATCGAGCAAATTTTTTTTATTGAACTTCGCCTCAATGGCAGGGAGTCCACAACAGCGTCAGCCAATTACTGTGGCCCCATTGTTAGTTCCTAAGGGTTAGTATTAGAGGGAGGAAACCGGAGTACCCAACATAAGCACAGGAGAGAATCTCAACTTACATGAGTTATTTGAGCACACTGCCGATCTCATGCGAGTACCAACAGTGACCTCGACCTGTTGTGAAACAGGCTCAACTCAGTGGTAAGAGGCAGCGCGCTAACCGCTTCCGCCACCCGTGCTACCCTAATCAAACCTAATTTTAATTAAAGAAGTTAAAAGAACAGCCTTTGACTGTATATGTTAAGAGTATAAATATTGAGTCTGTAAATATTTTGAACTTCTGAAAACAATGTTGTTGTTGTGCAAATTGCAAAAATTTAGAAAAACTGGAATAACAGAAACACCATTTCCTGCACTTCTGTGCGTTTGAGGCTGTCGAACAAGTACATAAATCAGTCTAAATGCTCAACTATTACGTCAATCACTTAAATTGTATAAATTCCTAAAGAAATCCCTAAATTAAAATATGCAGAATCATGATTTTGAGAGCTCAAAATTCAACTGATATTGTCATTATCGACAAACCATCTAACTCATGAAAAAGCGGGGGGGAAACACCAAAACCATGCGGAAAAATACCAAGCTCCTCAATAAGTCAGTGCAGTTAACCCCCCTGTAAATTAAAATTTGTGTGTTAATTATATGACATGACGTAATAACCGACCATTTCTGTCAAAATTGGGGGGCTCCCGAAAATTAATTCAGGATGCCCTTCGTCAGAAACGAACTATGTTCAAATCTACGTCCTTAAAATAGATTCCAGTCCTATCAAATTTACATACATCAATTGATTAATTTTTTGTATCTTTAGATTTGGATGATGGAGAAGCTTTAAAGAAACTGCTTGTAGCTGAAAAGAGTTTATTTCAAAACTAGAAATACATGCATGCAGAATCCCCTCGCCCATTTGAACCACACCATTTAGTAATTTACTCCCCAAAAGTTATTGTAACATGAAGTACTCAGTCGATCACTGTTATTACATTTCTATTATTTTGTACAAAATGGTAAAATATTGATAAGATTTGTTAATTTTAACTATAAAATTATCAAGAACAAATGAGGGTTGTTTCGCATGTGCCTATTGAGATATAAACAAAATCTCATTTTGTTTATATCTCAATAGGCACACGCGAAACAACCCTCATTTGTTCTTATATGTCCGTGGCCGACGCTGAATTAATGTCTATAAAATTATCAATTGCCCAACCATATAAAGTAGGTATGTTATTACGTACTCTTTTAGCTTTGATTTACTGTAAAATTAAACCTTAAGTCTCACAAAACATTTCGCAATTTTCATAAAACTTCAACTGTTTTTTAACAGTATTTTTTATCTACTTTTCGCATTTGTTTTTGAGGTTTAATATGTTGTTTCTTATTCTATAACGTATTTGAATTAATACTAAAATACTCTTTTAAGATTAATCAATGTTGTATTGACCACACAGGATGACCTACGCATTTCAAATCCACAAACTATAATATACTGCATACCAATTCAACAAAAGCAAGTATACAAAATAGACACTTTGTGTCACTTACGCATTTAAAACGCTTTAAAACTCGAAAATCTTGTCTTTCTTCGGTCTTTTGACTGTTTTCCTCCTGTTCCTCTAAATAATTTTCATTTATCTCGTTTTAGAGACTTTGTTTGTCTGTTTATGTCCCGACTCCAGAGTACAAAACAGTTTTCTCTCTACCTGAACTCATGCATGTACATAACGTAGAAAACCGTCCGTTGCATAATGGAGGACAACTTTGCATTCCACTATGTTGTCATATACCCAGGTATAAATATCTGAGCAGAATTAGTACCCTCACACTGAACTTCGCGCCGGTTCGGGCTAATTATCCCCACATGGTTTTGACACACGATGTCAGCAGTATGGCAGCAAATTATACCACCATCATTGAAAGGTTCGAAGGCTACTCATTGCTTTTTTATCAAAGGACAACCAGTGTCTGGCAAAACCACAGCACTTAAAGCAGCAGTGGTAAGTTTTTGCTGTACATTATCGAACTTATATGGATATATTTTAAATTGTCGAAAAATAACAACAAGCGAATATACCAATAAACCCTTGGTGAGAAATGTACATACGCCAGCATCATATACATTAGAGTCTTCTGCTATTGTAAAGAAATAAAATATAGGAAAGAATAAACCATGTTGGATTGTACCATGATGCTTGCATGCATGGGATATCTTTAGTCGACTGTGATCGACCTTTTCATGTATGGTTCAATTTCTGTCACCACCAGGGCCTTTTTTAAGAAATCATCAATGGCGGGGCATCAACGAAAGGGGACGTAACAAGTAGGTGGTGTATTATATGTGTATGAACGCGATGGGGGGTCTGGGGATCCTCCCCCAGAAAATTTTTGTATCCTTGAGTCTCTGTGGCTTGATTTCCTGCGTTTTCAGAGACAATTTTTGATATATCCCATCTAAAACGGGCCAGGTTTTGTTGTGAGAATACAATAACTTTCCTCTAAACTCAGTTTTTTCCATTT
The DNA here is from genome assembly GCA_016169945.1 of Trachythela sp. YZ-2020. Classification (NCBI taxonomy): domain Eukaryota; kingdom Metazoa; phylum Cnidaria; class Anthozoa; order Malacalcyonacea; family Clavulariidae; genus Trachythela; species Trachythela sp. YZ-2020. The sequence goes on along the minus strand of JADLSH010000164.1, from coordinate 1,503,227 downwards.
TTGGCTTATACTTTGGACAAAAGGGACCTTCACTGGGGGGGGGGCAAAAATAGCTTACTGGGGGGCGAACATGGGGGCTGGGGGGGTTTTTGCCCCTCCAGTACATTAGTTAAAAAAGGCCCTGGTCACCACTCCTTCTCACACCGGCTGCTAGTAAAAAAAATTTAATACTTTCTACCAATGAACATTTGAAAATTTATCCTCTTCGATCTCCATCCCTGGACAAGCTAAAGAATTGACTACCCATGATAATTTCTTCTAATGCATTAACACTCTGGGCGAGGAACTGGTAATTTAATTATACGCAATTCAGCGTACACTTCATTATATTGTACATTTACAGTATACTTTCTGGTTCATCCATCATGGGAAAACACTAAAAATAATAGTTTTAAAAAACAGAAGTTATATCTCTAAAGGGTTTGAATCCGGATATATGAAGTATTCAACATAAAGAACATAAACGAGACGGGTCAAACAAGTTAGTGTTTCATCATATGGACAATAGATTGGAAAGGAGCTACTTGTGTGGAATACACAGACGAGTATGAGATAATTTTTCTTGATAGTTGGTTCACAAAACACAATGAAAACAGCGTTAATATATGCCGCTATACAGGGCCGTCGAGGGAATTTGTGGGCCCAGCACAAAATTTCCTCTGCGTCCCCAATAACGTTATTATTTCAAGCAGCAGGAATAGACTACAAATTGTGCTAATGCATATAAGGGCCCCTAACTATAATCAGGGATGTAGGGAAAGTTGTTAAACTTAGGGGGGGTGACTCCTAACTAGAATCAGGGACGTAGGAAAGTTGTTCAACTTAGGGGGGGGAGACTCCCACAGGGTGCCGCCATGGGTGAAATTTGGAGTCTCTAGGTTGTCAGAAATTGCATTTTCAGATTCTTTACCTCTTTTGTTAAGGCCCTTTTATTAATTCTTTCATTATGATTTGCAAGTCTATGCTATTTGCTTTTAGGGCGGTAGCGCATCGATGAAAACAAGCTTAACTCCTTTAACAATTCCGATAATAACAACAAACCTAGAAACGTTTGAAAAAAGGTTAGTCTGCAAAATCATTAGCCATGGTATGGGGCCGTTCAGGTGTATTTTAATGTCTGATCGACTCTGATGCAGCCTTTGACTGAATCAATACAAGATTTATCCATATTTTGTTAGAGAAAATGGAGCCACGCCTTCTCGGAAAAGAGAAGGTAATGACAGAGACTGAACTTGGCCAAGCAACGAAAAACGCATACAAAAGTATAGGCATTGTTACGGCCTACATCAGCAAGTGTAATAAAAACAACATGGATGATCCAGATTACTTCAATATTGTGAATGACATGCGAGTCTATGCTATTTGCTTTTAGGGCGGTAGCGCATTGATGAAAACATGCTTAACTCCTTTAACACTTGACCGCCAAAGATGGAAATGTCTGTTTTTATGGGCCAACCACTTCACCACCCAAGGACGGAAAATTCCGTTTTTTAAAGTTTTTGACATAGAATTGTCAAATTGTATCCTGGCTATCCCCTCCCTAGTTAATATGGTCTATAACGACCAAGCGCATGCGTGAAAGCAAGTTTCTGCTGGCTATTGACTCGTCTTCGAATTTTGATGGACAAGAGACAGTGTGCGTTGTATACAGCAAGCGAAGTTGTATAATTTTTTGCAGATTCTGACTCGGAAAATGACCATTTTGAATCAGAATTATCAGATAGTGATGAAGGGAGTTCTAGCAGTTCAAATGACAATGATTTCGAGTTGCAGGACGCTTCAAATGTTGATTCTAACCTCGATTCTAACGACAATCAATCGTTGGTAAGAAATGTGGTATCAGACATCAATATGTCATCTGCAAACAAAGTATGTATTTTTTCCTTTGAAATTTGATTAGTAATTGTTATTTCCTAATGCCAGCAAAATGATGAGGCACTATATGTTTTCGTTTTCTAAGGCCTCTAGTCAGGCTTGAATTGTATTTTGTAGAAATACTAATAGGTCTATCATGATAGTATGTTTTGAAATTGCTACAATCACACTGTAGACCAAAATGTTTTATAAAGTTATATATTTTTAGACTGATTCTGAGGATGATTCTGGCTCTCAATCTACACCCCCAGCACCAGAACAAACTAGTAGTCATGGCATTGTGCGACAAGAGCCAGGGGTGAGAACTGTGGTGCAGCAAGAGCCAGGGGTGAGAACCGTGCTGCGACAAGAGGAAGAAATAGAGTGCTGCAACCTTATCCTGGAGCACATAATTCCAATTTGGATGATTGGGAGAGCTCTAACTGGGTATGAAGAGACATTCCTTTCACTGGCAGCCCTGGTCCATCTGCTGCAGTCACTCAGGTAGATGTTGATGAACCTGTGAAGTTCTTTCAGTTATTTATGAATGATAACATTTTGGAACATCTGGTAGAGCAGACTAATTTGTATGCTGAGCAGTCCATTCGCAGCCAAAAAGAACAAGGAAAACAGTGTCAACATATTCTCGATCAAAAGTTTGGAAGCCGGTGACCCTAGTTGAAATGAAAAGATTCCTTGGTTTGATGTTTCTTACTGGAATTGTTCGTAAGCCTACCCTCAAGCACTACTGGTCAACAGACTATTTGATAGAAACTCCAATATTTGGAAATGTTATGTCAAGAAATAGATTTGAAATTATTCTGAGCTATCTTCATTTCAACAACAATGAGAAACGTGTGCCTACCTGTGATGACCGACTGTACAAAGTCCGCCCCATGATTGATAATTTTCTAGGGAAATTTCGGGAAATGTACAATCCCCACGAGAATATATCCATCGATGAGGGGATGTTATCTTGCCGGGGACGACTTGGATTCTGTGTGTATAATCCAAAGAAACCCGTGAAATATGGGGTTAAATCCTATATACTCACTGATTCAGTCAACAGCTACTGCTGGAATCTCAAGCCCTATTGTGGGTGTGGGGGCCACCTTGAAAGAAACTGTGCTTGAGCTGCTTGACAATCTGATAAACCAAGGTTTCAAACTTTTCATGGATAACTTCTATAACTCTTTTGGATTGTCAGAAAGGCTGTTGCAATTGGGCACCCATACCTGTGGTACACTCAGAGTAAACAGGGGTGAACCCAAAACCATGACAAAGGCAAATGTAAGTACTATGGAAGTTGGCGATGTCAGGTCTAGTCACAAGAATGATATAATGTGCCTTGCCTGGCGGGACAAGCGTATTGTTAGAATGATTACTACAATCGGTGAAAGTGATATGGTTGAAGTTAGAGTGAGACAGCGAGGGCACCCAAGAGGAGTACTGAAACAAAAGCCTCGCTGTATTGTCCTGTACAATGCCAGCATGGGTGGTGTGGACAAACTTGATCAGTGCATAAAGTACTATCCTTTCACTAGAAAATCAGTGAAATGGACGAAAAAGTTCACATTTTACCTCCTCCAGATTGCCATGTATAATTCTTTCGTTATCTACAGTGAAAGGATTGCACAGAGGAAATGCAAGTCTCTGTATGAGTTTATTCTCACAACAATTCGAGGCTACATTTCGTCTGTGGCTGATGTGGACGGTGATGGTCATTCAGATGATGGCGACCAACCGCCCCCCTGACACTGGGTGCGACACCACAAGCTGCAGCACATGACCCTCACACCAGACTGGATGGAAGAATGAGAACCACACTTTGGAACCAATTGCAGCAACTGCAAAAAAGAAGTTTCCATCGCGGAAATGTTGTGTTTGTGCAAAACAAGTTGACAGAAAAGAGACACGATACATCTGCGGCAGCTGTCATGTTCCCCTCCACAAGGGTGATTGTTTCACTCCATACCACACAAGGAACAAGTACTATTAGAAAGGATGCTAATATGTACTTACACTTTAGCATCATTGCATAAATAACTGAAAGAGTGTAATGAAGGTGCTCAAAGATGACTTGTGGTTACAGTTGGAAACTTGTTCCTGAAAAAACTCTTGTTTTCTCAGCTTTTCGTAACTTTTTAGTAAAATTGTGGAAAATACATCTTTTCAAATTAATTTTTATAGTTTTGATTCATTCAAAACATGAAGTGTATGTTATCAAAATAAAGCTAAAATCACTAGGCTTTATGTTGGTACTAGCCTTTCTATAAAGATAGACAAGTTACATTTTACACAATCTCAAAGTATGGTCAATTTGACCAAAATGTCTGGCGGTACAGGTATATCAATCTGTCCAGACAACTGGCAGTCAAAGTGTTAACGATTCCGATAATAACAAACCTAGAAACGTTTGAAAAAAGGTTAGTCTGCAAAATCATTAGCCATGGCATGGGGCCCTTCAGATGTTGTATTTTAATGTCTGATCGATGCAAAGATTATTACGTTAAATTCTATAGAATCGATGCAAGATTGATCCGTATTTTGTTAGAGAAAAGAGAAGGTAATGGCTGAGATAACGCATACAAAAGTACAGGCCTACATCAGCAAGTGTATTAAAAACTACATGAATGATCCAGATTCCTTCAATATTGTGGATGACGTGAAGAAGTCTGGACGGTGGTAAAGGGATATTAGAGCAATGAGTGAGCGACATGATTTGCTTACAGCTCTTTTGCGCCAAGAAGGTAATAATAATTATATGATAAATATACATAAACTGCATGTCAGTTTGCCTAAAAAGTCAAACATAGACTTGCAGCGAATAGCAGATGTTTAAAAACCGGATAATCTTAGACATCTTACTCGGAGGTTTAGCTTATACTCCTAATGCTTCATCAGTGATTTTACTTATACACTGCATGGTAATTATTTTCTCACAACAAAACCCTGCTCCGTTTAAATGGAATATATAAAAAAATGTCTCCAAAAACTCTGACGCCTGTATTCTAAAAGCTCACTCATACTCAGACTCAAAGAGTGGATGTTCAATCTGAGCTTCCATTGAGTGTCAGTGCTATTTTTGAATAGCTGGAAGTGAGTACTCGCATATTATGGTATGGCACTAACCCTCCAGCTATTCCAAAACAGCACTGACAATCAAGGGAAGCTCAGATTGAACCTCCACTCTTTGTGAGCTTTTAAGACACAGGCGTAAAAATACAACATTTTCTAGGGGAGGCCCCCACACAGGTTGTTCGCACACCTTCAATATACCATATCCTTGTTAGGTCCCATTTCATAGATGTACCGCACTAACGATTTCTTACAAGCACTTACGAGCACTCCTGTACACTTCGTTCATATAAATAAAACATACAATAGGTAGGGGATGTTTTGCTTTCATGTGCTATTGTGTCTTTAGGAGTTTCACACCGCTAATGATCATCAGGCGATTGCCAGACTGTATAAAACTATAACTATTCCCTTCTCTTGATATCCAATGTTAGTATACTACCAAAAAAGTAATAATCCAATATCATATACTATTTATATGTCATTTTAGATCAGTCATAACCTTTTTCAGCTTCTCCTTTCAAAGTTCAAAAGATCTATGTATATCTGCATATTTATACATGTTCAGACTTCGCATATATGGACTATGGAGCATTTTATAGATTTTGGAAAAAGTTCATCTGGCAGAAGATTTTGACGACGTTTGGCAAAAGGTAAAGAGTGTAAACCTGCCACTGGACAACTGTCAAGCAAACTTGAAGACATCTGGAGCGAAAAATATAGAAAACATCAGAGATTTACTGCATGAATGTCTCATTCCGGCGATACTAGCAGACAAACCACAAAAAGTAGGTTTAAATGTCTAAGCATTTTTCAATATTTAGTTATTTACTTTTATTGGATCATCGCTCTGGATTATCTTATGTTGCCAATTGTTTTTCAGCCATCGCCGTGTCACCTGCTGAGCGATGTGATTATTACATTAAAACTGAAAACATTCACAAATATTGGCGAGAAACTACATATTAAGGTGTAGTGAAAGTGAGTGATTTGATTAACTTCTCTAGCCTGTGGTTTTTTATTGTGAAACAAGGTCTGACTTGGCTCGAGGAAAAAAAAGAGCAGCTTTTAAGCATATCTTCTTTGGCGAATTACTCTTTCAAATTTGACAGAAAAGTTGTTGAATTGCTTTTTTCCTGTCTTTTCCTTAGAATGAGCCTTTCTCTTCTGTTAGAACAAACCTCTGCTAAAATAAGCTTTAAAATCTGGTAATTTGTTGGAATAAGCTCTAGAATAACTGAATAAAGTCTTTCTCTTACTGCAACTGTTGTGCAAAGTTGTTATTACACCAAGTATAGCCATACTGCAGATATGACATATTTTTATTTCTATTACATGAAGTTTTTGTGTTCGTGTTTACATATCAAATTATCAATACTATATATTATATAGTATAACTATAAGTATGTCGATGAACCGGAGAGAAATCAGTCATTTTAACTGACTTACTAACTTGCCTTCAGTACTGGATAATACACGGGAAGGATTGTAGAAATTCACTTATTTTCGCTTCCCGAGCATTATTATTTGACATTTGCTTTCGAGAATATGATGATGACAAAATATTTATTAAAAGACTGTATATCTCAAATGCGAATTTTGCAGATTATATAAATGATAAGGTAAATGTGGTAGCAGTTTAAAGGCTATATTATTTCAAATACAACTATAGCCTTATTAACTATAGGGGCAATGCCAATGTCAATAAACTTGTGCAAGTCGATGGCTGGATATATAGTATACTTGCAGTATTCGATCTGTATTATGAACTATCAAAACAGTGTTGACTATAGTATCCGATTTATATTATAACCTCTATGGTATAAAACGGGATCATATAAACGTGCTGCAAAGCCTGCAGTCCCAATAGTCGTGTTAATTTAAACTTTACAGTATACCTTGAATTGATGGGATATAATTGTATTGGGATGTATAATGATATAAATAATTACGTTTGAAGTGTGAATGTAAACAACAGTACTGTTTATATATGCATTGTCATTGACATTGTTAGGAAAACGAAAGTTTAAACAGTATTTCCGCTTTGAAAAAAATTCCCTTAAAAATTGTGTCGGTGTTCTAGTTGAAGGCAGTGGCCGACTATACACACTTTGTTTTTATACTATTTCACCAAACAATTCAGATTTCCGACTTGGACTTACTTAACTTGGGCTAATATATAATAGCCGCCCATGTGCAAAATTTGAAGTGACAGTCCGGAATTATAGAGAACAAACATATACAGTAGAGTCATATTACTGTAAACAAAATTTTCAACACAACATTTAATAATATGAACCCACTAAACTATATCATACATGTAACTACTCTTTACTCTTTGTCCTTCTATAACTTAATACTGAGTATAAGTCATAAACATAACGATTAACGAATGTTTTTCTTTCAACACAACGACAACGTAATATTTACTGTAACTATTCATCCACAACATTCATTGCCTTGATAACTTTGTCCTCTCTCAAGATTACAAATATAATCTTTTTTACTAAAAGCAAAGTTTCAATGATCATTTTCTTGGAAAGCTTGGTAGGGTCCGTCTCTTGTTACAAGTAATTATAAATGGGGCATAATTTGCCTGCGTATGTTTACGCTTGACGTTAAAAAACACGATTTTCAAAAGCGAAGTTAATAATAGGCCTTCGAAAAACGAATGTCATGAGAACTTGAAAATCTTGACATATAAATACTGCTAGCTATAATTCCATGCATGACTCATCTATTTACGTCAGCAATATAAAGTATGCATACACTTCCCACAGCGAATTGTGAAATATTCTTTATCTGTAGGATTAAGGAGAGATTTTCCTGAAACATTACTTGCATTTACTTGTAAATTATGGTGTTACAGGATCCAAAATTCAACAAAAATATGTCTTCGCCGCAGAGTACTTCAGTGCTTCCATATTAATCTTTCGTTTTCCTTACTGAATTTCCCCCCATTTTCCTTACTGAATTTCCCCCCATTTTCACTCCCATTTTCCTCAAAATTTATGGCTCTTTGAAACTTTGCACAATCCTTGGATCCCTAGTTAGATCAATGAATGTAAAGCACTTAGATCTATACAGAATGTAAAGCACTATATAAACTTGTAATAATAATAATAATAATAATTGGTTTCTGGAATACACTAGTCAAAGTTTGTTGAATGATACTATTCGATGTATCGTGTATTTTATAGAATTTGGAAAGAGAAAAGAGAGAAAACAACAGAGAATAATAACAGGCTTGGAAAAAAACACGGATTGGAGATTCTTTAGCGATCCTTATCAACGAAGAAGACCCATCAGATGTTCCTCCATCCAAAACGTTAGGTCTGTCTGCAGCAACAGCAGGTCAGTAGAATGATCCTTGCTCAACAACGGCAGGTCAGTCAGATGTTCCTCCCTCAACAACGGCAGGTCAGTCGAATGTTCCTTCATCCACAACGTTTAGCCTGTCGGATGTTCCTCCCTCCACAACGTTTGGCCTGTCAGATGCTCCTCCATTCAAAACGTTAGGTCCATCCGATGTCCCCCCCTCAACAACGGCAACTCCATCGGATGTTCCTCCCTCAATAACGTTCGGCCTGTCAGATGCCCCTCCATTCAAATTGTTAGGTCCGTCAGATGTCCCCCCCCAACAACTCCATCGGATGTTCATCCCTCAATAACGTTTGGCCTGTCAGATGTTCCTACCTCAGCAACGGCAGGTCCGTCGGATGTTCTTCCCTCCACAACGTTGCAACTACTTGCACGTCAGCCATGTTGGTGGTATTTTAACAAAAGAGTTTCCTTATCTTTCATTGAATTTGGCATCAATTTGGTTTTGGTTGCGAGTCAATAATTGTTTCATGTTGTATATATATATATATATATATATGAAGTTTAAAGCCTGAAGTTTAAACATTAAATACACATAATTGCACAGAAACTTGTTTAGTGTAATATCGTAGATTTTAATTCAGCATCGGCCACGGACATATAAGAACAAATGAGTGTGCCTAAAAGATATAAACAAAATCTCGACGTTTTGAGCTAAAGCCCTTCGCCATTCTTGCACACCTAATGTTCTTAGCTGAACAGCCAAGCTTTGGATGGACATTTCTGAAGTTAAACCAATGTTTGCTAGGATAATCGTTTGTGCACTGACTGAATGAGGTTGATGCAAATAAATTTGACAGCTGGAAAGCAATTGCAGTAAAAAAAACAATTACCATCACCACTTATATCAACTCAACTCACTTCAATCCAAAAGCTTGTAAATGACCTAAAAGTATTGTGTTGTGTGTTGAGTAAGATTCAACTGTTATGGTAGATTTCCTTCGCTCAACATGCTTTAATTCACTGAGACATGCTTGGCCAAGACCGTGTTGCTCCAATGTTGTTTAACTCTTTCTAAACGGTAGTGTCGAATATCAACCGCCAACGGATGATGATTTTGAGCGCTTGTATTTTGAGCGCTTGAGCCCTCACCCAAAACGGACGAAAATACCACCAATCGATCACCAATCGATTCAGCAAACACACCTGTTCTTGACTAATGCCAAACGAATCGCTAAACACATTGTTTTACAGATCTCTGTGAGTTTTAACACCTTTGTAATCTGATATTTATTATATCGTAAACTAATTATATATTCAGTACCTTTGGTCGATTATAACTTCTGTTTTAAAATCCGTGTGATCTTCGCTAATACACCATTTTATAGAGCTTTAAAAACAGTACATACTGACCAACTTGCAAAGAAACACAATAAAAATTGACAAAGGTACGGCGATAGTGTTTATAGTGTTCGACAATTAGAAGTGTTTCAAGATATTAAAAGATATTAAAGATTGTTTGAGTTGAACTGAAGTATGACTGGAGGTATGTTTGGGATTAAACTTTTAGTATTTTTGATTCTATAATGTTTAGTCGGCAAAATAGCCCACTGTTAAAAAGCTTATTTTGTAAGGATTCCAATGGTGTTAATTTCATTGCCAGGGGGTAAATATTTTGCAAAGGAGATCATACTCAAACTGCTCTTGCGACAACTTGCAACAATATAATTAAAATGCGACCAACCAGAAAGAGTTAAACAATTCTAAATTTCGTAAAAGTTAAGCGCACAATAGGCAACTGAAAGTCTCAAGTCATTTTCATTCTCCTGTATATAAATGTGATCAAGGTGGTCACAGCTATTTTGTAAATATGAACTTATCCCATTTTCATTTGTGCAAATACAAAGCCAAAATTCTCGGCTCTATTATTATTCCAAAATATTCGGTTTTGGGGAAGATAATAGCTAAGCCAATGAACTTTGCTGTTAATTTTGAAAAATAGTCTGCTGCATCTAACAAATGCAGTATCTATACCAATCTTATTGGTTTTCATTATATTATTTAAATGTCAATGAAGGTGTTAATTTCCACTTGTAGATATGTGGGCTGGTATATTGCTGAGGCAATCTTTGGCAACATGCAGCTTGATGTTCGATGGCTTTCATCGTTTCTGGATTCAGAACTTTGTACCCTTTAATTATTTTTGATTTCCACTTTTTCTCAAAGCTTTCTAAATTAGCACATAAGGTTGTTTCTTTTTGTGTTTCGTGCAGTCGCTGACTACCAATATTACTAGGGCTGAGAAAAATAAGTCCATATTCCCTGCAGACATAATTACACTTCCTTACAACCATCTGCAAAGTACTAACAAAACGTTGCACTGCATGGAAAAGATTTACTTCATGACAATTGCTGGAAACATTTGTAATAACAAACCTTTCCACTTGCAACAATTATCAATCGTTACTCCTTGCACAGGTATTTGTGCATTTTCATGTCTTGCTTTAAGCTCTTCGAAAATGCTTCTCACTTCATCAAATGATTCACCTCTTGTAAACCTCCAATGTGATACATCTCCACTTTCACCCAAAATGCAGAATAAACATTTCATCGTTTTATCCATCCTCCATCGCTTTCTCGCGTTATACCAATGTTGGCGACATTTTTAAAAGTATGGTCGCATGCTAACCACTTGGAGGTATGCTTGGTCATATCATTGAAAAATATTTGGTCGAATAATAACGAATAAGATAAAAAAACAGAACGAATCAATTTCGCATGGGGGAGCGGGAAAAAAATTTGCTCAAATTTAGGAAATTCTTCGTGATTATGAGCACAGTTCCACTTACAACCAACACAATTGTTTTCGCCAGTATGATTGCTCGTACTGCTCCCTTGCAATATTTTCAATGGAATGGAAACTTAATCCACTATCAACCATAGAAGAAACCAGTGTTAAAATGTCAACAGTAAATCCTGATCAGTTTGTTAGATACAATGGAACGTAAACAGAAAGTGGCAATGCAGAAAGGGCACATATAAATATGAGACAAGAATAATCATGTACAACGTATTGTAAATCACACAGGGTTCGTACGTGGAAGACGACCAAGTTGTATCTGTCCATTTGTCAAACAAAATGGACAAGACAAACTAGAAATAACCTCTGGTAGCTATGAAAGACATCCCACAACATGATAGCAGGAGAGGTATACCAGTTGACTGTGATTTTACATTCACTTTCACCTGTAGACAATGTTCCATAACTATTTGATCGAAATGTTCCATCACTATTTGATCGAGATGCTGGCCATTCCTTTACTAACAATGAGCCGATGTTCAGGCCACTATCACCGCCAGTTTCTTCAAATAAAGATATTGCACGTTTGATTTTAAATATTGGTATACCCAAAATCTGCATGCCTTCACATCGTTGAACCGACCATTTAAGTAGAACAAACCACAAAACATATACGTAGAAATCCATATTCTTGGAGATCTCACCATTTTGAACATGGCGTTATTAACTGTAATAAGCTTCCGAAAAAACCACAAACAAAAGTCTAACTGGGAAACCGTTAAAGACTTGCCTCATGCACTGTTATTGTATTGATTTCACAAATAATTTGTCAAAAAAAAGCTTTTGACAGCCTAATTGTAATTTGATATGATCACAATAGTAAAAACAGAAAAGCGGCAATATAAAATGCGTAATTAAGAGACAACAAATAGCAACGAAAATTAAATACACTTGCAACGATTATAACAGGTTTGGTTTAATTGGCCTACAATTTAGAATCAAATGTGCTGTTACTCAACTGATTTTTATAGAGAAATTATACGCAAAATAAAAATAGCCGACACAAAAAAAAACCGTAGTTAAAACATATTTAAGAGAATTACAAACCGAAGTAAAACTTGACTATAAAATGCGACATGGTGTTATATGATGTTATGAGAAAACATGTAATGAATATATATTCCAAAGCGTTTTCATGCTCAATGTGTTGAAGTCTTTGGAATTTACAGTTGATAGAGATACCTTGGATGCATATATTATTAGGCCCTTAATGAAATGTGCAGATTTTATTTGGGCAGACTGTACTGAGTATGATAAAAAGTCCCTTGAAAGTATACAATACGAGTCTGCCAGAGTTGTGACTGGAGCAATAAGAGGAACAAGCTATGAGCGGCTTTTGTTTACACACGGCCAGGTTGTGCATGTGGGTATCATAATGAATCAGTTTTGCACTATTTTATTACAATGTCCCGATATGCAGCTCAAAGATCTGTTCTTTTCCATTTTGCTATGCAAACATTAGGGAACATTTGGTCATCCAGTAGTCTGTTGAAGAAATTAGAGTTGTTTGCATGGTTCTAGGGAATAAATATTGTCACTTGATATAAATCAAAGATTCTTTGCAGCTGTTCAAACGTATATTATAAAAACCAATCGTTTTTCCTACGATGCTATATGATGGTGTATGATACTATATGAAGCTATATGATGTTATATGATGCTATATGACAGTATATGATGCTATATGATGCTATATGATGTTATATCATGCTATATGATGGCTATTTATACTTATTACACTGAATATTTCATGTGCCATTTTTACATTTGTGTATTCTGGACATGGATTTATTACCCGGAACTTTGCCATAAGCCAATGAAATTCACAATACTAGACAATTACATCATACGGAATCGATTGCCAAGTGAAAGGATCCCAGCGATTGCTGGCGGATTACGATTGCGTCACAACGGAAATTGCGAACATGCCCATAAAAGTTGTTTATTTTGTAATCTTACAAAATTTAGCATATAACAAGGATTCTAATGGTGGCGTTGCTGTCTTGATAGCTTTCAATTGAGCAAAGTTATTACTAGCCCAACAACGTTCAAGACAATGTTGTGATCAACATCCGGTACGCTTTTTTGAAAATACATATTCTAACATTTTAAAAGATGATAAATCGCTTGAATTGCATCGTATACAGACAAAAATTAGGTCTGATAGGAGATGTTGAAAAAGCGGATCTAATGGTGGTATTGTCATCTACATAGCATGCACTGAACCGAAGATATAAACCTGCAAAGTCGTAGGATGATATTGTCCTATGAACATTAGGACCTAACGATAAAGAGGACCCTATTACCCCGCATATAAGCACCCCCAGATATAAGTGCATGCGCTTATAACTGATCAAAATTTGAGTAAATAGACAAATATTTTATCAAGACACTTTAGGTGTCTTAAGTTTCTTTTAAAAATATTTTTTAAGCATCAAAAATTGGCTGCCAATGTATAAATGTTATTGTCATAATGTTTGTCTTGCGCTCATTGCTTTTTGTTTATTCTTTCAAGATATTCTCTAATGATAAGCTCAACTCTAATCTTTTTTTAAGTGCATGCACTTATGAATGACGATTTTTACTTTAAATTTCGAAAAACCACTTATAAGCACATGCGCAAATATGGGGGTAATAGGGTAAGTTCCTTTCACAAAAAGGATAGTACGTTTTATTCAAGCATGCTTGCGCCAACCTCATACCCAGGGCAATATTTCACTCGGTCACTCGTTGAAAGTAAATAGCCCTGAGTTAATTAAAAAATAAGTCCTTGAAGATCGCCAGAAGAAGACCGAAAAACTCTACGTGTGTTGCTTCCCATTCACCCACGACTGGTCCCTGTTATACCTGTGGTTCGCCTGGTCATTTTGCTAAAGTTTGCAAACGCCAGGGAAATTCTGCATCTCGCCATCAACGTACATGTTTCAACTGTGGCAAGTCAGGACACTCCACTCATGATTGTTTCTCAAATCATCCTTTAAACTTCTGAGGGATGGATGGAATTTGCTGATTGTTTTGTGGACAAAGTTCGTGTTTGTGCATTTATTGACACAGGCTCGATGAAATCGTTTATAAGTAAATCTGTACAAAGAACGATTGATTTTGATGAACACATTATGGATAAATCTGAAAAGCAGAAATGTGTCTCAATCACAGGACACAGTGTAAATATTCAAGGACGTAAAACTTGCCTCGTGCATGAGAGTCCTATAAATTTTCATGTCCTTTGTATTAACACTCACATGTAGTGGCCGTTTCTGTAGAGTGTGGTTGAAAATTTGGAGTGAGCAGGTGCAATTTTCACCCACAAAATCCATCTACAATATACAAAATTATGTTTTATTTCCATAGGTTACCGTGATCTAGTAATGGCGAGGTCATTCAAAAAGCACGTTGGCCAACTTTCTGAAGATCAACTCGGAAGACTTTGGGATATCATTAGCCCAGGCAGATCATGTGCCGGAAAATCTGGCTAAATCAAAATTTACTGCAATCTATTAGGATTCGTTTTTTTAACCATATAACGATTATATGGTACCATATAACGATTCAAGAACTAAACACTGCAACATTAAATGGTCCAAAAGGAAAGATGCGAACGAAAAACAACGAGTCCCATGCAAGGCGCCTCCCTTAATAAATACTATAGTTAAAATTAATAGAACATATACTTCTACATCATAAATAATAGCAGAACGATCAAACAGAAGCGAATAATAAATAGTACATATTACATTTAATCCAGCTTCATTAACCCTTTATTAAACCCAGATGTTGTTGCTCTTGTGTCACTCCCAATCACGTTGGGGCATGTGTGGAGTGGCATCTGAAACGGGCTTAATACTGGAACAATTATCACCTCCAGACCTGTTTGATAAATTACCGCAGCAATAAATTACTGCCATCATGTAATAAATTACCTGTAAATTCGCTTCTTAAGCCCCCACTCCCCCAACTCAATGTTGAACTTGGGTCATGGTAAATTCTCAAAAGTTGTTTCGGGGTTTTTCACAACATTGAACTTGGGGAGAGGGTCGAAAAGGTGAAAATTGTTCTGTCAGTGTACATTAAATTTGCAATATTGCGAGTAATGGTCTCAAGGGTTATGTCCAAGATTGTAGGTTGGGCTATGGTTGTGGCATGTAAACGGTCATCGGGGAACACTACATGTTTTCATAATAACTGGGATCTCGCTGTCACAGAGTGACTCCCTAGCTCCCCTCCATTAAACATTATCGCCATCATTATCGTATCATTATATTGTTATTTTTATTAGATGTACAGTTCAAATATCAACCGGATATCACCTGTTGTTTTTCTGTAAGAAGGCCAGCAGTAATCTACGAACGAGGACGCTATAAAAGGTCAATAAATTTTTAAAGGTAGGGGGAAAAAGACAATGAAGCATGTGCCTGATGATATTTATGCACCGTTCCAATTTTAGTTGGGCGATTTACAAAATTTCAAATATGTATAAATCCAATGAATGTAGAGTAGGGAAAACGCAACGTTTCATGCACAAGGTTGAACTTTATTCTATTTTAAATGCTATTTATTATGTTCTAATTATTTTTATGTTTGTATAGGGAGATAAAAGCCAGGTGGAAAACCAAAGTAGGTTTACCAAAGAATATTACACCCTGATTCATTATCTTTGAAGCTGGTTAACAATATAAAAATATTTTAAACAATAACTGTGTAAAAATATCTATCAATATTTATCAATTTTTGTTCATATTTAGTTCACCAACTAACAAGCTACATACCTTGACCTTGTTCACGCTCATCGTCCATATCTCCAAAAAATAGTTGCAAAAAATCCAATATTCTGACACTCTACTCACTAGTTAAGTTTAGTAAAGCAAGATGCTTGCCCACTTGAGCCTATCTGCAATAGACCTTCGAGGTGTTTACATCATGCCAGTGTCAAACAATGAATTGGAATGCAATGTGGGAAATATGTAGGGAAAAATTGAAGACTGTGTGACGTAAGCACTTCTAAGGACTATTAAAAATTGCACTGTTTCGTAAAAGCATTTCCAAATGAACCGATAGTGTAAGGGCTACTGCTATTTGCAAGCTACTACAAATGTGATATTTTATTCACCTATGTTTACGTCTTGAACGTTTGGTTTATGGGAAAAAGAACATGACGTTATAAAGGAAGCCAACTAACATGGCACTTCCAGTTAAATTTCGGCAAACATCAATGAGTAACACAACTGGCTTATATTAAAATGTAAACATGTTGATCTGTGTCCTTCGCATGTCTTCTTCAGCTCTCAGCTGCAAGTAACGATAATTAGCACACTACCATGGGCAGAGTTGACGATGTCACCCTGTATATTCCACTTCATCACATTTTTATTTTTATTTTCCAAAAATTTTAGATATCCTGACAAAGAGTTTAGTGAGTGAATCTCTAGAATGGGATGTTAAAGACAACAGCAATAAACCACCAAAGGATAGGACAAGCAAACCTCTGCTTTGCATGCTGCTCAGCTTTAATGAACAAAGAGCTGTGTAATGTATGCGATAAAACAGTACTCTCAAACCAAAAAGCTATTTGTTGTGATGTATGCAAAAAGTTGATTCATTTAAAATGTACTAATCTTAGTAATGATGACTATATTGAATTAGGCGCAAGCCACGATATCTGGTACTGCAACCCTTGTATGGTGGCTGCAATCCCATTCAATCATCTGTCTGATGATGATTTTCTGTTAGCACTTCATGAATTGAATACTGATTTTAGTTTAAACATTAATTCATTTACACCCGTTTTCAAAATTATGTGACTAGCCCGGAAAATATCTCAGCCTGACAAGTGGGTTTCATGTCACATAAAAATTAAAAATGGCGGACATTGACGAGTGAAATTTCACTTTCAATACAATTTGCAATTTATTTTTATATATTATTTATAAATTTTATCAATTTATTAATAGGGTAAAATCAAATCTGGCTAAATCAAAATTTACTGCAATCTATTAGGATTCGTTTTTTTAACCATATAACGATTATATGGTACCATATAACGATTCAAGAACTAAACACTGCAACATTAAATGGTCCAAAAGGAAAGATGCGAACGAAAAACAACGAGTCCCATGCAAGGCGCCTCCCTTAATAAATACTATAGTTAAAATTAATAGAACATATACTTCTACATCATAAATAATAGCAGAACGATCAAACAGAAGCGAATAATAAATAGTACATATTACATTTAATCCAGCTTCATTAACCCTTTATTAAACCCAGATGTTGTTGCTCTTGTGTCACTCCCAATCACGTTGGGGCATGTGTGGAGTGGCATCTGAAACGGGCTTAATACTGGAACAATTATCACCTCCAGACCTGTTTGATAAATTACCGCAGCAATAAATTACTGCCATCATGTAATAAATTACCTGTAAATTCGCTTCTTAAGCCCCCACTCCCCCAACTCAATGTTGAACTTGGGTCATGGTAAATTCTCAAAAGTTGTTTCGGGGTTTTTCACAACATTGAACTTGGGGAGAGGGGGTCACGAAAATTGTTCTGTCAGTGTACATTAAATTTGCAATATTGCGAGTAATGGTCTCAAGGGTTATGTCCAAGATTGTAGGTTGGGCTATGGTTGTGGCATGTAAACGGTCATCGGGGAACACTACATGTTTTCATAATAACTGGGATCTCGCTGTCACAGAGTGACTCCCTAGCTCCCCTCCATTAAACATTATCGCCATCATTATCGTATCATTATATTGTTATTTTTATTAGATGTACAGTTCAAATATCAACCGGATATCACCTGTTGTTTTTCTGTAAGAAGGCCAGCAGTAATCTACGAACGAGGACGCTATAAAAGGTCAATAAATTTTTAAAGGTAGGGGGAAAAAGACAATGAAGCATGTGCCTGATGATATTTATGCACCGTTCCAATTTTAGTTGGGCGATTTACAAAATTTCAAATATGTATAAATCCAATGAATGTAGAGTAGGGAAAACGCAACGTTTCATGCACAAGGTTGAACTTTATTCTATTTTAAATGCTATTTATTATGTTCTAATTATTTTTATGTTTGTATAGGGAGATAAAAGCCAGGTGGAAAACCAAAGTAGGTTTACCAAAGAATATTACACCCTGATTCATTATCTTTGAAGCTGGTTAACAATATAAAAATATTTTAAACAATAACTGTGTAAAAATATCTATCAATATTTATCAATTTTTGTTCATATTTAGTTCACCAACTAACAAGCTACATACCTTGACCTTGTTCACGCTCATCGTCCATATCTCCAAAAAATAGTTGCAAAAAATCCAATATTCTGACACTCTACTCACTAGTTAAGTTTAGTAAAGCAAGATGCTTGCCCACTTGAGCCTATCTGCAATAGACCTTCGAGGTGTTTACATCATGCCAGTGTCAAACAATGAATTGGAATGCAATGTGGGAAATATGTAGGGAAAAATTGAAGACTGTGTGACGTAAGCACTTCTAAGGACTATTAAAAATTGCACTGTTTCGTAAAGCATTTCCAAATGAACCGATAGTGTAAGGGCTACTGCTATTTGCAAGCTACTACAAATGTGATATTTTATTCACCTATGTTTACGTCTTGAACGTTTGGTTTATGGGAAAAAGAACATGACGTTATAAAGGAAGCCAACTAACATGGCACTTCCAGTTAAATTTCGGCAAACATCAATGAGTAACACAACTGGCTTATATTAAAATGTAAACATGTTGATCTGTGTCCTTCGCATGTCTTCTTCAGCTCTCAGCTGCAAGTAACGATAATTAGCACACTACCATGGGCAGAGTTGACGATGTCACCCTGTATATTCCACTTCATCACATTTTTATTTTTATTTTCCAAAAATTTTAGATATCCTGACAAAGAGTTTAGTGAGTGAATCTCTAGAATGGGATGTTAAAGACAACAGCAATAAACCACCAAAGGATAGGACAAGCAAACCTCTGCTTTGCATGCTGCTCAGCTTTAATGAACAAAGAGCTGTGTAATGTATGCGATAAAACAGTACTCTCAAACCAAAAAGCTATTTGTTGTGATGTATGCAAAAAGTTGATTCATTTAAAATGTACTAATCTTAGTAATGATGACTATATTGAATTAGGCGCAAGCCACGATATCTGGTACTGCAACCCTTGTATGGTGGCTGCAATCCCATTCAATCATCTGTCTGATGATGATTTTCTGTTAGCACTTCATGAATTGAATACTGATTTTAGTTTAAACATTAATTCATTTACACCCGTTTTCAAAATTATGTGACTAGCCCGGAAAATATCTCAGCCTGACAAGTGGGTTTCATGTCACATAAAAATTAAAAATGGCGGACATTGACGAGTGAAATTTCACTTTCAATACAATTTGCAATTTATTTTTATATATTATTTATAAATTTTATCAATTTATTAATAGGGTAAAATCACTTTGGTGGAGGGTCGTATATTTAAGCAACAATGGTTTTTCTGTAAGTCGCATTGCAAGAACTTTACGTGTTGGAGAAACTTTCATAAAGAAAGTTCTCAGTATTTACGAGGAAACTTCGGGTGTTGAATATGAGAAACACAGTAAAGGACGACTGAGAATCATAACAGGTCAGTCTTTCTTCTAAGCACTTCAATGTTCTATTTTTTTACTTTATATGTTATATAAATCGCTTTATAATTTGCTTTTTCAGTGTGCTAGCTGCAATGTCAACAATTGGGATTACAGTTGCTCACTCAATTACTGGCTCATATGACATGGTCCAGGTTGAATTTTGTTTTGAGCATTATATTTTACCACACATTGGGTCATTTGCCAAGCATGAAAAGTGCTCAGTTTTGGTCCTGGATAACTGTAGCATTCACTATTCTGCAAGAGTTATTGAAATGGTTCGAGAAACCTCTAGTACAGTAGAAAACTGTGCATTTTATACCATGGTCAAAAGTTGATTTCCTCTTCCCATTACAGAATTACCTTCTCTGTACCACAAAGTTGTAAATTAGTTTAAAAAAAACTGTACGTCAATACCACATTCACCATATTTAGACATAGGGGAAATCACTTTGGGCAACTATTTGTACACAGAATATATGGCACTCTTTGTTCATAATGTATGTCTTTGTTCAGACCATATTCCCCAGATTTAACTCCAATTGAGATTGCTTTTGGTACTGCTAAGAAGTGGCTTCAGGGTCATCAAGATATTTGTGAAAAATGTCCAAAACGATGCTTTGAAATTGCACTATACAAGGTACTTCATCGTCATCTACTTTTGTACTTCCTTACAATCATGCACTCCTACTAGAAAATTGTTACAAATATAATAGGCATAAACTACACTGTATTTAAAGTCTGTAGAAACAGTAGAATAGCTGAAATCGTTTTTATATTTACACAAAGTGATTTAGATGTACTTTTATTTATCACCATGAGTTCACTCGTTTTTTGCAAATCTATGAAACAATATGGCCTTCAAACAGCACCTTCTCAATGTGTGTAGAATTGAATAAATTACATCCAACCAAATAACTATTGAGTTTACAATTTACAAGTTTGAGTTGCTTGTATGCTGAGAAACTGCTGTCTACCTATTTTTAACAAATGTGGCATGGTACTGTACAGAATCTGTATCTTATTACTAATAAAATGTCAATAAGTACTTTTAATATTAACAGATATCAATATCATCATGCTCTCGGATAATATCATAATGTGGCTAAGACTAGAGGTAAGTATGAATTAACCTTAATCTTCATATCCTTGGAACTTAATCTTGTAAATCTCTCTGACTAAACACAAACGGTCATTGTCTTCTGTAACACCAAGACTTTTCATTAGCCCATCGCCAAGAGTAGGGTGTATCATAGCTTGAAGTAGGTTCCCATCAACATTATTACCTTTATGTGGCAGTGATGTTGCAAATGTATCTTTTGTAAGAATCTTCCCACATTGTCTTCCCACATTGTCGTCATTTCTATTTTTCAGGTAGTTTTACACAACAGTCAACCGTATATACATGTAATCTGTAAAATATTTAGCTTGAATATAGTAAAAAATGCCTGTCATCTGTCAAGTGGCACATATTTTTTAAATGATACTTACTGTGTTGTATTTGGGTTATATTTTAGGAAACAATTAACTGGATGTATTTTTGGATGACGTTATATAAAGACTGATTGAAGACTGATAGTTAGGGATGTTTACTTGAATTTGCATTTTGAGTGTGGCGCTTATCGTAAGTTTACAGTAAAAAGGCAAAGTAGATGTGTACGAAGTTGTGTGTTTGATGACTAAAGCATGGCATTTTGCCCAAAGATACTCTTCAATGTTATTAATTATCAAGACCCAAAACGGTTTACAGACTTGCTTTTACTCACAAACTACACAATTCCAGTAACATTGGACACATATCTGCCTAACGTCTGTTAAATTTATTCATGTTATATATAACCAATTTAATTCAATGAGTACTTTTAATTTAGTGGAAGAGAAATAATTCTAAGCAGTGATATATATGTAAAACTATACCAAAAACCTACACAAGTATGAAGATATGAATATGTATACGGTGAAAACAGACCAATTTTTCCAGTTGGCTGTACTGGTGATACTGCTGAAAAAGAATTTCCATTGGACTCCTAAAAATTAAGAACAATAATTGCTGTTATTATTTGTTGTACTCCGTTCTTGTTTTCTCATTGACTAATTTAAGTATCTGTAGGTGCCCCAGCTATTTTTCAGTGCTAAACATATCTGTAAGATGTTAATTGACGGAGCTCAAGATATTCCAGCGGTATTTTGTATGACATTACAAATATTGAAGAATTTTATTATTTTGGCAGCACCTGGGTACAATGCATGTAGGTTTTGTTTTATCACAAATCATAAAACAATTGAAATTCTTGTTGTGTATACAAACAAGTAAGCCTAATTGGGTAATTTTTTGCATACAGTATTTTACCCTTATAATACAAAACTTCTAATCACACATTTTTCAATCTCACCTGAGGCCTAATATTAGAACTCATCATTGCTAGTAAAGTAGTTTGAAACATGTCAGCTCGTTTTGCTTCAAGTTCCATTCTCTGTTGGCTCTATAGCATGAACAAATTCCAACAAGTTTGGAGAAGTATTAGTAGGTGGAGAAGGTGGAGTTTGAGTAAGGTTTGTTGGCGATGAACTTAAAGAGATTGAATCACTGCATACAGATGGGCTTTGGCTTGATTTTTATTCTTAGGTGGGACTCTTACAATATCAATGCATTTATCCCAGTCGGGCTCATCCCCAACACCAGATGACTTTCCATCTACTGTTGCATCTGTCCAGTGCTTAAGGTGGTTGATGTTATATCTCCACATCACTCCCTTTTTTTTCAAGATCACGCACCAGGGATACATGGACATCATTCCAAAACTCATTTTCTGATGTGTTACTATTTCCTCCCAAATTAAGTTTTATTTTTCTAGAGTTAAAAACTGCAGATTCTAGAAATAGCACATGCAAAAACATCAGTACAATGGCAGCAAAAATGATTAGACTTACATAATGTACAATACTAGCCTTATTAAATATAGTAAAGATAGTACCAATTTTCCACATTCTTAGAAAGTTAAATGCTTTTTAATTTTTAGAGCACATTTATTTTATCTTAGTTGTCATAATTATACATGCAACTTAAAGGACTTGATGTGGACAAATCCATTTTGTTTACTGTATGTACCAAACATATATGTGCACAATAAGGCATGTGCACAGACTGTTTTAAACATTTAAGGGAACAAGAAATAATATATGAAATGCAAGTAAAACAATATTAATAATTGCTTCTTACCAGGTGGTGGAGAGACAATGCATTCACAGGCAAATTTTATTGGTACTTTGATGCCATATTCCTGTCTGCACAATGCTAGATCTTCCTCACTTTTTAATGCAACAGGTTGTTTTGTGCCTTTTCGAAGCCAATATAGGCCTTTCTTTGGAACATATAAGTTTTCAGTTTCAAGTGATACAATCATCAACATTATATTGGAGAGAGATTCACTCGTTGATATATTGTGAAGAGTGTCTGCATTTTGTAACACTTTCTGATAATGGATGAATGAATATATCTGAAACATTTTGCTTTTGCACCTGCAGTCGTGGCGACTTTCTGATAGGGGGGTTGTCTAAAATTACAAATAAGATTAATTGCATATGTTGTAGTCAATATATGTTTGTGAGTTCAATAATCCTATTAAAACCAACACTTTGACAGTGACTAAAATCATTTGGTATTACCCAAGGGAAAATAGGACACATAAGGGCCAATGCATCAGGGCCAGACTGCAGAGTTGAGCAGTTTTTGACAAGGTCTTGGGTGCAGAAATGTTTTAAAAAGTGTCGGTGTGTGAAATAGTTCCCAAGTGCGCATCAAAAGGCAGTCAAGGCACAAAAGTTGCCACATACATGTTAAACACAATCAAAATTAGAGATTTGGCAGCAGATTAAAGAGCAAAAATTTGTGTGAAGTACACCCTAGGTGCGCAAAATCTTCTGCATCTAAAATTCTTGGGTGCGACATTGACCACCTCTGTGGTCCAGGTGCAGGGTAGGACAGTCACCTGTGAGACAAGGTACAGCTTGTGGTACAGTTTTTTCACAATTTTATCGCCTCCAACTTTCCGAGTGATGTAGTCTTCTACACAGTTCTTTAAAGTCTGATAGTCCCATCGAGGGGGCAACACTAATGGTGAACATTCAGCACCAACAACATTTCCATTCTTTGTTTCCAAATACAATATTACTTCTCTCTATGGTATAAAATATAAGGAAAGGTAAGCAGTTGTCTTACCATTACTTCTATTGTTTGTATAAAAATGCAAAAATATAAATAATTCATAAAGTTTCAGTCAAGTTATATTTTGGGCAAGTGTCAACTAACCTCTACCAATTCGTTGTCAACAAAAGGTAAATGCACATGATAAACACTATCATTGTATTGTGTCTCACCGTCATCAATTTCATCGTTAGTATCATTCATTTGAGTCATTTCATCGTCTATTTTGTTGTATTCGAATTCTCGTGGCACTATTGCTTATTCCCGCCATTTTGAATTTCATGTGCATAAAACCCACTTGTCAGGCTGAGATATTTTCCGGACTAGTCGCGTAATTTTGAAAACGGGCTTTGTCGCGTAATTATTCAATTATTTATTATTCAATCCGTTCTCCTTGAGTTCTCCCTTACCAAACCTAAATGATCTCGATCCGGACCAGCAATTTTTCAGCAGTTGCATAACTAATAACACCAAGTACTTACTTCAAGATGAATTTATAAACTTGTATTCTGATAAAAGTCATCCCTTCTCTCTAATCCATTTCAATGTCTGTAGTCTCCATCATAATTTCGATAAATTTACTGATTATTTAAACCTTCTAAATTATCCATTTTCCGTAGTAGGAATAACTGAAACTTGGCTATCTGATGCTGATGTAGATCAATGTAAACTCATGGATTATAATATTATAATGTGAAATTGTGAAAATCGCCAAGGTGGTGGAGTTGCCCTGTACATCAAAGATAATTTGAACTACAAAATGTTAATGATGATAATATTTGTCAATCACTATTCGTTGAAATGCAATTAAATAACTCCATCGTTGTTGTTGGTGTTGTTTACAGACCACCTCACGCTAATGTTGAATTGTGCAATGAATATATTGATAAAACACTTGCTATACTGAATAGATCTAACAAGCCAATCTACATAATGGGTGATTTTAATATAAATTTACTAAATTCTGACTCTAGTGGTGTCTCCAAAGATTTCTTTGAGACCATGATTTCTTATTCCCTTTGCCCCACAATATTTAAACTGACCAGAATAACTTGTCACACGGCTTCACTTATTGATAATTGCTTCACTAATAATTTTGAACATGCTTCCTGTTCTGGTATTCTAGTCACCGACATTTCTGACCATCTCCCTATATTTCACATTTCAGACCTTAAACTAAAACATGCTACTAATTTTAATGATAAATATAATGTTTCCATTAGGGAAATCAACCAAGATAGAATCGATAGTTTTAAAATGGATCTTTTCACAATGGACTGGAGTGCTGTTTATGATTCATCTGACCCTTGCACCTCTTATGACATATTTTTTCATAATTTCAAGACTTTATATGACCAAAATTTCCCAATTAGAAGAACTAAACGTAACACTGATTTGGCTCGTAAACCTTGGATTTCCAAAGGATTAATTAAATCTATTAAATCTAAAACAATTTTTACACAAAAAAACTGACGCTAGTGAGCATAAATTTAAAAATTACCGAAATAAGTTAAATCATCTTTTAAAGATTGCAAAGAGACACCACTATTGTCATAAGTTTGACCAAGCTAGAGATGACCTTAAGCAAACCTGGAGGATCCTTAAATCCCTCATTAACAAACCAAAGTTTACCTTAAAATTTCCCGAATCATAAAAAAAACGGATCTGAGATTTCTGACCCTCAATCTATTGCCGACTCCTTTAACAGTTACTTTACCAATATTGGCACTGATTTGGCACAGAAAATCACAAGAACCTCTGCTACTTATCATGAATATCTGAAGGGCTCATACCTAGAGTCATTTGTATTTTTCTCAGTCAGTGAACTTGAAATATCAAATTATATTTCAGTCCTAAACTCTAACAAGTCGCCTGGAATAGACTCTATTGATCCCTTTATAGTTAAACAAATATCGATACTCATAGTTCCTTTATTAACTAATATATTTAATAAATCTATAGCAACATGTAAAGTCCCTGATCAACTTAAATCTGCGTTTGTCACACCAGTTTATAAAGCTGATAATCGCACTTTATTTTCTAATTATAGACCTATATCAGTTCTTCCACTTTTTTCCAAATTATTAGAAAAAGTCATTTACACCAGACTGTTAGATTATCTTGAAAAACTTAGCATTTTAACTGCTAACCTATATGGCTTCAGGAAGAAACACTCAACGTATATGGCTCTGATTGATTTAGTAGATAATGTATCTCAGGCGATAGATAATAAAGAAGTTGGCTTAGGTGTGTTCATAGATCTATCTAAAGCATTGATACGGTAGATCATGAAATTCTTATTAATAAACTCAGTCATTATGAGTTCAACTGTCATGGTTTACTGATTATCTAACAAACAGAACACAAAGTGTAAAATTCAATGATTGTATCTCGTCACCAAGATTTATTAACTGTGGTGTTCCCCAATGTTCTATATTAGGTCCCCTACTCTTTCTTGTATATGTTAATGATTGTACTTAATTTTATCCTCTTTGCAGACGACACAAGTATATTTTCTTCTGATAAAGAGTTAGAATCCTTGGTGGAGAGAACCAACCACGAACTTGAAAAACTTTCCTCTTGGTTCAAAACGAATAAGTTATCACTGAATATAAAGAAAACGAAATATATTATTTTCTGTGCTAGGAACAAGCTTCGCCACCAAAGCAGCAATAACCTTAAAATATTCATCGATGGTCAGGTGATCGATCAAGTAGCATCGACACATTTTCTTGGCGTTCATATAAATGAACACTTAGATTGGAAGATTCACATTGATAACGTCTCTACGAAAATTGCAAAATCAATTGGCATAATTAACAAAATCAAATCTTATGTCTCTGTTTCAACTAGAAGAACTCTTTATTGTATATGAGAAAATATAGTATGACAAAGTCAAACAAGTGGGATGCTCCTGCTTGTCACTAAACAACTGCAGATAACTGGTCAACATGAGCGAGTGCATAGAGGGTACAACAAGTCAAATACTGAGTACTGGTCAGCAGAAATTAGAGAAAGCAGAAGAAAAAGAAAAAAGCTCACAAGCGCTTGGTCGAGTCCAATTATTCTAGTTAAGAAAAAGAATGGCGAATTGCGATTTTGTATAGATTATAGAAAACTTAATGCACTTACTGTCGGCTATGCACATCCTTTGCCTTGTATTGATGATATTTTAGACTCGCTAGGTAATTCACAATATTTCTCAACTTTGGATTTGAAAAGCGCATACTGGCAAATATCAGTTGATTAACAAGGTTGCACAAATAGCATTTGTCACACAACACTGCTTATACGAGATTAATCGAATGCCTTTGGCCTTACTAATGCACCAACCACATTTCAAAGGGCCATGGATCTTGTGTTAAGTGATCTCACATATGTAATTTGCTTATGCTACCTGGACAACATTGTTTTTGGCAGAGATTTTCATGAGCACTATGATAGGCTTAAGACAGTTTTATTGAGATTGCACTCGCATAATCTTCACGTTAAGCTTGAAAAGTGCACGATTGCCGCATGTCAAGTATCTTTCTTACGGAATGTTGTTTCTCAATCTGGTATCCAACCAGAGCCGGCTAAAATTGAAGCCATTAGCAAAATTGCTCGCCCACACAGTTAAGGTCATACAGAGTTTCTTAGGACTGGACAGTTATTACTGAAAATGTATTCCTGCTTTTTCCAGCATGGTGGCACCACTAATTCAATTGACTCAAAAAGCAGCAAAATTCTCTTGGACTCATGAACATGAAACTTCTTTTCAAACCTTAAAGCAATTATTATGTTCTGCTCCCATCTTGGCGTATCCAAACTTTGACCAAGATTTTATTTTGCAAACTGACGTTTCTCATTACGGCGTTGGCACAGTGTTGTCACAGCTCAATAATTTAGGCAATGAAAAGTTGTTGCATATACACTAAAGCTCTTTTGCCTCGTGAACAAAAATTTTCTATAACTGAAAAAGAAGCATATGCTGTTATCTTTGGTACTGAGCATTTTCGTGTCTATCTATTAGGCTGCCACTTTAAGTCATTACTGATCATAATGCATTACCTTAGCTGCATAGCATGGAGCCTAAAGGTCGCCTAGCGTGTTGGATTATGGATTTACAAGAGTTCAATTTTTCAGTTACACATCGCGCGGGTCATCTTCACAATAATGCAGATGTATTGCTTCCACATACTTCTGATGTTTCACATACTTCTGAAGTTTCAAAAACTGTTAACAAAACTGTTAACAAAACTGATCATGTTTCTTGCGCAAATGCAATGCCAAAAATTTGTCACCACAATTCACATCAAATTATTGGGTGGCTGCACTGCAGTAGTGAAGTTGGAAAGTAGCCAAACCCCTTCTGGTTAATGCGAATGGAAGTTTTTGTTAATGTTCCTGAATCATATCCTGCCGCCTCTTGCCTGGCAATATCACCCCGGCTACCAACTCAGTTTAATGCAATTATCCTGAATCCAACTTTTAATCTTTGTGATGTTCAGCACAATGATCTGCATCTTTAGCTTATAAATTGACATGAAAACATGAGGCCTGGCTAAACCAAATAGCACAAACGCAACCGACCCAATATTTCCTGTGTGACAACGTCCACATCACATTATCCTAGTACCTAGTGCACTTCATGACACACTTTTAACTGCCTTGCATGATGGACCGTTTGGAGGCCATCTAGGTAGTACTTGCACAGAAGTTACAGTCAGAAAATGATTCGGGTATTCCCCAGATGGTTATAAAACACATTAGGTTTGCAATCGAAAAAACTCTCCCATTAACAGGAGCCACTTGGTCATATTGCGGTTAGTCAACCATTCACGTTTTGGGCAATGGACTACATGGGGCCTTCCCAAAACTAGCTGTGGAAACAAACATATTCTTGTCGTTGTTGACTACTTTACTAAGTGGTGTGAGACATTTACAACACCTGACCAAAAAGCTAGCACAGTAGCCCCCCTTATTAGTCGCATCTTTTCTCGATTTTGCCTACCGGCTGTTTTACATTCAGACCAAGGTCGTAACTTTGAAAGTACTTAAAACTGTTACATGAAATATGTAATGTCATGGAAATTACAAAAACACGCACAACTAGCTATCACTCACAGTGTGATGGGCAAATCGAACAACAGAACAGGATACTTCAAGCTATGCTTACCGCTTTTGCCTCTAACACGAGAGATGATTGGGATTTGTGGTTAGATTCAGTAACATTTGCATACAACACAAGTCGACATGATTCATTAGGGATATCACCATACAAAGTAATTTTTGGTCAGGCACCAAGGCTACCCATTGAATTAGAATTAGGAATGCCGTTAAACAATCCTTCCACACAAAGTGAATACTTAGTTTCAGTTCGGTCTGTGTTTCATGATATCAGGCGCATAGCACAACACATCCGAAAAACAAGCAAGGCTCAATCAACCGACAAACACTTGGCGGCCATTCGAATTGGGTCAAACAGTCATGTTGAAAAGACCTAAAGGCTGGAAGCTAGGCAATAAGTGGGTGGGACCTTTTAAAGTTCTAAAGCGGTTAGGGGTGAACTATAGAATTTTATCTAACGGAGGGAAGGCTA
This sequence comes from Trachythela sp. YZ-2020, assembly GCA_016169945.1. NCBI lineage: Eukaryota > Metazoa > Cnidaria > Anthozoa > Malacalcyonacea > Clavulariidae > Trachythela > Trachythela sp. YZ-2020. The sequence continues at coordinate 1,473,713 of JADLSH010000164.1, read as the reverse complement.
TGGTTGTTCATCACGACCAACTTAAGTTAAGTTATATCCCATTTCAACAGGGAAATGCCCAAGTAGAGAAGTAGCAGAGTTCCATGTGGTTGATGTTACACCTCAACAAGTGGGTAATCCCTATGCTCGACCTGCCAGACTTAGACAACACATACGTCTAGCAGCGTGATATGCATATTAAAAATAGTAGTAATTTTAAAATAGGACAGTCACTGGTTTCATGTCCTCAGGATGAGAACATAAAGGAAGAGGATAATGTAATGGATATTAAATAATGTATACAGCTAATTGCATTAAGGTTGTCCTCCAACAAAGCTAAAAGGTAAAAGCCAAGCGCGAAAAGTTCGATGGGATTTATGTATATCTCGCATATTCATACAGAAAAAAGCTTCACCTGCAGCAAGCCAAGTTTGAGTCCCTTGAGAACGCTAATGAATATATTGCTATTATGAAAATTCCCTCATAATTATTCAATCTGTTGTGGTGTCCCAGCTTCTTTTTTAAGTATATTGTTTGTCTTAGTGCAATTAACTCATTAACTGGCAGACTGTTGCAACATTTCTACCCCTTTAACTGGCAAGCAATATGGCGAAATCTTCATTGAATTTGTGGGCAATCATAAAATTGGCAATATCTCAAAAACCTTTCTATAAAACTTTCTGATTTTTCGAATCAGACAAGAGTGATATATAATTGACCTAATTTAGTTTAAATGAGCTTGCATTCGTAAATAGATAATTAATATTTTTGAGTGAGAATTTTTGGTTTGGGTAAATTTTATAGCACTAACATTTTGCCCCTCATGACACCTAATATCTGAAGGGCAATATCTCCATAACCCTACATAAATGGCAAAAAAAGATTAAATTGCTGGGTTGGTACATATTTTTATTAAAACTAATTTTCATCTTTTAGGATATAAATTAGAAAATGATCAAAAATTAAAATAAATTCTCTTGAGCCTATAAATAAATTCACTTATCTGAAAAAAATGAAAAAATAAAGTTATTAAACACATTTTGGTAAAGCAATCAGTATTGCTTCTGACTTTCAACACTTTGGACACACATCATGTTATTTTAACACTATATCATGCTCTATATCATGCATATCGGATGCGCCCTGGAATTGGCAAGGGGGTAACTGGCAATGCGCCCGGGTGCGCCATTAATACCAGGACCTCATGTTTACAACATAAAACGGAGAAGAGTAGGTTGTTGTTCACGGGTCAAAACATCTATAAGCCAAAACGCAGTGATTGTACCTCCTCGAAGTTTTAAATTCACACAAATATATTTGATAAAACAAATAGTACAAGAATTTATCTGTTTTAATATAAACAAAGGATGAAAAGAGTGAGAAAAGCGGGCATTTGGGGAGGTGTTTTTAAACCAGACTTCGACAACCGACATATTCAAACGCAATTTGCGGTGACAAAACAAAAAGCTGTTCATTTCTCTACTCAAAGCACTAAAAGTCAAAAATATCTTAACTTTACACCAGGTAAGAACTTTAGCTCAATTTTCTTGTGTTTCTGTTGAGAAAACAGCGATTTTTTTGTGCCCAAAAATGTTTGCTCATAAGACAACAGTCTACTCATAAGACAACATAATGGCAGACAGCCGGCTTCTTTTTTAATTCTGGCTCAAAAAGCAAACACGTTTTTCAGTTTGAAATAGGTCGTAAAAGAGAACAATCGTGTAAGAATACAATCTTCATACTCCAATGAAATGCACAATTTAATATTTAGGTGTTCTATATTGCTGTAAAATGATGAAATAAGGTCCTCAATATCTGGTTGCTTTTCAGACGGGAGTAAACACGTAGCTTCCATATTTTCGCGCGTGCACTTTTGAAACGATAAACACCTCAAAGATATAGCTTTTATTTCACAAAATAACGAAATATCCCATGAGTATTATTAAAAGTCTTCTATTAAAACGATTTCATGATAAATAAGTGAACATTGGGTCCGAAATAGCTGCTAAATACCGATTTTGGAAAGGGCATCAATTTCATTGCTTCCTGCAAAGGAAGTCATTGAGAATTTGAGAATTCGCACGCGGCAGACACCCGCATTAATTCAATACACTGGTTTTAAGCCACAATATCTCTGAAATTAGTGGTCATTTTAAGACGAAATTTACAAAAATAGATGGAACGGTCATTGTGGATCATTCTACTTAGTTTTAATGTGATTTTACTAGGAGTATTCATGCCAAAAAGACGACATACGCACATAGTAGGTAAAATGTGTAGTGGTTTGAATACACTTTTGCTAAATTCACAACTTGGACAAGAAGACCAACAGAAGGGTTACGAAAACAGTCAAATAATGCCATAAACATGCACGAACAGTTCTTCAAAAAGGATAATTTTAAACTAGATTTAACCTGCTAAAATGCTGTCGAATTTTGGGAGTTTTTTCAAAACTTTTCTATTCAAAAACAGGCTCAAAAAAGATCGTATCTACTCGCTTGTGTTTGGTGTTCGTGTTCCTTGTGATTTCCGACTATTATTTTCCATAAAATTTATGAAATACCCATGTTTTCGGCTCAAAAGCTCGCGAATGGATTTAGACAAGAACTTGACCAAAAACGCCGAGACATTCCCTTTCGTTTTGGACCAAATTTTCTGTGTTGAACTCTTGAAAATCCTCTTCTTTTTTGCCCTTAAAACTTGCTGTAAATTCCCTTCTTGTAGCATATAGCCATTGCGTAAAGTTTTTGTAAAAAAATAGAATTTTAAACTTGAAAATCTTTGCGAGTTTTCGATGCTTGGCAATCGTGCTTGGCAATCGTGCCCGGAAGTTGACAAGCCAATCTAGGGCGCATCCGGGTGCATTGCCAGTTACCCCCTTGCCAATTCCAGGGCGCATCCGATATGCATGATATAGAGCATGATATAGTGTTAAAATAACATGATGCGTGTCCAAAGTGTTGAAAGTCAGAAGCAATACTGATTGCTTTACCAAAATGTGTTTAATAACTTTATTTTTTCATTTTTTTCAGATAAGTGTTTATATGGAAATCCTTTTTTGTGATGCAAATGAGAAGCCAGACAACTATAAACTATGAGTAAATCAGGGTGGAGTTAAGATTATAGAGACAATTATTATGACAAAACTGTACATGTCTTTTTCGACCTTTTCCTGTCGACAGTAAAATGTCTCGGTATTTGACATAGTAAAATAGTAAGGAAAGGAATTGGATCATTGGAAGGGATAGGGGTGGTATTGGTGCATAATAATGGGTTAGTAATAGATGGGTAAGATACTGTCGTTTGGTTAAAGCCAGGGGCAGATCCAGACTGATGCAACTGATGCGAATGCATCAGTAAAACAAACTGACATACAAATATGTATGCTAATTTATACAAAATAGTGCTTTGTGACTATATTAAAAAAAAGCAGATCGAAGGTTACGTTCGTTTCTTTTTATCCTAAACACCTTAAAATTAATTACTTACGCTCTTATTGACTTATACTATCCTACACTTTCTCAATTATTCTTAAAAACGCTATATTTTCATCTTAAAAAATCAAAACAAAGCCGAAGTGGACACGATATACAAAATTTAGCCTTTCTCAAGTTGTACGGTTTGTTGTCGCGAATTCATTTCCCTAAATATGTCGCTGTTTTGTATGTGATGCATCCACTGAGTTGTATAGTCAGTGATGCAAGAATTTGATGCATGAGTAATAAGCATGAGTAATTTGATGCATAAGAATAATGCGCAGATATATGATCACATTTCTCGAACATCATGGCAGAACGTATACAACTTAACTATGACCTTTGTTCGTTGTTTCGAGATAACAAGGCTGTCGAAATCGATGAAGTAAGGAAGAACTCTGAAATGAAAGTTTCCCCGGTCATTTCAGAAACTTTGGAAATCACGCAACCGAGATTTCGAAAATTTAATAGTATAAAATATAGAGAAATAAAAATTGCACGCGATGCAAACTTTCCAGAGTGGCACAAACGAAAATTTGGGATCCATTTCGAAGTGGAAAGCATGTAAGGGATCTTTATTCTGAATCGCTTATCCCTAAGCATACAACCAAATATATATGGCAACCTGGAGAACTGCGGGCATTAAAGTAAGTGTTGACTTAGAGTGTTGACTTTGTATCAATATAAATACATATATATTATTGTGTAAATATTTATCGTTGAAATTAGAACATTTAACAGTATATTTTGTCACAAACAGACTGCTCTGTATATAAAAATATGAAATGTTACCAATGTGGTTATATGTAAAAACTAAAATACCACAGAGCAAGCCAGCAAGGTTTCATAGCGAGGGATAGTAGAATAGTATATTACTGAGGGGTATTTAGGGATATTCGAGAGATATTCAGGGTGATTAATCATCACTGATGAGTATAAAGGCCAAATTAATATTAAATAGATTATAAATATTAAATATTATACTGTTGGTCAACATCTTTATAGAATTTGATAGTTTTCCCCGTCTTGCTTAAACAGGCCACATATTTATCAGACCTCGGTGACCTGGTCACTGGCATATAAACTGTAATGTATCTTACCTTGCTATTCTATTCTGTCTAACATGATGCCAATAATATGCCATACAATTTAAGTAAAATATCAGGGTTCCACCCAGGCCAAATGTGCCAGGTAACTGCTTTCATAACATAATTCTGGCTGGCTGGCTTTAGATGGATATTGCCAGGATGGATGGTAGCCTATATTGCATGCACTCTGTTGCAAAATTACACCAAATAATCATGAATAGTATTGTTTACATAAACAAAATCCACTATAGAATCTTTCTTTATCACAAATTTGATACATTTTGACTGTGGGGTGGAAGAGTCTGCTGGGGCCAGCTGTGTGGTGATCGGAAAAAATGGCAACGGAAAAAATGGCAACGGAAAAATTGGCAAAACGGCAAAACTTCAGTTCCTTACGAATATTTTTGTGTAACACTTCATTTGTTCCACGTGATTACACCAGATTAATGTAACGAAAATAGCACCTCCTAAGTCTAATTATTATAAAAAAATGGTGTCGTGTATGGCAGTGGTGTAAATTTTAATATGGGTTATATAATGATGGATTTATTCAATTCTGGGGTGAAATCAACCCGATTAAATGTAAATTTTTTTACCGGATGTTCCAAATTATTGCAATTGACACTTGATTTGCATGAAGTGTAATCTGATATCTTGTTCAAACAATTACTCAACACACAATGTATATATATATTCGACACACGATGCGACACTGTGGCTGAGAATTGTGCTCCTTGTCGACGTTTGTATGCTTTCTGAGCAAATTTCCCTATGGAAATTGACGGTGACGATAATTTTCGTCTTCCGGATGAACCTGGTCCATCTTTTCGATCGGCAGAAAGCGCTAGGTCGCACGGTGGAAAAAGACGCGGTTCTGGAAGGAAACGCCAATACGAGGAAGGCTACAAAAAGACGCGCAGTACAACTTGGAAGACAATTGCCTTACACAAGGACGTCTATGACGAGTGGATGGCTTTGCGAAACACCCACAACTTCAATGAAAACTCGAATTTCGCTGAATTCCTTTTACAGTGCGCGAGAAATTCAAATATGGTAGCTACATCAAATGCGCAGTCTGAAATTTCATTGGTCGTAAATACAACAAACCAGCTTAGAAATACTAATGAAAGGTATTTGATTTGGTTTTATTTTATTTGCTGTGCCATTTTACCGTAAAATAAATATGTATTTGAGCTATAACTATAAAGTGTTGTGAATACTGTTAATATTTTGTGATCCTTTTGTTTCAGGATCAATACCCCATTGTCTGGTCAAGCGGGCCCTCCTCAATCATCATCTACTCCTCGCAATACCAGAGCCAAAACACGCCTCTTTGGTAGGTATTTGTTGTTTTTCTCATATCGTATTCCTTTACTTCTTGGTTTTAACACAGAGATTATAGTGAAGTAATTTTGAATACCTTTGCTTGGGAGATACTGTAGGTGCTAATGTTGATTACTGTAAAGTCACGTGATCTCACATGATTACCCTAATCTCTCTATGGTTTAATATCTCTTTAAAAACATTCTGATAGAGGTGTGGGGGGGGGGCATTCGAGATGAAAGGGATTTTTTCTTTTCTGTAAGATTACTAGATAGAGAGGGGGCCTTAATTGAAAGATCACGTTATACAGTTAATATGATCACCTTGTTGTTATGGTCACTTTGGTCAACCTGGGCCAGATTTCTGTGGCTTGTTGGTGTCCATATTAACGGGGTTCCGCTGCCTGTTGTATCATGTGTCACATATTACCCAAACAGGATTAACCCATTAGCTGGCAATGTGCCTGGATGTGCCCTACTTTGTATTTTACTCTGTCCAACACCAGACAATGTTACTTAATTTGTGTTAAGTTGAAATGAACATGACTTGCTATACAGTATATACATATTATGTTTTAGATCTAACTGAATCATCAACAATCGTTGAACATCATGTAAGCATACCTACACATGAGAAAGTTTTTATTGACTCTGTCATTAGAAACACATCAATTGCTATGCAGTCTCGTCCAGTAGACAGTGATGATGAAAGTGAGAAAGAAGATTCTCATGATGATGATGATGACAGTGCAGACGAGAGTGGTGACGATGTTCATTGCGAGTCAGATGCTGATGATGTCAGTTCCCATGATGGTGACAGTGACAGGGATCCTTCATATTATGTTTGGCCAGATTTTGATCGGTTGGACATTAGTTGTAGTAAAGATGCTCTTGATCATGAACAGGGTGCTGTTGACACAACACAGATTGGTCCAATTGATATGGAAATTAGTAGTTCAATTGACGATTTAGGTTCCATTGAATGTAATGTACCTGTGCTCCAACCTGAGTTGGTGGAGGGAAACGGTCCTTCAATCAGACTTCTTCCTTCTGGTTATGAGAATGAAAAAGCTGTGAATCTGAATGATGAACTTTCTTTAGTGAATGAAACAAAGTTCATTTGTAGCATGTCAAGCATTCGGGAATTGTTCTCCTTTTGCATGGATGTTGATTGTCCAATGCCATTGGTTGAGGTAAAAGAAACCTTTGTTGGCTGTGTCTTGGGGATACGATGGAAATGCCAGGCAGGTCACTGTGGTGAATGGCAATCTAGCAAGTTGGTCAAGAAGTTATATGTGAATAATATACTAACTGCAGCATCATTATTATTCACTGGCAACAATTTTACCAAGCTTTCCCTTTTTTCAAAATGCCTATCTTTGGCCTTCTTCAAATCTTCGACATTCCACCAATACCAACGGAAATATCTTGCACCCCTTATACACACCTGGTGGAAGGATATGCAAGAGCAGATGTTTTCCACTCTTGGGGACCAGTCAGTTGTTGTGGCTGGTGATGGTCAAATGGACTCTCCAGGGTTCTGTGCCAAGAATTGTGTGTACATACTTATGCACGAAGAACTCAATTACGTCCTTCATATAGAATTGGTCGACGTGCGGCATTCCCAATTGAAAAGCGTTGTGATGGAAAGAGTTGGATGTGAAAGAGCATTGGATTTCTTGATGCAGAAAATAAAAGTGGACGAACTTGTCACAGACGCATCATCTCAATTGATTAAATTGTTGGGTGAGTCTGTTAGTCTAACATCACTTTATTCACTGGCACTGTTATACATATATTGGTATGATCTTTTCACTCTATTAGTAAATTTAAATTTCAGGCTTACTATAACTAGAGTGAATAAATATGGAGTGCTATAAACCATTATGAAACCTATCGAAAATCAAATAACATTTTGTAGTAATGTTACATATTCTAACTTTTTAGCCACAGATAAGAGGTATGAAAAGGTTTTCCACCAGTTGGATATATGGCACAAAAGTAACAAGTTGGATAAAAAGTTACTGAAGGTTTGTTTACACTTTACATATATTTTTTTTCATTCTCTGGTCTACGGTAATTAGGTAGCACTAGTTTGCATTGTGTGTAACTGTGTATCCAATAGTACAAACATTATGTTGAAATTATCAACAACCACTTTAAAGTAAAAACAGAAAAATAGCTAATTTGCTTTTCTTTTGGCTGGGAAGTGGTTGTTGAGAAATTTAACAAAAGATTTGTTTTTCGTTCCTAGACCCTGAATGTTTTAAAATTTTATCTAAACAGAAAATTGATATATTTTCAAGGCTTGTAAGAAACGAAAAAAATGAAGTGTTGAAGGCATGGATTGCACCCTATAAGGAACCACTTTTGGCATTGTGTCAAAAACTGTGGTGGTAATCTGATGAAACTTAAGGTGAGAATAAACTATACACACTTATACAGTAGTTATAGTATGTCTACTTCTTGGTTATCCTTGCTATGTTATAAATGACAAACTGTACCATAAGGCATGGCTATCAGTAGTATTCAAATCCTAAATTATTTTTATATTCTTTTTATTAAGACTGAGTGGATCAATGTCCTAAAGCATGTGACCAATACCCACACCTGGTACAATGGTCAATGCTCACATGGTCCCCTAGATGATGTTGGTGAAAGGCAATGGATCAACAAGGATTCAGCTGCGATGCAAGCCCTCCGTGATATTGTCCTTGACAAGAAATTTCTGAAGACACTGCCATTCTACACTCGTTTTAGGTTAGAAAAATTATTTCTTGCACACTGCTGACAGCTGCTGACAAGTAACAACAAAAACGTGCTTGAATTACCTACACCACCCTATTACACCCTTCTTCTGCTAGGCACCCTGCAGTGTGTGAGAAAACAACACTTGCCATATATACCCTGACAGTTCATTTGTTGCAAGTTTGCATGCATTCCTTATATTTTTACAGGCACACTGGAAACTTAGAGGCATATCATAGCCACAGATTGATGTATGCTCCCAAACGATTTGGATTCAAGTGAGTATTAAAAATTATTTGAATTACAGTATACAATACACTGAAATGATAAGAGTACAAATCATATTGAAATTCAACTTTCATAAACCAGACTTTAATCAACTGTATTTTATATGTTCATAGATATGAGGGTTTGTTTGCTCGCAGTCTTCTTGCTGCGATTGACCATAATCACCACCTCCATCGAAAACAAGCAAGAAATGCCAAAGGAGAATTGGTCTTCTCTAGACATTGGAGCAAGCGGGCTAAAAGATGGAAGGTGGTGATTGTGAAAGAAAAGAAAAGCTACAGTTATCTTCCTGTTCTGTGTGCCAATCTACTGAAAGAAGCCAGCAAGGAGTTCATGAAGAAGATAAAGCCTATAAGTTCTGAGCAAAATCCGAAGAAAGTTGCTCCAACAATTGCAAGTCTCCCTGCTCTATCAACATCAGAGCTTGTAAAAGAACATGTGTCAAGATTTTAGGCTACCAAAAATGATTTATATAACAGTACAATTTTTTTGACTTCACCCATTAATTGGCAGTACTCTACCACTCACAGGTTAAATTGTCTGGCATTAAGAAGACTAAAATAATTAAGTAGGGCGCACCCAGGCACATTGGGGATCTCATGGTCACAGATGTAATGTAAAACCAGAAACATTTCCTTGTCAGTGGAAGGGTACTGCCAGTTATTGGGTTAATAAGTGATTTATGGGAATTTATGTTAGTGTATACATGTACTGTTGTTCAGTGTTCAGCAAAAGAAAGGAAATATGAACAAACTATATGTGTCTTTATCTCTCCTTGAATCCAGTGTACCGACCATTGGGTGATGGGTAATGTTTTCTTATTTTCCATACACAGCATGAGGGAATGACTTTCCGATTATCCTTCCCTAAATGTCCATGTATCCACATAACATATTGTCGGTAGGCTGCATGCCTCATTGCCCGATTGTCATATGTTGGAGTAAATACATAGGTATCTGCCAGACTCCTTACGACAGTTGCCAAATTATCCGAATCCAGGCAAATTTTTTGGAATGCCAATGTTGTACTGCGGCACAGTCGCCTTTCTTTGCAGCATACCCTCTCTTTGTCTGTTGGCATCTCGCGGCAATACCCACAAACACAGAATGGTGCCTCAGATGTCTTGCTTGATTGTTGGGGTTCCTCTGGACCTGCCGTAAGTTTGGCAATGAAGTCTTTTAGCACCAGTGGTCGAGACATAAAACCCTCCTTTGCCACTTTTACTAGGGTCTCTCTGTCCAACCCATCAATCATTTCCTGAATAAGAGATGAGTAGAGCAAATAATTACAAAAACTTAAAAGGGCAATATAAACTCCAACAAAGAAACACATGGAAACTCTTTATTGCACCCACATTTTCATGGGTTATATAGCCTACACCATATGGCTTGCTTCAGTTTATAGTTTATACATCTTCCTCATAAAATATTAAAATATTCGGCACGCGATAATTGCAAATCATGCAAATTACCTCGACTGACACTTCACTCTGCTCATTTCTTTCGCTTTGTGGCGCTACTGTGGCTCTGCCTGTTTGACTCCGAGGTTGTGCCTACAGCAAGAAGAAAATAATTATTGTTTTCTCTAAATATAGTCATGTTGAACTGTCTTGAAAGGCACAGCTGCACAAGCACCTTACCTTATTCCGACATGGTTTACTATTGGTACCACAAGAGCAGTTTTCTCCACACAAAACTCAGTTACCTTTACAAACACAGCCAGTTATTTTTCCACTTGCAGCGGTTTTCAGTTTGCGCATACACTGTGATTTACATGAGCAATTCACTGCAGGTGGGGCGATTGACTGTTAAAAATATCCAAATTTTATTTATCAGTTGTTGTCTAGTTTGGCAAATTATTTTCAGATATTTATACGAAAAAGCAGTCATTTACCTCGCTAGATTCATCTGACTCTTCACACGATGAATCCATCGCCGTTTCGCTTTCTTCGCTTTGGAAAAGTAACGACCCATAATAGTTTACAGACGCATGCTCTTCGCTTTCCGCCATATTATAACTATAGTATTTACATATTTGCGTGAAATATGAGTCGTCTGTCATGATCATCAATCAACAGCGGTATTTAAGGTCACGTGGGGTGGTGTATTCTGCCTTTAATTCTTAAAATAGGTAAATCTTAATTTTTTGGTATTGGACCCCCTTAACTTACAGGTAACCAAACTAAATGTTTTAGATCCAAATAGGACGATTATGTTTGCAAGTACATATTTAGGGTGGAGAACACTCCTGCGTTTTTAAAAAGATGGATTTGATCCAAGTCTAACAAATATACATATTTAGTGCATGAATAAAAGTTTATATTCACACATTCACAAGATGTATAAGAGTGTTTTTATTATTTACTTGTCCACTGTTTAAGTAGGCTTTGTAAAACCAGCTTTATGCTATTGTTTATAAATGTGTAATCTTAAAGTACTTCTTACATTTTCTATGTGTTGAGCTGAAGTCTCTGTTGGCAAACTTCAGTGTATAATAGAATCTCATTCTTATGAACAACTTTAAAATATAGCTACCAGGAAAACCTGAACATTGGGGAACTGAAAACTCACTGAGTTTCCCCATTAATGTTTTCCAATTACTTTCTTATGTAAGACATTGAAGCTCAGTCACTAATTCACTCTCTAGGAGTGTGATATAATTTACAAAATTGTCTCCTGGAACGAGTAGTCCACCAAATTCTTTTGATTTAGATGTATAAGCCTTAAAATAGCAAAATAATTTTGTTCAACTGTCAAGTTCTGAATTGACTAGGCATTTGGTGCAGATGTCACATTTATGCTTATCCAAGGCTTTTTTTAAGCATGTATCCAGCAACATACATGATGGCATTCATACCAGCCAAATTGTTCTCAATTTCGTTCAACCGGTAATCTGTATCTTCTACTTCAAATGGTTCAGATGACTCTTCTGTTGATTCTGATGTTGATTCTGCTGTTGATTCCGATGTTGATTGTGTGGCTTTAGAGGTGGTTTCAGTTTGCTGGTCTGAATCTGAAACCAAATTTGAGTCCCCAAACCATTTCCTGGTGTAGCCTGTGTGTACAGAGAAACGTAACTTCTGGCCTACTTTGCAATTGTTGCCAGAGTTCAAGTATTCCTTGCAAAGTAACCTGTAATCCTCGCAGGCATTTCAAGGTATATCTTTTTTATTTTCTGGTTTAATCACCTTGATTGACACAATGAATTGGAGCATTTCGTTCATAAACTGCACATGTTGTGAGCTGCTTGTTATTGGTCGCCGCAACGATTTCTGAGCCTTTAGGTACTGCTGTTCAAGCAGTCAAAAGTTTGGTCCAATTTGTAGATAAGCTCTGCTGTGCCTGTGGCTGATGGTAGAAGAGTGCCAATGCTTGCTGACAACATTGCTGCTGCAACAGTGTGGCTCAACACTTGTGTTGCAAGTTTCACCTTCATTTTTTTTAACCCATTTGGGTGGATGTGGTTGTTGATTAACTTAGGACAGCATCGGATAGACAAGGCTTTATCGTTAGCATAAAGAGTTTCAACATCTTTCCAACAGGCGATTTTCGTGCCAAAATGAAACTTGTAGTTCATTAGATTATTTCTGATAGCCTTGATTACATGAGGGGAATAAAAAATGTACATGATTTTCACACCATTATGTATGAACCAAGGTCTCTCAGGACTGATGTAAAGATATTTGGCTATTTTTTTTGAAATTGGAGCCGAGGTCAGAAATGATGGCTGTTACAGTCAAACCAATGGAAGTAGCCTTGTCGATTGCTGATTTAACTTTAACGCTGTAACATGCTTTGTGAATAAGGTAATAACCAAGTGGTTGTTTCCAGGTGTGTATTACGCCTCATGCCATGAAAACCAATGCTGATGATGCCATGTTGTTACTTTTCTCTCCATCTCCAAAGTCCTGGAGGCCAATTATTTCATCAGTTGATAAGTCAGTGACATCTCATCCATCGAAATGGGCATCTCATCCAATCGAACTTTGGTCTCTATTGCATCCATGGCGCCGACATTGAGCCAATGTTTCGGCAGCGGTTGACCGCGCTAAAATTAAAGATAGCGGCAACCTAGCGTTTATCCATGCGAGATGTTGACTATGCACAATTAAATGGTAATGGTTTATTGACACATTTAGTAGCAGTTACGCTAATTTACAATGTGTTTACAATACAAATGTAAAAAACATACTAATCTATATCTATTTTATCTATTTACATCGTCCATTAAATATATGAAAACTTACTAATCTATACCCATTCTATCTATTTACATTGTGCATTCAAAATTTAAATAAAAAAGGTCATTCTAATCAACTAATTTAGAATTATACAAGTCTATAGAATAAACCAATGTACTATGTTTAAAACGTTCAGTTTTACAAGATAAATTATATATCCTTTGAGTTTTCTTTTGTCTTAGCTCTTGTTTTCTTTTGTCTAACATATTCTAGTTTCATTGGTAACAGCCTATGAAGTTTATGATTTGGCTCTAGCATTTTCTTAATTAAGGATATGCATAAATCATCCCTACGTTCCTCCAAAGTTTGTAATTTGGTCTCGATTAATGCTTGATCATAATCTTGCTTTGGGCAAATTATTCTAAGTGATCGTTTTTGAATTCGTTCAATACTCTTCTTCTGTTCTTGTGTTAGACCTCCGCTCCAAATCTCTGCACCATATTTTAGAATGGGAAATAACTTTAGCTCTGTTGTTTTATACAACAATACTGCCCCGCGAAAGAAAAAAGGAAAGACTTTTCAAGTTGAAAGAAAGAAGGAAAAACATGTAAGTATTAAAGTGAAATTAGTTGAATTTACAACTTACAATTTCTGTTAAGAGTAAATGTCTGTACTAAACGTCTGCCAGCAAACGTCTGCCAGCAGATTGGATACCATTGCCAGAGCATTTGCGTGTGGTATTTTGGGTCTGTTGAAGTCCAAGGCAATGGGTAATGGATACATCGAGGTTGATCTTGATTGCTGGCACTACATTACCTAGGGTAAAGGAACACCATCACAGCACAGAGGCCATTTTATGTTCGAGAAGAACAATTTTGATCACCTTCCAATGCTACCTCCCGACTGGTGGTATTATTTTAACATACATGGGGAAGGTAAGAAAATAGACTTTCCCATCAAGATTAAGCTCGTAATTGGTTGGTCATCAAAGAAACATGTCTTTGATGGAAAGAAAGTTGTACCAGGACCAAGGTTTCCAATTGAAAAACTAAGTGTTTCCTTTGCTCGGCTGCCCTGTAATGAGAGAAATATTTTTAGTTGAAGAAACAAATGTATTATATGCAGTAAAGAATTAGTGTCACACCATGGTATTGCGGGGTCAAATTCTTGCTGGTGATATTGATCTGATCTGTTGTATATTTATACCATCATCTGAGAATCTTTGCTTGTTTTATCTGATTCTTATTGTAAATGTACCAAACAAGGTATTTTTATTTAATTAAGCCCACAATGCCATGGTGTCACACTAATTCTTTAATAATATCTGCTCTCGAGGGAGGTAGTTTTGTTAACCTTTGGGGTTCAATTGTACCAAGTCTGGATAGCTTATCTGGCAAATAATTCTAAGCAATTGAACAGAACTTCCTCATGGATGGACAACCAAATTTAAATTTATTTGTCAAAATGACCACCAAATAGGCAGTCCGGGCTTCATTCAACCAACCTCAGAATATAAATATATATACATTTGATAAAAATATATCAGGATTTTGGTCATCTCACCTGATTATAGATAGACCTAATTTTAGAAGGATTTTGTAGATGAAAATTTTGAGTGTAGATTTTATACATTTATTAGACCTAACCAGGGGAGCAATTGTGAAAAATGCAACTATAGGCCCTCTGACAGGAATCAAACCTGTGGCCCTGCGATGCAATTCCGGTGCAGCGCTCTAACCAACTGAGCTAGAGGCCAGATACAAGGTCTCATTTATTATAAATATATACATATAATTATACAAATAACAATTTGGTTTTAGTCTTTGTGGAGTGCTTCTTTCAAAATATCCTGTAATTTTTCCAGTTTTCGTACTCGTGTTTGCACTCCTAATTCTTTCAGTTTCTCTTTAATTTCTAAAGCTGAACGATTTTCGATATTAAACACACTGAATTGCACTCTGGTATTTCGACATTGGAGGCAGCTGACAGCTTTCTTCTTTTACTCCTTATTTCTGTTGTCTGTTGACCAGTACTCAGTGTTTGACCTGTTGTACTGTCGATGCACTCGCTCATGTTTACCAGTTACCTGCAGTCATTTACTGACAAGCAGGATATCTTTTGGAGCATCCCACTTGTTTGACTTTGTCAGATGAAATTTTCTGACATCGTCATTATTCTTTTCTACCCCTAGCAGTGCAAAGAAAAAGATGTAGGATATTACAATTGTTGTTAGTGCTTATCAGTGTATGAATGTACAATTATTGTTATATTATTTATACCATAATTTGTTACCTTGTCCTGTTAACTTTTTAATGCCGTTGTGTCTCTTCATGAAGTTTGGGACATGGTATATTACGAAAGTCACCGAACTGTGGAATGGGTCCAAATTTTTGTATTGCGACCACACCCACTTTCATTAATTGACACTCCCACTTTCTTCGAGTTGTTGTTGTCGGACTCGAATATCAGAACAAATTTTACGGATCAGCTTTACAAATATAATAACTATGGATAGATAAGAATTTAACTCATTAACTGGCAGACTGTTGCAACATTTCTACCCCTTTAACTGGCAAGCAATATGGCGAATTCTTCATTGAATTTGTGGGCAATCATAAAATTGGCAATATCTCAAAAACCTTTCTATAAAACTTTCTGATTTTTCGAATCAGACAAGAGTGATATATAATTGACCTAATTTAGTTTAAATGAGCTTGCATTCGTAAATAGATAATTAATATTTTTGAGTGAGAATTTTTGGTTTGGGTAAATTTTATAGCACTAACATTTTGCACCTCATGACACCTAATATCTGAAGGGCAATATCTCCATAACCCTACATAAATTGCTGGGTTGGTACATATTTTTATTAAAACTAATTTTCATCTTTTAGGATATAAATTAGAAAATGATCAAAAATTAAAATAAATTCTCTTGAGCCTAGACCAGGACCTCATGTTTACAACATAAAACGAAGAAGAGTAGGTTGTTGTTCACGGGTCAAAACATCTATAAGCCAAAACGCAGTGATTGTACCTCCTCGAAGTTTTAAATTCACACAAATATATTTGATAAAACAAATAGTACAAGAATTTATCTGTTTTAATATAAACAAAGGATGAAAAGAGTGAGAAAAGCGGGCATTTGGGGAGATGTTCTTAAACCAGACTTCGACAACCGACATATTCAAACGCAATTTGCGGTGACAAAACAAAAAGCTGTTCATTTCTCTACTCAAAGCACTAAAAGTCATCCACAAAGTGAAAAATATCTTAACTTTACACCAGGTAAGAACTTTAGCTCAATTTTCTTGTGTTTCTGTTGAGAAAACAGCGATTTTTTGTGCCCAAAAATGTTTGCGCATCTGTAGTCTACTCATAAGACAAGATAATGGCAGACAGCCGGCTTCTTTTTGAATTCTGGCTCAAAAAGCAAGCACGTTTTTCAGTTTGAAATAGGTCGTAAAAGAGAACAATCGTGTAAAAATACAATCTTCATACTCCAATGAAATGCACAATTTAATATTTAGGTGTTCTATATTGCTGTAAAATGATGAAATAAGGTCCTCAATATCTGGTTGCTTTTCAGACGGGAGTAAACACGTAGCTTCCATATTTTAGGCGTGCACTTTTGAAACGATAAACACCTCAAAGATATAGCTTTTATTTGACAAAATAACGAAATATCCCATGAGTATTATTAAAAGTCTTCTATTAAAACGATTTCATGATAAATTAGTGAACATTGGGTCCGAAATAGCTGCTAAATACCGATTTTGGAAAGGGCATCAATTTCATTGCTTCCTGCAAAGGAAGCCATTGCAGCGAGAACTGGCATTTTGCAAACAGGTGTCCTGACGTATTTTACATCTTTCTCTTCAAGTGCTCAATGTGTAGTTCTTAGAAAACGAGTTTGCACTGATTTTATGATGAGCTTTATCGATTTAAAGTTTTATGGGGATATAAAACTCCATAAAAAAGCATTTTAGAAGCTTTTGAAATCGGCTGTCAAGTTTTTGAGAATTCGCACGCGGCAGACACCCGCATTAATTCAATACACTGGTTTTAAGCCACAATATCTCTGAAATTAGTGGTCGTTTAAGACGAAATTTACAAAAATAGATGGAACGGTCATTCTACTTAGTTTTAATGTGATTTTACTAGGAGTATTCATGCCAAAAAGACGACATGCGCACATAGTAGGTAAAATGTGTAGTGGTTTGAATACACTTTTGCTAAATTCACAACTTGGACAAGAAGACCAACAGAAGGGTTACGAAAACAGTCAAATAATGCCATAAACATGCACGAACAGTTCTTCAAAAAGGATAATTTTAAACTAGATTTAACCTGCTAAAATGCTGTCGAATTTTGGGAGTTTTTTCAAAACTTTTCTATTCAAAAACAGGCTCAAAAAAGATCTTATCTACTCACTTGTGTTTGGTGTTCGTGTTCCTTGTGATTTCCGACTATTATTTTCCATAAAATTTACAAAATACTCATGTTTTCGGCTCAAAATCTCGCGAATGGATTTCGACAAGAACTTGACCAAAAACGTCGAGACATTCCCTTTCGTTTTGGACCAAATTTTCTGTGTTGAACTCTTGAAAATCCTCTTCTTTTTTGCCCTTAAAACTTGCTGTAAATTCCCTTCTTGTAGCATATAGCCATTGCGTAAAGTTTTTGTAAAAAAATAGAATTTTAAACTTGAAAATCTTTGCGAGTTTTCAATCAATTTCCTCGCCCAATGTGTCGTTGGAAAGCTCGTGTTTCGCGTTCTATATTCGTATTGGTTGCTAAGCAACCTGTCAAACACTTGCTTGGCAATCGTGTCCGGAAGTTGACAAGCCAATCTAGGGCGCATCCGGGCGCATTGCCAGTTACCCCCTTGCCAATTCCAGGGCGCATCCGGGCGCATTGCCAGTTAATCAGTTAAAGTGAAACTTGGTGGAGAAAGGTGTGTTAAGATGTTTTTGAAATCAATTGAGATGAAAACGTTAGATTTTTACTCACTTATGCAAAGAATTTTGGAAAGAGTTCCGAGTCTTTGTGGCAAAGAAGTTGCATTAAAGTATTTGGATGACAGAGACGACTGGATTGACCTTCCAATCGGAGATCTTGATTCATTCATTGATATGGTTGAAACGGCACAAAACTCAACTCGCGAAAACCTAAAAGTTATTAAACTTAAAGTGAATGAGTTGGCGTTATAACACCACAAGATGGCGCAAAGCACAGTGTTTCACAAAAAAGCGTTCTCGAATTTCTCTGTCTCCCTCTCCAAAATCCGCGGACCCTGTATTAATACACATGGCTAAAAAGTCAAGATCTCTGTCAGCCGCTAAATGCCTCGAGTTTCATACCACCACTGAGACAGCTGATAAAAAGTACCAGTCTCCCGCTGATAAGTTCTTCGATAAACTTTCAAATGACAAGAACAATGTCAAACAAACTGTCGCACAGAAGCAACGTGAATTATCTGAACTTCAAAATAGCTGTAAACCACTAACTAGCGCTACCGTGGAAGGCAAGAAGCTGGCTTTATGCCCAGTTTGCCATTCAGTGGGACATAATAAATCTATTTGTTCATTTCCTCCTTGTTCTTCTGCGACATTATGTAAAGAAATCAAACGGCACCCAGATGAGGAGAAATATATTAAACAAATACAGTCTGAGTTGAAAGCTTTAAATGGGACATTAAAGCAACTAGATGATGATATTACTTCCAAGAAAGAATCCTACGCCTCAGCTCTCAACACATTTGCTGCCAAAGTGCAAGCAAATCTAATTAACAGCAATCCTGATAAATACCTTAGGAAAACTATCGCTGGAGACAACGTGCCAAACTGGCTAGTCGTGAATACAGATATTCGAAAGCTTGAAAGAGTGTGTAAGGGAAAGGTTCCAGTTATTGGAGAAATTCAGAACTAACTAACCAAGTATGATGCAGGATTTTATGTTTTTAATGAAACTGTGAGCGAGCTGTCAACACAATATGAACATGTACATGTATAAAACCAGTGGTCAAGCTTTGGGAACAGAAAGAAATAAAATTTCCAGGGAAAGGTGTACTTCCGAACAGCACTTGTTCTACTAGCAGTCAAGTAATTCCTTCTACCGCATCAGTGCAATATTTCCCTGCTACTTTGGAGGAAGAGAATTACCACATTAAAATAGGAATTGAACAAAGTTTCCAATCATTGCCATCGGATACGCCCACTGTCACTGGGACCCCCGCGATTAGTTGTACTGGTCGCTCTGAGCGCCATGATTTCTCTGAAGAACCCCAGGAAGAAACAGATTACGGACTTTCGCTACTTTTTAAGGCAGCACAGATAATGAGTGAATAAACTACGGTAATTTTTACACTATTCATAACAATCTCAGTAGATCTAATTATGTAGATTATAGTTGATATTGACAGTTGACATTGTTATTGTTATTCTTTAATTTGTACGTTGCATTTGAGTTGGAAATTGCTATAGTTTATAGTTTTACAGTTAAAAAAATATCAGTTGTATATTACTATTATAGAAAGCGTTAAAAATGTCTATTTTCGAACTTTAATAACATCTGTTGTGAACGCGAACTGATGTTGTCATGCATGTAACGTGTGAAAATTGTGCTTGCTGACCGACTTGTGGAAGTTGTGCCATATAAGAGAAATTATACATATAATGACAGTCAGTACTGACAGTACTGACAGTGCAACTGCATGTATTTACGGCTATTTGTAATACATTAATAAACTGAAATACGGTTGATTTATTTATCTAGTAAATACATAGCGGAAATATATCCCGTTGGCGCATCCTTAGGAACAGAGTGCAACAGGAAATTGTTTCAAGAAAGAAATCCTATTATAAAAGTAAAATCCAACATCTTAAAAAGGATGATTGTCGGAAGTGGTGGCAGGTTGTTAATAAAATGTCCGGTCGTTCACCCAAGAATAGTGATCTCACTTTGGAAAAAGACAGGAAATCCATATCATGTATTGAGTTGGCCACCCTTTTGAACATGATATCCTGATATCCCACCACTTGATGCGACCAGAATTCTTACCAGCAAAGGATTGTGTGCCTTATATTGAACCTTACAAAGTTTGCAACAAACTTCAAGTGCTTAATCCATCAAAATCGAGTGGTCCTGACAACATACCTAACCGCGTCCTTAAATAATTTGCATATTTCATTGCCCAGCCGATTGCACAAATTTTCAATAAATCACTTTTGACTGGAACCTTCCCTGATACATGGAAAGATTCGTTAATCACCCCAGTCCCAAAATCTCAACAGCCAACCTGTGAAGGTGATACTAGGCCTATTTCCTTAACATTGTGCCTTTCGAAGGTTCTGGAGGACTTTGTTGTCCAGTGGTTGATCTATGATGTCCAGAAAAGTATCGACCCTCAGCAGTTTGGTTGTTTGAAAGGGTCGTCAGCCACTTATTGTTTGCTTGATATGCTACACTCTTGGCTTTCTCACCTGGACTCCCCTAGCCGGTTCATTCGCTTATGGCTCTTGGATTTTTCGAAGGCATTTGATCGTATTGGCCACAATGTCCTTATTCTGAAACTGATTGATATTGGAGTGAGAAGATAATTATTCCATGGGTCATTAGCTTTTTATCAGACCGCAGACAGTGCGTCAAACTTAACAATATTACATCTGGTTGGTTACCAGTCAATGCTGGGGTACCTCAGGGTACAAAATTGGGCCCGATTTTGTTTTTAATTATGATAAACGATCTACAATGCAGCACCGAGAAATCTAGCATGTGGAAATTTGTTGATGACGTTTCAGTTGCAGAATATGTTACGACTTGCAGAAATTTCTCCCAGATCCAAGTTGACCTTAACTCCATTGATTCCTGGGCATCCCGCAACTTATTGAAACTTAATATTAAAAAATGTAAAGAGATGCTAATTTGCTTCCTTAGAGATAAACCCAAACTGCTGGCCTTCACCTCTGGCAATGATACCTTGGAGTGTACATCGTCACACAAACTGTTGGGAGTAATTTTTCAGGATAACCTCAAATGGAATGAACACATTGCAATGATAACCAGCAAAGCATCAAAACGCCCCCATATCTTATGTGTTTTACGTCGTGGGGGTATCCCCCCAGAAGACCTTATAAATTTATATTATACACTGCTAAGGCCTATTCTGGAATACTGCTGTGCCATTTGGCATTTTCAACTTCCAAAATACCTATCTGAGGAAGTGGAGAAAATTCAGAAACGTGCTATGAGAATAATCTTACCAGTCTATTCATACTCTGAGGCATTACAGTTCTTTGACTGTCCGAGGCTTGATATCCGCCAAACAGAACTTTCTACAAGAGTAATGGAAAATATAGCACCTGGAAACCGTCTATCAAACCATTTACCCGTAAAGAGAAACCAACAGCACTCGTTGAACCTAAGGAATAATAATTGTTTCACTTCTTTTAAATGTCGAACAGATAGATTTTATAATAGCTTTTTTCCCACTATGACTCGTATTTTTAATAATAACTTGTAGGTCTTAATTAGTCTATTACACATATGTCTTATTAAAGTTTGATCTGTAATTTAAGTCCAAAACCTGTGCACACATTGTAATTCATTTTATTATGCGAAGATGTGTATGATATACCTTATAATAAAAAATGGTGTCATATTTTATTCGTTTTCATGAGGGCAACTTCTTTAAAATTTACGTCAAAGAACTCTGTAATAAAGTCTCCTCCCTTTTCAACAATATCTTGTCTTAAATCAGTATCAATTGCTTTTCCACGCTCATAAACGCGTCCTGCCTTACTAGTCTCGGTCATGTTTATTATTAAATATTCAGGTGCATTATGAGGAATACACCCACTTTCTTGAAGAATATTTGCAACTTGCTTCAAGAAAGTGGGTGTGGTCGCAATACAAAAATTTGGACCCATTCCACAGTTCGTTGACTTTCGTAATACCAAGCAGTGCATGTAAGGTGTAACATGTTGTTTTCCAAACCCAGTAACCGCCAAGTGAAACAAATAGCTCTACCCATGCTTTAGCCTAATACATAAAGCAATGGAGTTTGATTATCAAATAGGAAGACAAATTGCAATTATTAACCAATTTGGATCTGAGACAGCTATTTCTTTCATTATTGTCAGAAATTGGCTAATGGCATTATTTAGGGACCGTTAATTTTTTATGGGCATGGGGAGGCTGGTGGAATTCGAGGGGGGGTCACTAAAAAAATAATGACATTGCAAGGGGGGGCTACCCAAACAAAGCACCAAGGGGGGGGGTAAACCTTAAAAAATTTAGCATTGTTATACCCTGTTCCCATACTGAGGAAAGGTAAACATACTGTATATAACAGTATACATTTTTAGGGGGGGGGTTTTACCAAAAATAAAAGACTACCCAAAGGGTGGGTCATACAAAAAAATTACATAATGGTGAGGGGTCACAGAATTTTCGGGTGACCGACAACAAAATACCACCCATGTCCATAAAAAAAGAACGGTCCCTTATGTGACAAAATCATTCTGCCCACTTACAGGAACGTTATGGAACACTTTGCCAGTGTACCTTGGGTAAAGTCCTAGTCTTAGAGTTTAAAAAAAATATTTTAATCAGTATATAGTGTGGATCATTTCAGTAGTACGTAATTAGAAATTATAACAGTATGTATATTTTAGATAGGTATTTATACACATGTATATATATTTAGTGTGGTGGAGGGCCACTAGTTTATCGGTCAATGACTGTAAAGTGTTTTTACCCTCATGAAATAAAGTTTTACATCACATTACACACAATGGCCAATTGCACAATAAATACACGTTGTAGTACATGTTGGTGCCACTCGCCAGTTCAAAAACTTCATTAACTCTTTCAGGTGAGGGATTGTGCTCATTCATCATGTGATAAATCTTGTGAAAGTCCTAAAATGAAGGAATTTGTCAGCGGTTTTACTTTTGTTATGTCCGTAGTTTATTACACCATGTACACTGGAATATTACTGTACCTTCAGATCTTGATAACTGACTCACTTTGGGTTGGCTTGATTACCCCATCTAACTTATCTGCAAGATCCCTCATCAGCTTTTTCTTGTCCGAACCCATCAGGCTAGTAAAGTCATGCACACCACTTCCTTTCCCATCAGCATTCCTTTTTTCCCAAACATTGAAAGACACGCCACATGCCTGGATACACGTAACAATGTCTGACAGATGCTTG
Organism: Trachythela sp. YZ-2020; assembly: GCA_016169945.1. Lineage (NCBI taxonomy): Eukaryota > Metazoa > Cnidaria > Anthozoa > Malacalcyonacea > Clavulariidae > Trachythela > Trachythela sp. YZ-2020. Next base: position 1,450,414 of record JADLSH010000164.1, on the reverse strand, counting down.
CTTGTCCTATCCTTTGGTGGTTTGTTGCGGTTATCTTTCATGTCCCATTCTAGAGATTCGTTAACCAAACTCTTTGTCAGGATGTCTACAATTTTTGACAAAATTCAAATAAAATGTGATTGAGGGGAAATGCAGGGTGGCATAATCAACCCTGTCCTACGTCATGTACCAGTTTTTATCTTTATCCACCATCTAACAGATAAAGCTAAGGATAAAGATATTATCTCAATCCCAACATTCCCAATCCCAACATTCGATTCCCTGTGGGAGGAAACCGGAGAAAAACCCACGACTTTCGGTAGAGCGTTGAGTGACTCTTGTCACATGAATGTGTTTAGTCTGGATAGAGAATTGAACCTCAGAGGTGAAAGGCGCTTGCTCTGATGATTGCGCCACCAAAGCCCCTTACTTTATTCATTTTGAGGTAAGATCAATTAATTTCACTATATAATTGCTCTACCTTTATGCAATTGAGCAACACGCTGCCAAATCAAACCAGACTAAACCAAAACAAACAGACAAATTGGGCGTAAGCATAAAACCCTTTCCAAGTTCAGCCAATATTAGAAGTGCTATCTTGAAGACACCGTTTTATTGGTCGATTTCGGAAACGCTTTCATTTATTGCTATTTGCAAGCTAAAATGTCACAGTTAATTAATAGTAGCTTGCAAATAGCAGTAGCGCTTGTGCTATCGGTTCATTTTGGAAATACATCAAATATGTTTACGAAACAGTGCAATCTTTTAATTGCATGTGGACTCAAGTGCGCTCCCATTTTCGCATATTGAGCTAGGGTGCCAGAATTTTTACGAATATTTTTTTGTGATATGGACGATAAACGTGAACAAGGACAAGGTACAGTATGTAGTTTCATGCATATTGACATCAAAATTTCGATACACAATACACCAATGTCATTATTGAAGTCGACAAACGTTCTCAATATTCATGAGGCAAAACATGTGGTACAACAGTACAAAACGGTATTATGCTTTATTTGAATTAAGCAAAACAGAAGGTATGTACAATTTTATTTAATAAGGGCCAATTTATATTTGAACTAGATCAGCAAACAGTATTTGGTGACGAGCACCAAGAGACCAAAGTCAAAAAGGAATCCAGAAGCAAGAAACGAAAGTTGGAAAGAGATTTTTCTAGACTTTCCCTGAACAAGGCAAATCAGAAAAGGGCCAGAATAGACAAGAAAAGGAAAAAGATCAAGAAGGGCAGAATTTCCCAGACCCCCAAGGCTCCTGCAAATGAGGAGATTCCTGAGAGTTGTGGTTGGGACACTGACATCAGAGTCTCTAGTGACTCGGACAACACACCTGATGGCTTTGGGCACTTTGACCCACTTCCCCCCCCCCCTTGACACGACAGAATGCAATGATGCCAGGGGATCCCGTATACAAGGCAATACAAGCCTTACAAGGCAAGGAAAATCCATAGTAGCTGTAGAGGTTGTAGAAACATATATATATAAGATTACATATAATTATATGTAAATTAGTAATAGTTTTGATATACCTCAAAAGGTACAGCTCGTTCATTCGAGAGGAATCACCTGATGATTCGGAGGAGTCACCTGATGATTCCTCTCAGATGAAACAGACTGTAGGCTGTGGCAACCTTTTGAAGTATATCAAAACTATATTTGCTGTATCTATATGATATTGAGCACTCTTTCGCATAAATATATTGCAATAGGTATGTTAAACAAATCATGATCACCTGTAATGCGAAACATTACATGTAGTTCATCCAATACTACATTTTGAAGTTTAACCTCCAGCAATGGCTTGTGTTGGCATGAAAATTTATTCTTTAGGGCACAATCTTTATCTTGGATGTCCTTGAGTAAGCGACAGTCATGTGTTTCCCAAAAATCCATTCATTTAGACATATCCCATCTAAAATTTAAATCAGTTAATCACAAACTGATTTTTCAGATAAAACAGTTATTCCTGAATTAAGACTAATTTCTCACTTAAACACCTGGCTGCACTTCATTGGTAGCTTAATAACTTGTGTAAGTACCAACAACAGAAACTAAAAGAGAAATACATACAAATATATATAATATGCAGATTTGACTATATATATATATATATATATATATATATATAAAACAAGGCCACATGCATGATGATAAATACCATTGCTACCATTTTTAAGGATAGGTTCATGCTATTATAAGTAACCCTGACACAGTACTTGGGCATGAGCAAACTGGCCAATAGAATAATGCCCGAATGCTAAATTTTGAGGTAGAGTTCGTGATTGGATATGGTTCCATTGTGCCCGCTTTATGATGTAGGTACGTACTACATTCAGACCAGTACCCAAGTACTGTGTCATGGTACCTAATTATGATGCAAATATTACCTTGTAATCACCTCCAACAAATATTTCAATGGGCACATTTTTATTCTTGATTTTGATTTTCCCTGCTCGTACTAACTTATTGATGTCATAAAAAATCTTTGAGCATGACTGTTTTAAAAGATCATAGTCCTCATGAACCTTGATAACAGCAACTGTGTGATTCCCTACTTGAGGAAATACAGAGAAGCAGTATTTATAATAAAGCTGATATAGTTGGATTATTTATTAATCCATTGAGTGGCAGTACTCTTCCCTTGACAAGTAAATCGTCTGGCATTAGACAGAGTAAAAAGATAAAGTAGGGTGCATCGGGCGTATTGCCACTTAAAGGGTTAATTTACATTAATATTTGATTATATAAACTGAAACTATTAAAGACAAACAAAATTACGGGAAAATACCTTTTGATGACATCACAGTATCTTCGGCATTCAACATGGAAAAGCTGATAATGATGAAATTTGTCAATCTTGTCACCACTGATTTTCACCTTAATTACAGTGTCTCTTAGTTTATCATTTGACTCCATCTGAAAATTGAAGGTTGTGAAATGAGTAAATTGTAAAATCTTTCCAAATATTCAATGGATCACTGATCCATTATAAACAAGTCAACTGGCACTGATACAAACTCTTTAATGTAAATGCATCAAACCAGGCTACCAAATTAACATAATATACACAATGCCATGACTATGTAGCTAATGGAATTATTTGTATATCATAACCAGGTGCCGGTTGTTCAACGGCCAACAAGTTTCCCGACATCGGTTACATTAATATGAATACTTTTTCCTATCAACCTTGTACTGGGCGATAGAAGTTTTTGTTTATGAAGTGTTGAAATAAACAAACATGCAGAAGTATACAAACCAGAACAGCAGATTGAAATTTAACCCGGGGTTAGCGTTAACCGGCTTTTGAACAACCGGCCCCTGGAGTGTTGGCCCTCTGAACCCCCTGGGCCCTTTTTTGACACAGGCTATGAGTAATTGATTTCTAGGCCTAAGCTCGGAATGGCCATTGTGCCAGAGAACAATATGCCTGACCATGATAACTATAGGCAGTTATTGTTCAATGGCACAATAGCCAGTCTGAGTGTACCATGCCCTCTTCTTACCCGGACTTGTATTCTAAGCCATTTTAGTACCCTGAATATATAAATTCATTTTTCCCCACACCAACCTCACTGTCAACAATGGATTCCTAGGCCTGTAACTAACTCCTGAGCATGGATCTGGTTTTCTGACTATATGGTATATATTTCAATCACAGTGCTTAACTCAACGTGGAAATTAAAAGCAGCCCCATTTGCTTCCCCAGGCGTTCTTTCAATAGAACAGAGCTTGTTCAGATCCTCTTTGCACTGTTTAACCAGATAGGACCTAGGAAGTTCTTCTCCTCCCTGACAGCAAATTAACTCATGGTATGCAGCTTCCCCAATGCAAAATTTGTCCATAATGAACAACACCTGCTGGATGTCTTGCTGTCCTTCATAAGGGAGATCCTTGTATGATTTCGATCCCTTTTCTGATCCAATGAATAGACAATGATCTTTCCCAGATTCATCAACCAATTTCACACTGTCCAAACGGAGTCTAAAAGATTCACTGAACCAAAGCGCTTGCTCGACTCTTGTTGCCAAAGTTTGAAGCTTGCGTTCTTACTGGCGCTTTCCAACTTCCAAAAACGTTTTCCCCTGATTCTCAAATTTTCTTTGGGGCGAACGTTTCTCGATTACATTGTACAATTTGGTGTTCTCCGTATTGGTGATCCACAAGTATTTCCCTTTTAAATTTGGTGTTAGAATAGACACCCAAGGCGTTTGCCATAAATTTACATTAAATTTGCAGTAAATTTGCATGGCTCGAAATGTATCTTTGGCCTTTGGACTTCTGATGCAGGTCAATTTGAAGGTCAATGAATGTTGTAATCTGCTCAGATAACAACGTTCTTAGAATTGTCATTGCTTCGTTTTTTTGGAGACTGGCGGGCTTTCTTTTTTGTTTCATGCCTCTCTCATTCTTTTCAATTTATTTTGCTGCCCATCAATGATTAGTCTTTGTTTCATCTTCCTGGGAGTACCATGTGACAACTTTTTGCTTGTTTGGCATTCTGCATGAACATAGCACGTTTGTTCTGCGGAATAAAAATGAGAGATTATTTAAGGATTAAAGTAGTGTTACAAGTAGTATTAAACTTCGAGTTCCTTGTTCGTGAACGAGTGCTTGTAAATCACGATAATGCACGAACAATGAGTGCTTTAAACGTTTTAATATTCAATTTGAGTAAATGCTTTGGCTGTATTTTTTTATTTATGAATTATGAGCGAAAACATTCTATAAACTATTTACTAGTTCCTTGTTTAGTTTTGATAATATTCAAGTGTTTTTAGAATATTTTAAAACGACAAATATAAGAAACAACCTTGTTGTTGTTTTGAATCTGTCTGGCGAATAACGAATATATTTTCAACCGGCTTTGTCCCTTTGCCGCTTCGCCATGCACTCATTCACAACTTATATTCCGTTAATTCGTAAAATAAACTAAATAAACAACATGTTTATGTTTAAATACGGAATTATTTTAGAAATTTGGCCACTTCTTGGTTTTGGGATTGTCTTCGGTTTAAAATAAACAAAATCTTATAAACTTTTCCATTCGTGAATTCGGCCACCATCTTGCTGTGCTAAGAATACTGCGCATCAGTTATATTATATTGACTGTTTCTAGTATTCACTTGGCCTTGAGTATGTAACAACTCTTCATGTTAAAGAAACTTTTATCATAAGGAATTTTTGTTGCTCATTCCCTTTATCAAATCTGTATTTAGAAATGAGCCATTTTTTGTCAACTTTATTCTTTGATCTACTTCAATTCTCCATTTTTCCTGCTGAAGGTCGAGTTCCAGTTATATTCAGGTCAATGACCTGGACTATCATATCGATTTTATTGGCTAATTGCAACTCATGTGGATGTCTCATAGCAACAGACAGGAATAATATAAGAGGCCAGGCCACTCTTCTAAATTCCTCACTTGTGTAAAATGATTTTTAGCTATAGCAATTTATTTTTTGCTTTTTGAAAAGAAACCAAAGTATGGTTCAAGAAAAAACCACCTGCAGATGGTTACTCTGAGGTAAGATTAAACTTATTTTAAATTGGTAAATACACAGCAGATAAAAGACCAAACGGGAGCAAACATTTTTGCTTAAACTGTTAAGCCATGGCAAATTAGTAGTTATTTGTATTTTTATTTACAGGGATCGAAGATAAAGAAGTATTTGGGAAAACTGAATTCCGATTATTGGGTAGCGAATTGCCAAAGAATGAAACATATTGTGTGTTTCCAATGGCAATAGACTGGATATTTTACAAGCATAATTTGGTTGTTTGGTTTTTGAAAGCAAAGCCAAAGATGGTATAGAAAGGCCTAGAAAATACTCAAGAAATCACATCTATTTGGCTGCAAACTATATTACAGGTATACACATGTGGATTTAGATGTTTGAAAGTTATTTTTTGGTTTCACAAGGCCAAGGCCCCAGCAAAATTAAAACCAGGTGCAAATGTATTAACATTAATATTGTACTAGTGAAATACCACTTTGCAAGTTCATATCTTCGGTTCTGTGCATGCTATACCACCGTTTCGATTCAGCATTTTACGATCTCTTTAGATAAGTAAATTGTGTTTGTTTACAATGCTATGCAGCCAATATAGCCGCTTTTAAACACTCTGAATTTTGTTTTGTTTAAAAATTAACAATAATATAAAGTAATGAAATATTCATTTCGCTTTCCTACCTTTGGTTTACATGCTACAAACTCGACTGGGATTTGCAATCTCTTTACAACGATGCCATTTTTATTACAATACGACATAATCTAGCCCTTTTATGGTAATTCTCGTGAGAATGCTTTCTTTGTTATGAAGCCGGTTTTGTCAGCGAATGCTCAATGCCGGTTTTGTTATGCGCTTGCATTCTATCGACTTCAAAGTACCAGCAATAGATTCCTTGTGATGTAATTGCTTAGATGGCAGATTTTCATTGGTTTACAGCAATCAACACTGAACTTATATGGCATTTCGTAATTTATATTGCGTGATTAATATCAACGATTTCGGTCATTTGTATGCAAATTCAAAAAAAAAGAGAAGAGTTCTACTTCTTCAAGGCAATGAAACTTTCCAACAATATTGCTTTTTTCATGAGCTACAACTTTTGTGTAACACTTGCTTGGAAATTCTAAATCCTCAATAATTGTACATTTTTTAGATAATTTATCAACAAATTAATTTGGATATGAACTGGGACAAACCAAATATCATTTTAAAGAGGAAATCATAAGCTATCTAAGGATGTGTGCCCTGTTTGCAGAGAGTAAACACGTCTGGAGATATTTACATTTGAAACAACTGATCGTAAATACACCTTGTTTCTGTTGGTTATGAAAGAGTTAAACTAATCGATCTTGTTTTCATTTCAATTGTAAATACTACATTGGTGGAAAATAATTGTGTATATTTTATTACCTGCATTATCACAAACTTTTCTCCTTTTTACTACATCTGAACAGATAACAAATTGTTGTTAAATTGCATTGAGAAAGCTTTATCCATGACATCAATTTGATTTGTCATTTAATAAAAGACAGCTGAGCTTTGCCCACCTTTGTCAGCTGCATCTTCAAAATCAAAGAAGAGTTAATTTCGTTTTGCCCTGCAGGTTTGCACACAAAATAATGTTGGAACAGCATTTCCCCAGCCTCGTACCCAGGCGCTTTTAAGGAAAATAAAAAAAATCGTGTTCAGCTAATTTATAGAGATCAGTGGCTGAGATTAGCGAGCGCGCGGGGGTGCTTGGGGAGGACACGACGAGAGGGGGAAGCGCCTGCCAGAAAATGCAGATAAGTGAAGAATTTTGACCGAAATGTGAAGAATCCTTTCCATCGCTTGATTTGAGGTGCCTTTTCGTCAGTTTTTCTCCCTGGTGTGTTATCATTGATATCTGTATGGATAAAACAGACCATTCTTTTGCAGAAGCTCTAACTATAGGTATTTTTATGTATAGATAATACATTTAATATTTTTGCAAAGCCTCTAGTGGTTAAAATTGTGTAAATATATGAAGTGGTTGCACAGAATTGACGATTTTTCTTATTTGTGGTCAAAACTAATTGGACCTTTGATATGCTATATCCTTGCGAGATTGCTGTTTTTCATTCGGGCTATTTTGCTATTTTCTTTAAGCAATTTGCATACTTTGTTGTCGTTTTTATATACAATAACAATTGAATGCTTGATCACAGGCACAGTCTACGATTTTGGTAAATTTATATCGCTAAAACAAGTTTCTTTTATATGCAGAATTTAGTTCAGACGATGAATTTAATACTTCCTTTCGACAACTCGATGTTCAAGGTAATTTTTACTATTATTTTTTATTATTATTTTATAATAATATAGTCATAGGCATTGTGTATTTTGTTATGTATTCATTTAAAAATCTGTCAGTGCTTCTTGATATTGACTGAAGTAACATGGTTACCAAGAGCATCCGAAAATAACCAGTATATTCATGAGGTAGGGTCACATAACCTACCAACAGGCTATATTGCTACCAACTTGCCAAAGTGGCATGGATATTGTTTAAAATAGTTGTCGGGTTGACATGTATGTATATTAATCATATGACGTCTTTGTTGTTTTGACATCAGTCACATTTGTAGTGAATATTAAGGTAGGATGTCTTTACATGGCTTATGTAGAGAAAAACAATGACCTTTTGCAAAGGTAACCCTATCTCTAGCATCACCCTAACACACAATAGACTATAGGGTTACTGGTTACCAGGGTAACCTTGTGGCTATGATCACCCTATTGTCATGTAAACAGCCCATGGGTCAAACAGTGTGCTTTGTGTTCTTTTTAGCTTACAATCTGTCCAGTTCCCAGTGTGATGAGAGAAGGCATAAGTTGTCAACTGAGCTAGAACATGTTGCTGAGTATTGATGAAGAATGAAATATTTATGTGAAACAGTCATTGTGATGGATTTGCTTGATTTGACATCCAACAAGAACATTCTCACTCAAACAGTTAAAGCATGTTTTCCAGGTCCAACAAAACAGAAATAAATGACCGAATGTGAACAAAACTGCAATATTCTGTATCCTACAGTTTTTTTTGGCGGCCATGTTGTTAGCAAGTGCCGTAAAGAGAGGCATCACTGAGCTATACTATATTACTGGAAGACGTGCTCGGCATAAAAAAGTGAAGCAAAAAACATGGCGGATTTTGGCTTGCTGACGCCACATATGGTCCTAAATGCTCATGGTATTTACCACTGACCAACCACGATCCAAAGCAGTAGACGATGTCCTTCACCCCCCTGCCTTTTTACAAATTCCCGCCTTGTTCAGTTCTTTGTCTTGAACAATTTTATCAAGTTTACCTTGTTAAAGACACTTTCAAAAAATGCCTTGTTTTTGCTCCGCCTTTGGATGCCACAATTCATTGTCAAAGGAAACTATTTCTTCTCACCGGTAAGAATTCGTTAAACATAATTTTTAATAGGGGTTTGCTTTAAATAAAATTCAGTTTTATAAAAAACCTAGGTAAAAAAGTAGATAGGCACAGTACGAAGTACATGAATTATAATCCCAATTTCAAATACTGACGCTGTATTTAAATATTAATAAGTGTATTAGTCTTTTAGCATTCACCTTCATTATATATTTAATTATATTACCAGTTGAGGCAGTTTTTGTAAGATTTGTTTTTTGCAGTTTTGTAAAATAAAAAAGCCAAAAACAAACAGAAAAATAATGGCGTCAAGGCCTTAGCTACTTATGTCTGATATCGTTAAAAGCTTCAGTATATATATATATATAGCACTTCATATTGTGTATAAAGGCATATTAAAAGCCAAAGTGAATTGTCTTTAAATGCCTTTTTTCGCTACAAATGTGTTTTGTTTTATTATATAGACAATAAAAGTATACTCCGGAACAAATTGTATTGATATCCCAAGCCGTGTCTGCCACTTTAAAGGCCTATGTTGGCATAATTTGGCCTATAATTTTGCTTATATAAACCTTGCCAAGGCCAGAACTTATGCTTGTAGTGTCAAAACAGCTACAGGGGTTAGTTAAATTACTTAAAGTCTGGGTATGGCAAATTTAATATTTATAAGGAAAATCTCTTAAAAAAGACAGCTAGCCTTATAATCGTTATATAATAGGACCCAGCTCCACTTACATATGTTGTTGTATTACATTATCAGAGATTCAAAATTTTGCACTTGATATTGGCTAAATATCGTATAGTGTGGGGGGGGGGGGGCTTATGTGGGGCACCCTTCAAACTAATTTAAGTATTAGTATACATTTAAATTAAATGGCATTTTACAGCTTCCCAGATGCAAATATATATCCTGAGATACGTGCCATATGGGTAAAAAATGTAAACAAGAATTCACCAGTTGAGTTTGTGCCCACAAAAGGAAGTCGACTATGCTCAGAACATTTTAGCTTGGAGATGAGACAACGGATTGGAAACAGTGACTTTGAAGCCATATGCTGTCCCTACAATATTTCAGAAATCTCAGGTTTGTGCCTATTAGTTTGTCATGATCATTTCATCCTTTACTCTTTATTCCTTAGTCTTAGTCATATGCTTTTGCCCAACCCTTTTTCTTGACAGGTAAATTATCTGGGGTAATAGACAGAAAAAGAGCAAAGTAGGGCACTGTGATAAGGGATAACATTAGAAATTAGTGGATTAACAATAATAAGATACTCTTGTTAACCCATTACAGTAGTGCTCGACACTTTAGGCTTGAATAGTATAGATTATTTAGAAACAGTCCTAGCTGTCTGCACCTCCTTGAGATGCAATGTGCACCACAGTGAAAAGTATAATAATGAATCGAAGTTAAAATTTGAAGCTAATTAAGACCAATTTATGTGACTGTAGGGTAGTGATAGAATGTTATCTAAACAGAATACACCCTAATGCTGTTTTATTCTTCCAGGCAATTTTACTCGTCAAGAGGTCACAGTGTTGGGCGTTAATTAACCCATTAACTGGTAGTACCCTATCACTGACAAGTAAAATCGTCTGGCGGTTAAGACAGAGTAACTAAAGTAGGGTGCATCTGGGCAGATTGTAAGCTAAATTGGGTTAATTAATATGAGTTAACCAAAACCAAAATTAAAAATATCTGTGGCAATGTGTGAAATAATGATATTTTCTAAACAAAATTTGCACTTAAAGGTCTCTGCAAATTATACTCAGGCATTGATTTTTTAAAAGTTCAAGGTAAAGCAATCTAGTTTGCCTCTGGATACTCTATGGTGACGCAAAATGTAACACTTCTAGACAGTTAATTGAGAAACAACTTTGATAATATCTAGACCTAACAGAGGGATCGAACTCAGACAAGAGATGTGGAATAATGTTATATTTTTATGTGTTGTTATATCTAAATATGAACAAAAATGAACAGACATATTATTTTAGTAAATATCTAGATTTGTTGGCATCTCACTCGATTGAATAATAATTGAAGGGTTTTGTAGATGAAAAGTTATTGAGTGTAAATTATATACATTATTAGACCTAACCAGGAACAGCTGCAAAAAATGCAACTATAGGTCCCTGGCCAGCAGGAATAATAATAATAATAATAATAAAATTTATATAGCGCATATACATTGCTGTTCTATGCGCTTTACATTGTGAAATTAAGTATACATTATTTTACACATCTTTTATATGTATATGGTGTTAAAATTCATCCGTTACAAGTCCTGTATCTATGTATTATTAAAAGCTAGTAAAAATATTAAAATTCGTCTTATAATTATAATTATAAGTCATATGTCATAAGCTAATTTAAAAAGATGAGTCTTTAATTTGGATTTAAAAGTATTAATATCAGTTATAGATCTGATATCCACTGGCAGTATGTTCCATAGTTTTGGCCCAGCTACCGAAAATGCCCGATATCCATAGGTTTTAAGTTTGTATGGTTGTTCTGTAAGACGCCATTTATCTGCTGACGATCGAAGTTTTCTTGTTGGTTCATAACGACATACTAGTTCTTGTAAATATTTAGGAGCAATGTTATTTACTATTTTGAAACACATTAAATTCATCTTAAAAACGATTCTTTCTTGAATTGGCAACCAGTGTAGGTTTCTTAAAGTTGAACTGATGTGATCATACTTTCGTAAGCAAGCTATAACCCGTGCTGCTGCATTTTGTACATTTTGCAGTTTATTGACTTCATACTTAGGTAAACCGTACAAAAGTGAATTGCAAAAATCCAATCTTGAACTGACAAACGAATGAATCAGTACTTCAGTTGTGCCAGCACCAATATACTTTCTGATCTTGGCTATGTTCCTTAAGTGATAAAAAGCTCCCTTGACTACTTCGTTTATTTGAGGTGACATTTTCAATGTACTGTCAAATGTTACTCCGATATTTCGTGCTTTCTTACTAGGTCTAATGATGTCAGATTTAACTGTTATGGAAGGATGCAATGACATCTGTCGGAATTTAGAATGAAGAACAAGGAGTTCTGTCTTGCTAGTATTGAGTTTTAACTTATTAGCAGACATCCAGTTGGTAATATCAGAAAGACATCTTTCAACCCGACAAGTCGCCGACGATAGTTCAACATCATTATTGAAACTAAAGGTAGTATATATTTTATTGTCGTCTGCATATAAATGAAACGATATGTCGTGTTTTCGCATTAGATTTCCCAATGGAGACGTGTATAATAAATATAATAATGGTCCCAACACCGACCCTTGTGGCACTCCACAACTGACTGAATGTACTGATGAACTACTCCCATCTATATTAACAAAATATGTTCGGTCTGTAAGATACGAACGAAACCATGCTTGCGCTTTTCCCTTGATACCAAATTTTGACTGCAGTCTATGTAACAAAATCTCATGATCCACAGTGTCAAATGCAGCTGACAAATCCAACAATAGAAGAATCACACATTTATTGTTGTCAATGGCTTTCAAGATATCATTCTGAACTCGAACAAGTGCCGTTTCACAGCTATGATACCTCTTGTAGGCCGACTGGAATGTCTCATTTAGATCATTCATGTAGAGGTGATCCCATAAACGCGTAGCTGCTACTTTCTCAATAACCTTAGATACAAATTTCAAATTGGATATTGGTCTAAAATTTGGGAAGCTTTCAAAATCCAAGGATTGTTTCTTTAATAAGGGAGATAGTAACGCTTGCTTCATGGAAGTTGGCATTGTAGTGGATTCAAACGAGAGATTTACAACCCGACAAATGATGGGCAATAAATCGGTGATGCAGTTCTTGAGTAATGACGCAGGCACTGGATCCAAACTGCACGATTTGGTTGAAATTTTGCTAATAAGAACCGATAGTTCTTCGACGCTGGTTGGTAATCGAATCTGGCCAGCCCTGCGACTCCGGTGCAGCGCTCTAACCAACTGAGCTACAGAGTCCAGTTGTTGAGCTCTAACCACAAGTTCATGAATATATACTAGGGTACTGCCAAGTTAAGTTGTGGGTAAATATCTAGATTTTGTTGGCATCTCACTCGATTGTTACAATTAAGTGTATAATGTAGCGGTTTTAGTAAATATATTTCACATTAGATGCATAATAATACAATTGAATTACATGATATCAATCATTATCAAAGCCTCAGTTTGTGTTATCCACCTCATTATTCAGATAATGCAAATTTTAGCCATGATATGATTTAAACCCTCATCCAATAATTAATTCTTAACTTAATAATTTTCGACATATATATTAAAGAATGTTATCTATTTTATTATATTCATTTTGAAATCAATGACATTTCTTGCAACCTGATTGGTCAAAAATAGTGTGATTAATTCCCAAATCACATCATTTTTAAACCAATCAGATTGAAGCTCTGCACCACAACAACCAATGAGATTGAATAATATAATTTAACTGGCCAATCAATTTAAAGAAAAATCTGCTCTGGCAAATAACCAAATTTGTTCACCATAAATTGTCAATACTCTAGACTGCATTAATGCAGTTTTTTTCATAATAATCAACATAGAGGTGAGTCAAACTTAAAAGAATATCAAATAATTTTTCACAAATAATACTGGCCAAATTATCAACAAAATTTTGATTGAAACATTGTCAAAATGTCAACAAAAACAAGTTTCATTTGAGCAACAGCCCAAAACTGAACACAAAGCCACAAGGTATTAAAATATGGAATGTCGATCGTAGTGTCGATGTTTGAACGCACAAAATCACAAGAAACGTTTATCAATTTACATGTAAAGTCTACGATATCTTTAAACTTACTACAGACCAAATTGCACTACACTCAGTTCAATTATCATTATTTATTCATTTACTAATAGGAAATAAACATTGGCGAGATTAAGGAAGCTATGAATCAGAAAGCTACAAAAGTAGATGATTTAGAAGGCATGTCAGAAGGAAAATGCTGTTTACAAGAAACAGTTATAGTAAATGAAGATGAAGTATTAAGTTTGCAGGAGGTCACTGAAGAGGTTAACAATGAAGACAGTGTAAGTATACAGGATGTCATTGAAGGGGTAACTATTGAAGACAGTGTAAGTATAGAGGTTGTCACTGAAGAGGTTACCGGAGAAGATTGTGTAAGTATACTAGGAAGGAAGAGAAGATACTCGGATGAAGAAGTGAGTTTAAATGAGGTAAGCACATCTCCAAAAAAAACTCGTATGACTAGAACATGTAGAAAGAGTACACATGATCACAAGTATCATATAAGTAAATCTCCTCATAGATTGAAACAAGAAGTGAATGATCTTGTGGAAAAATTGACAAAGTTGCAGAAGAAGTTTTAAAGTATCCAAACAGAAAACCAGACGGCTAAACAGAAAGGTTAGCTCGTTGGCTTCAGTGGTAAGTGAATTGAAGGGAAAAAATCTTATCAATAGTGATTGTGCTGCTATACTAGAAACAACTTTTTCTGGAGTTCCAAAGGAACTAATGAAGAGGTTAGTAACCCAAAAGGTAAAGAAAAATCCTGGGGCGTATCCGCCCGAGCTCAGGTCATTTGCCCTGACCTTAAAGTTTTATTCTACGAAAGCGTATAACTACGTTCGGAAAAGTTTTAATTTAGGGTTGCCACATGTATCCGTGATTAGGTCATGGTACACTTCTATGGATGGTGAACCAGGTTTCACGAAAGATGCCTTGACAGCATTGAAAGCCAAAGTTCTAGCTGCGAAAAGAGATGGTCAAGAAGTTGTTTACTCGCTAACGCTTGACGAGATGTCCATACGCAAACACGTCGAGTGGGATGGTAATATGATGCGTGGCTATGTTGACCTTGGAACAGGCATCGATGATGATTCGCTGCCCGAAGCAACAGATGCTCTTGTGTTGATGGCAGTATCTGCAAACTCCAGCTGGAAAATACCCTGCGGATATTTTCTAGTGGGTGGTCTTACTGGAGAAGAGAAAGCCAACTTGACCAAAGAATGCATAAGAAAATTGCATGAAGTTGGGGTGAAGGTGGTCTCTTTTACATGCGATGGTCCCACGTCTCACCAGGCAATGTTGAAAATACTTGGAGCTAAACTGTCACCTGATAGTTTACAAGCGTATTTCCAGCATCCATGTGACCCCAAAGCCAAGATCTATGTCTTTCTAGATGCTTGTCATATGATAAAATTGGTAAGAAACACCATGTCGGACTGGAAAGTTCTAAAGGATAAGGATGGGCAACACCATTCAGTGGGAGTTCATCGAGAAATTGCACGAGTTGCAAGAGTCAGAGGGTTTACATCTTGCTAATAAGCTCCGGTCTGCGCATATCAAATTAAAGCCGCAGAAAATGAAGGTAAACCTGGCAGCACAGGCACTCAGTTCAAGTGTTGCAGATGCTTTAGAGTATTGTGAAGGTAAGCTGAAATTGCCACAATTTCAGGGGTGTGGTCCAACAGTGAAGTTTATTCGTGTTTTTTATCATGTTTTTGATGTTCTGAATTCTAGAAACCCGCTGGCGAGGAATTTCAAAGCGCCGATCAGGAAATCAAACTATCAGTATACGAAGAGGTTTCTAGGTGAGGCAAGTGAGTACATTCGAAGTCTGAAAGGTCCAGACGGCCAATCGATTATCAAGTCAAAAAGGAAAACAGGATTTCTTGGTTTCCTTGTTTGCATCAAAGCTGTTTTGGGATTGGCAGACGATCTCGTTATGGCCGAGAATCCAGTACTGAAGTACCTTCTGACGTACAAGATGAGCCAAGATCACTTGGAGTTATTTTTCTCAGCTGTGCGAGCATGTGGAGGATGGAATAATAATCCAACAACTCGCCAATTTGTAGCAGCATACAAGCAACTGCTGATGAGACACAACATCGAAGGAGGGCGCGGAAACTGTGTTGCTCAAGATGACACAGAGATATTGAACAGTGTTCAAGACCAGTGTGAGATTAACGCCTTACCTACTGGAATTTCCGATGTGGCAATTGCGAGGAGATACGACTTGGAGCTGAGACAACCAGCTACCGTTGATCATGATTACTGTGACGTTTCGAATGCCATAGAACTGTCGGAATACAAAGAGGCTGCAATATCGTATATTGCTGGGTATGTTGCGAAGATGGTAATGAAAAAGATCCACTGTACGCAATGTACAACGGCTTTGACAACGACCAAAGAGCGCATTCCAGATTTGTTCGTAACATGGAAAACGAATGGAGGTCTTAAGCTGCCATCACGCAGACTTATTAAGATATGTGAAGAAACAGAGAAGTGTATTGTCAGAATGCTGAATTCGAATGGAGGTGGTTTACCGCATAGCGCTGGACTTTCAAGTGCGATTGCTATGACGGTGCTACAAATCTGTGTTGAAAGTGGGGTCTTTAGCACGTTAGACCAACACATGTTTGATTCGACTGCAGTGAACAACCACATATTTACTTTGATTAAAAGCTGTTCTCAGAGTTATGTGACAATCCGTATGCACCATTTATGCAAGTTGAGGAATGGAAGAATGCATGAGAAGGTAATACGTAAACAATTTTCAAAGCTGGTGTTGTTCAAGCACCAGTAGAGTTCAGAAAGGCCTGGGCACAAATCTGGTGTTTTCGAGGTGATTGCCTGTACCTATTAATACAATGTCAATGACTGATAACGTAGTAATTCTACCTTTGAAATATTTCGATGATTTGATGTTGATTAATTTAAAATGATTACTAATAAGTTATGACTATTTGTTAATACCTATTTGACTATTTCCATTAAAAATATGCCAGTCATGAACATTGTATTTTTGAAAGGAGGGGCGTCCTGGCACAATTTATGTTGTGTTTCGAGGAAGTTCGCATTGTTGATAATGTGACATTGTCAGTGACCTGCACATTTTAGATGTGTTCGAGGTGTGACGAATTGAAGGAATGAATTGGTGTGTGAATAATCTTGTTTTCAAATAGTTAGTGATAATTAGAGAGGTAATGCATCAGTCAAATCCAAGCGTGCCCATCCCCCCCGGGCCACCGCGGGGCATTTTCCTGTAAAGCACGTCCCGGGGGTTGGGCATTTGAACTCAAACCTTTGCCCGGGGGCTGGGCATTTGAAATTAAGGATTTGGAGGTTTTACGATCACCGATAACTTGATAATAATATAAAACAAAACAATACCAGTTTCAGAACATTTAATCACATTTAATTTCATTTCAGAACATTTTTCTATCATTTAACCATGATAGAATATTCAATATAAACCAGTCAAGTTGTAAAAAACGCATAAATTCGAACCACACCCCAAACTTTAAAAATAAATGCGCTAGAGCATGACGACAGCAAAACGCGCTAGAGTATGACACACAGCAACGCAGGCGAAATACTTGGGCGATATATTAATCAGAGGGCATTCGCTCGAAACGTCGAAGAAAGTATTATCTTTATGTTCAGGTAGTTGGATAACCTACTCTTCTTAGCCAAACAGTCCAGCTGTCCCCGGGGTGGGGGATTTGCTACTGATTTTTTGCCCCGCTGCGGGGCATTTTCACGTGTTTTTTATCCCTGCCCCCGGGAATTTGTCGCATATTTTCGAAAACTGTCAAAAGCCCGGGGGTTTGCCCGGGGGGGGGGATGGGCACGCTTGGATTTGACTGATGCATAAGCACTGCGTTTCATTTTTCTTATTTTAAAGCATTTCAATATTTTATGCTAAATTATTACCATAAATATATTTTTGTTCATCTTCTAGGTACAGTTTATCTGTTCATGAAAGATATCAATGGACTCGTAGAATGAAGTATTTAATATCTAATATTTATTTATAACTTAATGACAATGTGTACCTTATTTGTATTCAAATGCGCGAAATTATTTTGAAAACGACATTAACGTGTATTTGGAATTTTAGAATTTAATGATTTTCTTTAAATATGCAATGTAATATTAAGACGGGAAAACCATCTTTTTATAAGTGTTAGTTTCCTTCATCTTAACTTTGTACCGTTTCAAAAAGTAGGCCAATTTAGAAGTGCGCAAAATTAAAGATTGCATTTGGGTCGGGATGTCCGAAAATTAACTTAGCACTACGCGAATTTAAATGCAAGTAAGGTAGTTTGATCATGATTAATATTAGATGTAATATTTTGGAAAATATACGTAATGCGTACATTAATTTACATGATTTATAATTATGTAAAACTATTTGAATACCACTAACATTATTCAATATCAATAACGGAGATATTTAACAAGCCAGGCATTCTATCTTTCTTGACACTTGGTACCTGATTAAATCATACTCATTGGAACAATGGAAGACAAGAAGAAGAGCAACGTTCTGCTGGGGGTTTGTTACTGATTCAACTAAGAGTTTCTCTCAATGACAAAGGAAAATACCCATAACAGATGAATATATTTTTTGTTGGATACCATAATAATTATTTTGCACTAAATATCAAAGTATTCAAGAATAAAATATCAAGTGATTCTAAGTTGTAAAAGAACATCTTGGTAACCTTGGTATGGATACTGAAAGTATTTCAATGGTAAATTGATGTTGGTTATTATATGGAGAATAAAGATTAAGAGAGAATATTTTAATTACTATCAAGTTCATTTATACTACCATCGAATATTGACTGCATGTCATCTACGTGTCTGTGAACATTCTCACTTGGCAAATGAAACCCGGCCTAGTCTCCCACGCAGTGTCGGTCGTTCTTCCGTAATCAAACCCTGCACCATAAGAAGCAAGTATTCACCAGTTATTATGTGACCATAGTCATTTGGTAATCGAAACCATGTTCCATACAAAGCAAGTTATCTATTCATCAGTTATTATGCGACAATAGATATTTGGTAATTGCTCCATGAACCATACAAAGCTTGAGCGATCTATCCATATGTCATATGCGACAGACTTCATTCGGTAATGGAAACCATGCACTGTACAATATAAGTGATGTATCCACATGTTATACGTGACAGACTTCCTTTGTCAAGATGGTTGATCATTAGTTGATATATAAATATTCTCATTCCCTTATCATTTCAACCAAGGTGTCATAGAAAGTACCAATGCTATTGTGGCTGTTTAAAACACACAATTCTGAAAAGCATTATTTAGATTTCACTGCATGGTATTAAATTTTCATGTTAATATAAATACAACTGTGTAAATTACATTAACTTAGTTATTTAACATGTATATAAAGACTTATTTTGCCTTACGGTATCTAAAAGATAGGGCAAATAGTATATAAATTATGTGCCTGTATATAATATATATTTACCTCAAAACTTTGTTGTCGTAACCATATATATAATCACATTGGTTTCATGCAAGACCCAGATTGCAGAATAAAGAAAAAACTAAGTAGAGGGTGTCCTTTATAACAGTTATGCGCCAATCAATTTATACTGTTAACACCCCCGGCATAGCCAGAGGCATTTGAGCTTTTCGAAACTTTGTGGTCAAATTTCCCACCCCCACAAAAATTCTGTTCAAATTCCCACATACAAAGTAAAATTGATGGTCAAATGCCCCCACCCCCAGGTCATTCTGACCTAATTCTGTCAGTTCGATTTTGGGATTGTGTGAAAACATATGCACTGAAGTCTGCTGAAGCAACTCCAACATTTTAATAAATGAAATACTGTGTTAAAAATCTTACGTTCAAAACTGTCAATCACCTTCTCCAATTCATTTTTCCGGAGCCATTCTGTCATGTGAGTGGTGTTTTCAGGGACCGCGGAGCAGGGGGCCAGAGGGCCTTGCCCCCCCCTCCTATTGGGGTTGCCCAGAACGCACCCCCACCCCCTAGGAAGCTCTGCCTTCGGCCCCCTCAATCCAAAAATTGCTCAGCGGTCCCTGGTTTTGTTGCTTAAAAGCACCTAAAGTGTACTTGATTTGTGAAGCTTTGTAACAGTCTCAGACCTCGCACAATCTAGTGTGCCAAATCACATCTACTCTGTGGCCAAATGCAGTGAACTCTAGTCAAATGCCCCACACGTCTTGTGAGTAAGCGTCAAATGCCCTACCCCAACAGCAGTACAAAAGGTCAAATTTCCCACTCCGGGGATAGAGCAAGGTGTCAAATGCCCGGGCTATGCCCGATTGCCCGGGGGGAATGTTAACAGTATAAAATTGATTGGCGCATTATGGGCGGAATGCCAAAACTGTATGTCAAATATAAAGGACACTAAAATTTCTAAATAAATAGGTACACTAAAATTTATTGAAAATCTCTGCTGCAACATTGAAATCACACACTGGCAGAAAGTAGAACTTAGTTTTGAGGTAAACCACAAGTATATTCATTAATTAAAATATTTAAATGACTGCTACTAGTAATTTGAAATATATGGTTTTAATATTTGATTGTGTATTAACGTAGGTTTTGGTAATAAAAGTAGCACCTATCAAATTCTATTAATCTTACATGCTATGGATCCCTTTGCTTTTATCATGTAGAGAGAATACCTTCTTGTTGGTGAGTAAACCATTCATAAATTTGTTAAATGTTTATATACTTAGTCAGAAAGTCAGTATACTTCATGTTAACTACAATATTGTTCTCCTTCGTCCAACCAATCAAATTCACTATTCATTTTCGCGCCCTTTTTTAATATCTTGTTTTAAAAAACTTTTAATGAATTTATTTGTTTTACGAAGCTTAATTTTACACGGGGAAAAAACAGTACGAAAGGTAAAATTTTAAAACAATTTTCATTTTTAAAGTAAATACCAGACTTACTAGATTTGTAGTAGGCTGTGTATATTTATATATTTTTTGCTTATTTAGAGAGACAAGCTAGTTTGCAAGAAGATTTTACAAAGTATGGACGAGCACAGTGAGGCAAATGGTATGTACGTATTTTTTGGTTTTCAAATTTATACCCTAATAGTAAATTTGTTTGTTATTGAAAAATTAGAAAGGGAGTAATTTTCCTGAACAAGTTTCACTTGTTTTTAGTGCAAATTGAGAAGCTATTTACCATTTTAAACTCACAGGTCATACAGTACACACAGAGAAAAACTATTTATAAAACATTATAGAACTATACTTCCTTCCCTGTAATGCATTTCATTCAAGTTTTCTTCCAACTACCCTTTTCTTCAGCTAAAGCAATGGTGCCCTTTTCTAATAGAAGAGGTACCCTTAAGACAAAGTGCCCCCCTCAACTTGAAGTTGCTTACTAACGCCCTAATGCTTGAATATGCCTCTGTTTAATGAAGTCAAGTTTTTTAATTTCAATTTTTATATATATATGCAGATATAACAGCAGAGTTTGACGGTTTAGAATCCTCAGGTGCAGAAAACAGCACAGAAAGTAAGTTTATTCACTTTGGTTTAATTATGTACAATGTTAAATTGTGCAATGTGTAAAAATTATATAAATTGTTAATTGTGCATTCATAATTGTATATATACTTTACCATTTTTGTAAACGTGTAACTAATTAATTTACACAGACTCCGACACCACTATTACACTTTTAGTATTATTTGTTAAACTTTTTAGGGTGGACTGCTTGAAAAGCCCAGATGGGCTTGTTAGTTTTGCAGTATTTGCAAAGTATAAACTATTAGTCTTCCTTCCATATAATTGTATTATATATACTTGTTGCTGTAGCAGGACCAGACACTTCAAGAATGTCCAAACAAAAGGCTGAGAAGTCTGAGAGTTTGAAAAAGTCTGAGAAAAATGGTATGAAATTTACATTACATATTCTCATATAATCTATTTATATAAAATATAAATTCAAATTGTCACTAGAATAGAAAAACTAATTTTCTTTAATATTGATGTTAATATGTATATCCATCTTCATAGGATCTTCAGCAGCACCAAGGCAGCCTGTAAAAAAAATAGCCATACTTTCAAAGATAATGAAGCAGAGGCATTGAAAAGCTTTTACCATAACATAAGCTCTCCTAAATATCCTGTACCTTTTTTATATAGGAACATGTAATAACTGCGGTGAAAATGGCCACAAGGCATTTCAGTGCCCAAAAGGTATGTAGTTTTTTACTTATGAAAGACATCATTCTAAAGGCCTTATGTTACACGAGGCAATTTTTGCTGCAACTTGCAACACAATTTCTGTTAGGTAAAAAGTATATTGGCAGAGAAATTGTGAGCATGAATCTCGTTTTACTTGCCAATATTTTTCTTGCTAAACACGCCCAGAAGGCAACAAAGAAATAAATGAGAATATATCGTTGAAGTGAACCACAGACCATGTTCACTGTTTTTCTGTGCATATACAATTCCAAACAACATCGTTCTGTGTGGACTAATTGTGTTGCAGGTTGCAGCAAAAATTGCCTCATGTAACATGGCCTTAACAATGTAATAATTCATTGTCTGACTTTGAAATAATAAATGCAATTTTTCTTGCCTTTTAGGATTCAATCGTAATGCATATGGTAAGTATAGAAAACAATGTAAATAGATTTTATATTCGGGTATCATTGCAGACTAGTACGAGTGCATGTTAAATGCAGTAGAACGTCTTTATTTCTTTTATAGGAATGAGGTGCTTCAAATGCGGCATTCTAGGCCACAAGGCAAAGGACTGCCGCAGCCACAGGCGGCCATTGTATAAAAACTCTTTCAAACAGTGCGAAAACTGCACTGTAAATTTGCAGTAAGCATTCTATGAACCTGGGTTAGTTTTCCCAGTCTACATTGAGCTCAACATTGCCATGCATGCTCCCTTAATTGTGACAGATGATGGTGAGTAGATATAGCATTGAGTAAGTCAAAGGAATACATGTTACAGTATAAATATTAAGTAATCTGTCAAATCATCACATATTCCCTACAAATGTATGAAATAAGGGTGAGAGAGTTGACATTAGCATGATTGATTAGTGCAGTTTTATAAAGCTCAATCTACACTAGGAAAACTAACCCAGGCATACAGGTGCTGCTGTATATATTTGTATTTTTAAATGTTTTTTGTCAAAGTTCATTTTATATAATACCTCTGTATATATACAAAAAAATGTTACATAATAACTAATTATTATAAATAAAATATGAACATATATTAATGCATCAGTCAAATCCAAGCACCCCCCTCCCCTATTTGTCAAAATAGCACTAATGGCCCAGCCACAGGGAGAATACAAGCAGATAAATATGTCCTGGGGAACCCAATCACACTTTCAATTACCATACATTTGAAAAATATATTATTTCCATTAAACACTAACATGTTCATGTTAAAGGCAAAACAACTAGAAACAAATACTTTCACATGTATTTTATATTTAAATACAATAACAGAATTGGGGGTAGGATGATTATGCCTGGATTTGATTGTTGCATAAATTTTTTTAAATATTTGTGAATTCTCTAGAATAGAGTTTAATTAATAAATTTAAATTAAATATGAATAAAAGAAATATTATATACGAACTTGTATTGTCAATTTGCAAACATATTCCATGAAAATTCCTGTATTTCACCAGCATTTCCTGTACAATTCTGCAATAGAAAGAGAATGGTAATTGGTAGGTCTTTCTCATGCAGGCCCAAATCTGCCTTTTTGGGGGTACCGCTTTGTAAACTATGCGAAAAAGGACTTTATTATATAAAGTATAGTGCTTTATAGAGATTTCGAGCACTGATAAAACTGATAATCTCACATGTGAGATTATTTATGATAATCTCACATGTGAAAATTATTGCTTTTGCAGTTTATGAAAATGGATATTTATTATATTTTGTTTGAAAAGACTGTCCTTTATATAGTAAACAGAAAAATATGTCGATGCTTGGAAATACCAGATTTATTTTGAGTGTTGGACATGAATTTGAATTTTTAACCCATTAGCTGGCAATGCACCCAGTTGCACCCTACTTTAGTATTACTCGTCAGTGGTAGGGTATTGCCAGTTAGTGTTAACAAAAGTATCTGCCAGTGTCTCTTGTTAACCCATTAGCTTGCCATGTAGGCCGTATTCTGTGGCACGAAAAGTCGCTTAGAAAATGAAATTCGTTGCCCGGGTTCGGGCACTACTTTAAAACAAGATAAATAATTAGGATTAATCATACAAAGTCCAAATCCGCTTGTTTGCACTTCTAGAAACCTGCAGTTTCCGAGTATTTCTTCTTCGAAAATTCAAGAAATCAACATATTTTGCAATCGATCGCCGCCATTTTTTTCAGGGTACTTGGTGTAATATGCACTATATATAGTGTATTTCGTGGTTCCACATTGATTTTTACATGAAGTTTCTCAAACATCCGCTGACATAAAGTAAATATGGCGTTTCAGAATTATTGTTTTTTAGTCATTTTGATGGGGAAAATGACAAAATTTTACCGAGGTTTCGTGGTAATGTGAGTGGATATAAGTGACAATACTAGTGAAAACATTTTATCACTGGCAGAGGTCTTGGCAGATTCAATATAGGACTTTCCTTTGTGATGAAAAACTGTCTGGTATCAGAACCTGTGTTGTGGGAAATCCTATTCTATATAGATAGAAAATGCAAAGCGGTTACATATACATTCATCAACAGATGAACAGAACAACAACAACAACATTCAACAGTATAATTAGCCTTATATTTCAATCAATTCTAGCATTGCCCCATCCCCCTGGCTACCCCTGGGCATTTGCAAACTTTTGTTGTGCAGGGACCAGGCATTAGTACTTGCAAAAGTTCCCCTGGGCCGGGCATTTGTTCACCGGCGGGGCATTTGTCTCTCTATCCGGAAATTATTGTGGTTTCTGCAGCAGCTGCAGTGAACATGTGCACTGCCATGAATATGGATGGAGTATTTGTGTCATACACATAACAAATAGAACTTGTGAAGCAAAACTTGCTCATCTTTATTTAATTAAGAATGTAAAACTCATATCCTGATATTCTACAAATCTATGTGTTGGTGTGCCCCGGGGGTGGCAGTTGGCATAATTTCTTTGCCCCGGGGTGAGGCATTGTTTCTCTTTTCCTGCCTAGCCCCAGGGAATTGTACACTTAGAGAAAAAATAAGTGCAAATGCCCAGGGGGGATGGCAATGCTAGAATTAACTGATGTATTATCTAGATTTAACTTGCTACTTTAATATGGATATTACACTACTGCCGTAAATATAAACTGTGAACCTGAACCTGTTTAAAATGTAATACTGCTTGTAGTAACTCTCCTGTTGTTCTTAGTACTTGTATTGTTCTCTAAATTTAATTGTATATTTATATAGTATTTGTTATAGGGTCTGCAGTTATTGGTGTATACTGTTGTGGTGACTCTGACACTCCTTTTTGTAGCATGTTCACCTAGTCAGCTACCCTGGGGTTTCCCATCAAAGACAATGATAGGTGCATATTTATATCTACATTCTGTTTGGTGAGAATGAGTTTGTTCCTTTAATAATATACAAATTAGAATTTTGAAGTTAGCTCTTTCAACCAGAGTCACAAATCATCAGAATCTGCAAGTTCTTCTTCCTCATCAGAATGAGTCATATCATAATCCTCCTCATCTTCATTAACTCCTGCTTTATTCTGGCAATCACAACATGTACATGTACCCTGTCTTACACTTGCACTCAACACACTCAAGCAAGGATATGATAGCCTGTGTTACAGTCCACTTTACACACACAATGGTGTAGTGGACTGGAACACAGGCTAGGATATGATAGATAGACTGTAGATATGCTCCTTTTAAATCAGAAAATGTTCAGATGTCTCACCCCAACCTCTGACAGCCTTTTCCAACATATCAACAGAGCAAATTTTCAAACAGCATCATGGTCTCAGTGTTGGTGCTGGCTAGACACTCTCCAATCAAGAGCTGGAGATTGTCTGGATGGCATGTCGCCCCCTCCCTTGTGCTCCACAATCTTTGCTTGAGTGCAAGTGTAAGACAACCTCTGCATGTGGGCCCTATAACAAATACTATATAAATATACAATTACATTATATTAAATTAAAATAAGAGAACAATACAAGTGTTAAGAACAACAAGAGAGCAGGCTAGACCACGAGCAGTAACACATTTTAAACAGATCAATTTCCAAGTCCAGGGAATTTCAGGTTCATAGTTTATATTTATGGTAGTAGTGTAATATACATAAAGTAGCGATTTAAATCTGGATAAGGCTAAGGTATGAGTTAATCAGGAAGAATGTTCCATGTTGTTGTTGTTCTCTTGATGAATGTATGTCACCATTTTGCATCTGTCTGTACGGAACAGTATTTACCACAACACAGGTTCTGATACCAGACAGTTTTCATCACAAAGAAAAGTTATATATTGAATCTGCCAAGACCTCTGCCAGTATATTAAAATAAACAATTAAACACAGTTTCCACTAGTATTGTCACTTATATTCCCTCACATTACCGCGAATAAAACTGAAAATTTCTCCACGCAACATCCCTTTGAAGCCCGTCAAGCGATAGCCATATATTTTGTCAATCCAAACAACTTTGGGAACGAAACCTCGGTAAAATTTTGTCATTTTCCCCATCAAAATGACTAAAAACAATAATTCTGAAATGCCATATTTACTTTATGTCAGCGAATGTTTGAGAAACTTCATGTAAAAATCAATGTGGAACCACGAAATACACTATATATAGTGCATATTACACCAAGTACCCTGAAAAAAATGGCGGCGATCGATTGCGAAATATGTTGATTTCTTGAATTTTCGAAGAAGAAATACTCGAAAACTGCAGGTTTCTAGAAGTGCAAACAAGCGGATTTGGACTTTGTATGATTAATCCTAATTATTTATCTTGTTTTAAAGTAGTGCCCGAACCCGGGCAACGAAACTGAACGATAACGTGCCACAGAATACGGCCTAATGTGCCCAGATGCACCTAATTTAGTATTTCACTCTGTCTAACTCCAGGCGATTTTACTTGTCAGTGGTAGGGTACTGCCAGTTAATGGGTTAACAAATATTTAACCTACTGTAAATTTACCATAATTATTATAATTACAACTACATGCAGATATACAGTTGCATTTTGCACAGAGTGCTTTCATTCTCTGATCTGGAGGAGCCAGTACCGCAATCTAACTTGAATAGTCAGTCACCTGTCTTAAAATCAAAACCCTTCTCAGGATAAGTTTACACAACAAAGTCAGTTGAGACATATAAACCAAAAGGTTTTCTAGTGAGGATTAACTATCCTGCAAGGCACCTTGATGTAGACGTAACCCATTAGCTGGCAATGTGCCCACGCCGCCCAAATGCGCCTTACTTTAGTATGAGTTGTAGGTAACTGCCAGTTAATGGTTTAATCCAACAACCTATAAGAATGGTCCACATAATTATAATAAGGGCTCTTGGAAAATGTGGGAATACAATGGCCGGTTACTGCCAGTTAACAGGGACATTAAGAGATTATGTGTCAAATGACAAACAGCTGGTGAGGAAATGAACTTGCTATTTTAAAACTGTAGTGTTGAGATAAGAAAGAAAATATGAAGCGAAGAAGTTAAACAAAAATTCTGGGGGGAAATTTGACTCTGCCAAATGTCAATCTTAATGTCCTAATCCAACAACCTATAATATACAATTACTTTATGGTTTCCGTGTTTGGATGGCCTGATCCAAACACGTGGAATGTTGCGAGAGTTAAGAAAATCGATTTTGCGAGCTTTTCTTAACTCGAGCAACATTCCCAAGTGTTTGGATCAGGCCATCCAAACACGGAAACTATAAAGTAATTGTTTTATAAAATAACAACAACACGATAGTCTTCTGTGTTTGGATGGCCTGATCAAAACACGGGTTTCGACCAATCAGAGCATGTGTTATATACATGTTATTTTATGACAATGGTTCACATAATAACAGCTCTTGGAAAATGTGGAAATACAATATAACACAATAGTTGATAGTTTTCAATTTGAATATTTAGTTTTAGAACAGTATTCAATTGTCTGATGGTTTTTATTCGAACATTTGCACGGCAAAATATGATTTTGGACTTCATAAGAAAATAAATTAGTTGTAGAGAAACCATTTAATGCTGTAAACACGAGGTGAAAACCAGCCCTATTGATAGGGCCAGCCCTTCATGAAGGTCTCATGTAAACAAGAGCTGAAAACCAGCCCTAGAGCTAAGTTTAAAAATGCATTTGACTTTCAAAGGGGAATTTTGTATTCCAGAGGGTAAAAAGCTGAGGTCCTTAACAAGGGGGTGATCGTTTGTAAGTGTAATAACCCATTGACGCATTTTGACGTCTCAGAAACATATTATACAGACAGCATTTGATCCTGAAAGTTGAAACAATGCATTTTAACATTATTATAAATGGCTATCATTTTAATATTTTATCACTATGCCTACATTTTTTTCTGTGAAATTTACAATATTATTTAAATAAATACTTCTCTTCACAGTTAAAAATATAAAAATACCTGTTATTTGAGGTTTTGAACTCCGAACCGGCCGGCGGCCGCCTCGATCGACTCCCGCCTCATATCATTTTAAAAATACCATGTTCGGCTGTTCGCCAACATTTCGCCAGCTGTGAGTACTTGGCTGCTGTAGTAATTCACGAACGGGAAATACCGTGTACGACTTGTACATCTTAAAACTGTTGTCAACAGTCGAAAACGACGAAAATCTAACCAATTTATTACTGCAAACATTTTGTGATTTTTGTCAAAAATCAGGGGGATGTGATCACTGTAGCGGGCTCAAAACTGAGCCAAATCAGTGGTAAACACCATGAGCATTTAGGACCATATATGGCATCAGCAAGCCAAAATCCGCCATGTTTTTTGCTTCACTTTTCTGCCTGGCAAACATTAGCGGCACGTCCTCCAGATATATAAAGCTCAGTGAGAGGCATGCACCCCGGACATAAAAATTTCAAGATGGCGGCCTTGATTTCAGCCTTTTCAGGAAGTAGAAAGCAATAGAGACACTGTTTATTCTCTTGATTAAGTTTTATTGTTACCAAATGATTTATTACAACTTCAAATAATTGTGTGCGCATAAGATGTAAGTTAAATGAAATCTTCTTAATATTTTTTTTTATCCTCGTAGGAGTGGAGAGCATAATAATATAACAATTCATACTCAATTACTTTAGTCAGATATTAAAAGTCAGTTGAATGATTTTATAGAAAGGATTAAAGATAACATAATGTATATTTGGGAAGTCAGCAAAATTTCTAAAACAAGACAATATTCAGAAGACATGGGTCAATGATATACTTTATAAGTATGGAAAAGAAATTTATGCAAGACAAAGTTGGAAGTTATAAAACTGAAAAAGTAAATGGAAACTAAACGAATTGAAACAAAAAGCAATATAAATTTTATAACATGATCAAACTTGTTTTGGACCCTGTGTATATTTAATGGCATGTTTCATAATGGTTTGTTGTGTAGCAGTTAACACTGCCTGAGAAGTATATAGATATGGAAAACAGTCGATAAAGAACGCAGACAATTTATTACCCACATAATAGCTGAAGTCAAGAAACCCGTCTGAATATAAATATGAATTTAAGACAAGTTTCTCGTCTTCCCAAAGCTTTTTATTTATTTTAATAATTTCACCCATATAAAGAAAAACATTTTAGTAATCTATTAAATATTTTACATTTGGGCTAGGGGCATACTAGAAACCTTGATAGGCTTTTTACTTAAGACCCCTAGTTAATATATAATTTTAATTATAAACTGTATAAACAAATTCAAAGAATAAAGTTAAAGTTAAGAATAAAATTATTCTTTAGATATGACACTATATAGATATTATCAACTATATACTAAGTTGCAGTAACTAGGCATTGCCTTGTGTAACATGACCTTAAATGTTAACCCATTAAATTTGCTGGCAATGCACTCTACTTTAGTATTTTACTCTGTCTAATGCCAGACGATTTTACTTGTCAGTGGCAGAGTACTGCCAGTTAATGGGTTATACTGTACATAGGGATTTTGTAGGTGGAAATTTTAAACCAAAACTGCAATATTCTGTATCCTACATTTAACAAGAATTTACATTGATATCCTTGATAGGGCATTATACTAGGGTAATGCCACTTGTGGTTATAATGTAGTAGTCAATTGAAACACCACCCCCTGGGCATATGCAGGGTTTTAACAGGATTTTGCGGGGGCCCAGACTGCAGAGTATGGTACTTTTCAACAAGATCTTGGGTGCGCAATCAGGCCACACCTGAAGTACTACCTAAAATTTCTCAGGTGCACCTTCTCAGGTGCGCCTTGAAATGCATATGCGGGGTGCCTGTGCACCAAGGAAAATGAAAGGAAAAAATTTCATGTAAGATCAAATTTGCAAAAAGAAATTCATGCAGTGCAAAGTAAATCATTCTGTCTACAGGGGATAGACTAAAAAGCTCTCACTAAAATGCAGGAAATCAAGCCACAGAGAATCAAGAATCCTGGGGAGGACCCCCAGACCGCCTAGGTCCCTTTACATTAACAGTCCCCCCACTGAAGAATTCTTAAGACCCTGTTATTCCATGCATGCCTGCTTGATTTGCTCATGTTCCAAATTGCAATCAGAGCTTTCATAATGGACAATTTATGCACACACAATTTTAGTGCAAAAATATTTCTGCAAAGCCAAAGCAGCTGGAAAAAATATTGTGCACGGAAAAAAAGTCCTCCCCCTCATCACTTTTCTATTGTTCGCCCCTAAGTGCACCATTGTTATTGCATTAATTTATCTTAGGTGCGCCGCTGCCATACTCTGCAGTCTGGTGTGGGGGAAATATAGATTTTAACACACTTGCCATCATGCTATCCAGGGGTTTTAACAGAGACACAAAGGTCGGGATAAAATGCCAAGGATTTAACTCTCATAGAGCCTTTGCTTTAATCATACTGACACTTTGACAGTTCCAGGGCTGTAAAAGCACGTTTTTAATCCAAAATGACTGATCAGACGACAATGGAAAGCTACAATCTTTGCCATAATACTTTGGGACAATCTAGCTTCCGTGAAGAAATGTAGTTATTATTACATTTTTTGACGTAATTACTCCCCCCTCCCTCCCCCCACCTGTTTCAATGTTGCGCTCATGTCAGGAGATGTCTCGTTTGCGATCTATTACTTTTTTGTGATACCAACATTGAGCGGGGGCGGGGAGAACTGGACATAAGATGTGTGATGGAATTTCAATATTTGTCCCATAGTTTCTGGCAAAGATTGTCTGAGGTTTGCACACTTATATACATAGTGATGTCAAATAATTTTCTTAGTCAGTTTATTTCACTTAAAAAGTATATTTATTAGTTTAGAAACTAACAACAGGTATCTTTTCCTTTCAGAGGAGCTTGTGTGGTCTATATGTAGGTCATTTTTCGGGGAGGGTGTATATTTCTTATAGTATTTTTCCTTGTGAGTAAAACTGCGCTGTAAACTGTGAACTTAATCACATTTCGGACACGTTTATAAGAGATGGATTACAATTGTTTTCGCAAAGTGTGGAACTTCATGAAAAAAGTTATTGTGCTAGAGAAGGATACGCCGTTTTTCGCGACTATTGACGCCTTAGTGAATGGGGCAAGTGTGGATCGGGTCAACACTGAAATGATGGATGTCCGATGGCGTATGTTCAAATTACATCGTCAAATACCAAAAGATGAGCAAAAACAAATCGAACCTTGTGGTCCTTGCTTTGCGAAGCTTATTTTTAAAAATGCCGAACATTAGCAAACAATAATATGCTGACAGGATAAGATAATTAGCGATTATCATATACTTGTCTGTCAACGAACAATTTACTGAACGGTGCTCACTCGGCTCACACACGTATCTCAGTATCAAATAGAGCTTTTTCTTAGGTTTTTGAGCAGATACATGTAATATTTGCTAATTTCCAGAACACAATGTGTACAAAGATAATGTTATAGTAAAAATATTTTAGTATAGTTGAAATATATAGGAAATAATGGTCTCTTTTGAACGGTTCTCACCACAAAACAGTAAAGGAACTTGATATCTGAATTCTTACTTTATAACGGAAGCGAGAATCGTTGCTCAAAAATCATCTCTCGCATGCTTATATCGTCATCAATAGTTATAAAATCGTGCAGGCATGTCTGATATGCGTGATGTCAGTCCTCCATAGCGACCCTGTTAAATATAAGTTGCTAAGAAGTAATTTACAGCACATATAAGGCTTAAATATTTAGGTGAGATTCGTGGTGAGAACCGTCTCGTAGTGAGCTCAATGTCAATGTCACGTGTTTAATCAACAAACCAGTCAGTTTGTTCTGTAGCCCTTTCCAGCAATCACTGCGCCGACGCGTCTAGAAATACTTAATAGTAAATTATTGACAATCTACAGAAGTATCTAGCAATGTTTTGGAAAGTTTATCATTGAACTCTGTCCATGTTTCATGATTGATTCCCTGTGTGTCGAACCTGCATCTGTAAATTGCTCTTAACTATGTGGAAAACATTTTTGACCGGATTGAGGTCAGTTAATGAATAAATCACGTAGAGTTACTGCGTACATGACTGGTCTGTGACAGTTAAATTACTTTTATGGATTATGGCGATGTGTTTACAGACAATCTTTGCCATAATACTTTGGGACAATCTAGCTTCCGTGAAGAAATGTAGTTATTATTACATTTTTTGACGTAATTACTCCCCCCTCCCTCCCCCCACCCGTTTCAATGTTGCGCTCATGTCAGGAGATGTCTCGTTTGCGATCTATTACTTTTTTGTGATACCAACATTGAACGGGGGGGGGGGCGGGGAGAACTGGACATAAGATGTGTGATGGAATTTCAATATTTGTCCCATAGTTTCTGGCAAAGATTGTAGACTGCAGAAAGCTAGATGTGCAAGTCAAGCAATTTAACAAATGCAAGGGTCCCTGAAACCAACCAACCAGGCTAATCATGAATTTTCTATACACACATCCCTTGAAGAACTATTTGCAAAGACAAAACCAACAAAAGCAAGCCCTGAAATGTGAAATGACTGAAATCCTTCCTTTGAAATACAGAAATAGTTTGATCCTTTTAGATAACCAATCCATCCATTTTGGGGCATATTTTCTTTACCTCTTGCATGGATGATCCAAGACAATACAGGTCCAATGAATACATTCAGTAAATACCAAAATCACAAGGTGAAATTGTCATCTCTTTCCGATTAACCATTCCACACATAGACTTGATAGTAACAAAAAATATTACTGTCCGTATATTTTAATCAGCAGTCACACTTCTGTACATCTCTATTCTGTGATACTGTGCCTTTGACACGGCCATTATATGTGCTTCCTAATTAAATTTGCTGCAAAATATTAAATATATGTTCCAGCCATCAGGGGGGGGGGCAATGCCTATATATAAGTATAGTAACAAAACTGCTTATATTGTAGTGCTGAATCAGTTGATCATAGGTGGTGATGCTCTACAATTTCAATAAAATATATAATTGTTTAATAGATAAAGCAAAGAGCAATAATGGAAAGGCCAAAGGACTATTAAGTGCACTGAAAATCTATTTTCAACTCCCAGCTCTAGCAAAATAAGAAAGAAGAGGCAAGTTGAAATCAGAAGAGACAATGAGGGGAATAGAATCAACCACTTTCCCAGAAAAAGTATTATAGGATACATGTTTACAGTATGTTTTTGTATAAATGTTTGATGTCAACGACATCATTCAATATTTATTGGTAATTTGACATCGACCTGGCTATTGTATAATGTTGAGCAAAGTCTGCTGATAAATCTAATCATCACCTCACTGTTGCTCCTGTTGAAACTTACAGCTGCCATATTTTGAAGTCAACTTGAAACGTTCTGACCAAATATAATTATGGGTAGCCAAAACCGCATGGAAAAGTAGACTGCAACGAATGAAGGAGAGACTTTAACAACAAAATTTGGTGGCTTAAAATTTTACAAGACAGGACGTTTGCAGACTGAACTGGCAATGCTGAAACAGGCAACCACCGTTTGGGCGAATGATAAAAAATTTGAAGGATGTTTAATTTCCAAAGGTGGAAAAATGTGATTTCGACCACTCTTTGCATCGGATCATATTGGGCCATTATTGATCCCAGAGATATATAAAAAAGGTGTCATCTGACAGCTCATTTGTCATTTGACAGCTTGTGTGAAAAAGGTAAATCTATAAACTAAATATTATGCACATGATAGCATGCCAAAGTTGGATTACCTTGTATATCCACCTATATACTCTGTACCTATTGCTAATTGTTCAGCTGCACAGTATATTATAATTGTATTTTTACATTCTCTTTTAAACCCTTTCAAATTTAATGAATCCAGAACAATTGGCCAGTATTCTTCATGAATGTGACGAAATATGTAATGGTATGTCTGCTGATGTGGAAAAAGTGCCTATCTCTCAGTGGCAAAATATATCACATGTAATGATTCTGAGAAAGCTGGACAGATGATCAGTTGTTCTCAGATGTCCTTAACTCCTGTGTTATTTCTGACGATGAAGTAATATGTATGGCATGTAGTAATGGTTTTTGTATCTGCAAATGCAGATATATTTCCATCGCCTCGTCAATGTAATGTTAACAGTGTGTTAGCTGATGATCAGTTGTTCTCAGATGTCCTTAACTCCTGTGTTATTTCTGACGATGAATTAATATGTATGGCATGTAGTAATGGTTTTTGTATCTGCAAATGCAGATATATTTCCATCGCCTCGTCAATGTAATGTTAACAGTGTGTTAGCTTGTAGCCATTCAGCAATGAGCTTATATAAGTCAATCAGTGATTAGCTTACAAGTTCTCTAAAAATGAAAAATATTCATTCTAACCAATTTATTTTTACTTGAAAAGTTGTCCCATTTTTCTCACCATTCTACTTGAGAAATTGTCCTTATCCTATCGGGGTCTAACATGGAAACTTATCCTCATTGGGTAAGTAATTCAAACATGAATTCTGACAGTTTTACCTGTGTGAATTACAGCAGATTTTGTGAGTTCTTTATTTGGGGCCATATTTGGCATTTTGACAAAGAATCAATCTCTTCAGAGGGCAAATCAGTCTTCGGAGATCAAAACGATCTCTTCAGAAGTTAAAACAACTCTTCAGAGATCAAATCAATCTCTTCTGAAACAATTAACAAAATCTGATGTAATTCACCAGCAAAATAGATATGACATGATGGTACATTTACATCGTACCCACAATAGCTATATAGAGTGTATAAATTCAGATAATTGTACAGACATTGACTAAACAATCAAATGCCAAGCGATCTAGAGACCATGAACCTTCTAGATTACCCTTAAAGAGGATTACCTTTTTAAATAAGTATTTGGCGAGATCTGATCCTTGGTCATCCATTTTAAACAAGATAGCTAGCAATTTATACAAGCAATATTGTTTTCAGTTTGTGCATATATGCCACATGTTTTTTTAGCAATTCATTTGGATTTTTTAAATTGTCACAAAAACATTGAAACAGCAAAACAGTCTTTTTGTAATATTTTAAATGTGTAATGTTGCTGGTGACTGTTTTTTTTTCGAGCTGTGTCACATCAGTTATATGGCAACTCTGAACAACACTTAGAGCGGCTTATATTGCATATATGAGAGATCATCCTGAGAGATTCATTGAAAGTAAAACTCTTGGTTAGAATACCTTAATATTATGTCTATGCAAGGGACATGGGGTGATGATTATACAAGCTCTAGCTGACCTGCTTAAGTTAAAAATTAAGACATTAAATAGATCATATTGATACGAATTTACCAGAATCACAAGCTAAGTCACACATTTTGGAAACACATTTCTCTGATCACAAAGCAGTATGTGTAGCAGACTTAAGCCATGCTTGCTCTTTTCTTGAGTTGCTGGATCAATGGCCCAGACTGCAGAGTATGGCAAGTGCACACTTGAGAATTGTTTTGTCCAATGACTTTGCACACTTGATCAACTATATTTATGCCCACACAGCTTGTATTTGTTGCATATTATTGGCAGTTTTAAACATTAATACCAACTTAAGTGCACACTTGGCTAAAGTTTAGGCAGCTTTGGACACTTTCACATCTAAATTTATGTCTTGCACACCCGAGATCTCGTCGAAAACTGCCCTACTCTGCAGTCTGGTCAATGGCTACGTTATTATTCGTTTAAATTTTCTTATACTTTCAATAAATCTAATTACATAACAACTGTAGTTCTTCAGACAAAAAAAATAACAGTTTTAACACTTATACAACTTTCACTTAAACTTGCAGAGAAGAATACTAAAAACATGGCGGACATTTTCTTATATTTGTCCGGTTTCACGCTGACCAGCAGCGCAGGCTCACTATTTTATACTAACTAATATAATAATTTATACTAAACTGCCATTACGGCAGTTCCCTAATTGTAAGAACAATTACAAAATATTCTATACTAGATCTTAATAATTGTAAAAAAATTGTGTTTTATATTCTCTTAAATTAATTGTTAATTAAAAGTTTCATTCCTAAAAATGATTATCAGTTATACAAGCTCAACAAGGCTCCTTGATGGGGAATCTCCCTGTGTCTTTCATTGTAAATTCAGGATTCTTCTTGAGATAATAACATAACTAATTTATGAACAGGTCTGTCCAAGTATGTTGGAGTCGCTTTTGTGTACCTTGACTATCAAGATCTCCATCCGCTTTCAGAATGTGCACTTTTCTTACACACCCATCTTCACACAGCTCTTTGGAATTGTCCAGGGGGTGGAAGAACGATTTTCGGTTTGAGAGTGAGCAAATGATTTGGTGTTAATGGTTCTAATGCTTCTGGATCACTAAGTTCATTAATCATGAGTGGTCTTAGAGTTAACAATACATTCCACTTCAGTCAAATGTCCTAAAGGCTTTATCATCCAGTTGGTTGCCATTTCGAGTGCATTACAAAGAGTTTGAATCATTTGTTCCCAGGACCTCCCATGCGGCTAGCATGGAGTATTTGGAATGGTGTCCATTCTGTACCATGTTGAACCATATACTCATGTAATCACACTGGTCCACTTCCTTCAAAGGTTCTTTGAGCTTGTTTCGGGCTCCTACAAAATGCATGCCTTGGTCACATTTCAATTGTCTCACAGGACCACAGTGATCCACAAATCGACTCAGAGCATTGATAAAGGATGATGATGATGTGTGTTGAGGGAATTATTATTATTAATAGCTCTGCTTGCTAGACATGTAAATAGAACACCGTAACACTTTACTTAGCTTCTTTTTTCCTTAATGGTGAATGGTCCTAAGAAGTCAACTGCACAATATGAGAATGGTGTCTATATGAAATTTCAGTGAATCAGCCATCTTCTGATTTTGAAGAAGTCCACGAAGACGTCTACAAACAACACACTGTGCAATAAAGTTTGAAATGGCAGATGTTCTTCCAATGATCCAAAAACTGTGTTGCCTCAACTCATTATGGGTAGTTCCTCTGCCCATATGGTTGACCTTTAAATGACAATCTTGAGTCGGAAGCGTCGTTGTTAAAGGAAAATTTGCGTGTTTTATTCGTCCACCCACACATACCTGACCATCACAATCTAAAAACGGATCTAAGCAATACAGCAAGCAATATTAACTTTTTCGTTTCGTTTTCTAGCCACATTTCTCGAAACATTGGTTTCTTTCACTTTGAGACACTTAAGCACTCGATTTCTTCAGAAAAATGTTCATGTTAGATCGTTCTCAAAATTTCCTTTTTGAATCTTGTTCATGTTGGATAACTTTCTTGTAAATCAGGATGCAAGCCAGTTTGTTGTGGTAAAGGTCGTTCCGTGTGAAAATTTGATGGACGGTTTCTTAACTTCCCTTCTCATTTTCACTTTCAATTGCAGGCATAAAGCTATACCCTTTTGAGCACAATACCAATTCGATACATGGTTAGTCTATCGACATTCCAATCATGCTTAGTTAAATCTTTGCTGTGTAGCTTTCTTCACTTCGGGATCATTATCATTTATGACAATTTTCTCACCATTCAACCATTTAGATCCGTTCATGAGATCTGCTGCTTCAAGTCCACAGGATGCATCATCTGCAGGGTTATCTTTGGTATCTACATAGTTCCACGACAAAGGCTCAATGGCATCTCGATTTTGCTGAACATGGTTGGCTACGTAGGTGTGGAACTTTTAGCATCATTAATATAGCCTAACACAATCTTGCTGTCTGTCCAAAAGAATTTGTTCATTCTAGCCAAAATAGTTGCTGTCGTAAGTTCCAATCTTGGAACAATCGTTACCTGCTTCAATGGAGTAACTCTTGCTCTGGCAACAACGATGGAACAGTGAGGTTTATCATCATAATTTATTAACCGGATGTGTGAACACTGTCCTTATCCTTCTAAACTAGCGTTAGAAAAGTTTACTTTACCAAAACATTCTGGTTTGAAACATCGCTGGACTTGTATCTTCTCCATGTTGAGAATTTCACATCATCACTTTCCCACTCCAAACATAGATCACTTGGTACAGGGTCATCCCAATCAAGCTTATCTCGACACATACGTTGTAAAATCCGCTTCCCTTTCAATGTAACAAACAGGCGCCAATACCCGTCAGGATCGTAGATCGACCCTACGTTGGAAAGAATTCCATGACGTGTTAAGGGATGATCTTGCAGCTCAATTCTAAATTGGAAACTATCATTTTCCACATGCCACGTTATCCCAATGCACACTCTATTGGCAAAGCGTCAACTCTTAGATCTAAATCTTTGACACACTTAGCCCTCTCATTAACAGGAAAAGCTTGGAGAACCTTATGCAACTTCAGTCCTGCTTTAGCACAAATACTTTGACTAGCCTTAGTCAAAGTGACTGCTTCGTTAACAGTTGGCACTGACTTAACACGGTCATCTACAAAAAAGTCCCCTCTGATAAACTC
The DNA here is from genome assembly GCA_016169945.1 of Trachythela sp. YZ-2020. Taxonomy (NCBI): domain Eukaryota; kingdom Metazoa; phylum Cnidaria; class Anthozoa; order Malacalcyonacea; family Clavulariidae; genus Trachythela; species Trachythela sp. YZ-2020. The sequence continues at coordinate 1,411,621 of JADLSH010000164.1, read as the reverse complement.
TGGAGCTTCTTATCCAAATTCTTTTTCACCTTCATTGACTACTCTTTCTTAACAAAATCTACACAAGATCGCAAAAAGATTGTTGATTTGATCAGGACCTTGCAACAAATAGTCGTTGATTGATATTCCATTAAAGTTTGCAGAACAGTCAAAAGCAACACAAATTTTCCTGGTTTTTTGGATGGTAAATACCAGTGTGAGGTACATAATTTATATTTCCATCTTCAACATGTAAACTCTTTCTGCACACTGATCAACAACATGAACGTTTATAATCTGACAGGAATCTTGGGAATTCGGATAAATCGTTCATCTTCAAGGGAGTAAGGTTTGTGTTCTGTGTGCCTTTCAATAAAATCTGATTCCAATACTTCCAGGACATTCTGAGGTTCGATAATTTATTTTGCCTCTGTTGCAACTACAATCTTTGGGTATGACTAAACCACAATCCTGTTACAATATCCATCTTGAATTTCGTGGCCATTCTCTCAAGGCTTACATATGTTGCTGATTATTCCCCCAGCCTAGTAAGTACCTCTGTCCATACGGATCATCTCCTCCCACAAGTACTTCTATGGGTCTGACTATGCTTGGTCAATTATTTCCAATAAGCAAGGAAATCTGAATGGTCATATGGCATCATCTTGTCAGCAACGACTTGAACATGTTCCCACTCAGCTGCAACTTCTGCTTTTGGAATCTGTGATCTATTCAATGGAATGATGCCCCTTTTGAACAACATAGGTAACTTTACTATATGTTCACATTGATAATCAAAACTTCTAGGCCACAAACTCGATTACTCTGAACATGTACCTTGCTTTCTTGCATAGTATACAGCAACAATTCTGTAGATGGTCCAAATTATTGCAAAGATTCTTTGATATGAAACTCACGTTTGACTGATCATTCAAGATTGCATACTGCAAAATTTATTTGTTTGGATTGTTTTCACAACGAACCCACACAGGAACTATCATAGCATTGTCTGTACCTCCATCTTGATGTAAGAGTGAACACACATTGGTACAATTGGACGAACTCTCCTTTTCTTTTTCCTTTTCGTTGTCCTTAATATGGAGGCAAGTCAGGTGTAATCTGGAACATTCGTTACTTCTCAGCTTCTTTTTGCACTTGGCTATTACATGACTGCTGCAGTAACATCCAAGGCATAGACTGTTCTTAAAGAAGAAATTCTTCCTTTCTTTGAACAATTTTTCAGCAACTTTCTTACAAGAACTGAAAATTTTTCGATTCCTTTGACTCTTCGTCAACTGAGAATTAACAAGGTCCAACTGCATTTTGCATGGTATTGAGAAGTTAGTTTTACTGTTAGACAGCTGTCTAACAGTAAACTCGGTTCTCAATACCATGCAAAATGCAGTTGGACCTTGTTAATTCTCAGTTGAAATCTTGGTTATTGATATTACGATCATTTTCTTTTGATCTGATTTTTGTATATGTGCTAACACTCGCAGGATTGAAAGGCATTATTTTGCTTCGTCTTGGGTTTTCTTTAAATTGTGTCAGCTCTGCTAACTCTGGAATATTTTCTTTGTTGGCATAATCATTCTTAAATTCAACGAACTTTGAGAACGGCAGATATGTGTCTTCTCCATACGATGTTCTCCATTGTTTATAGAGTCCCTCCATTTTTTCATTTTCACATTTTCTTTGGCAAAATCCAAAACATCAAGGCTGGATATAGTTGCTTTGGCAGCTTTTATCTTTAATCTTTATCTCTCAATGCATCTGCATTTCTTGGTCCAATGCTTTGTCATGCTTCTAACTTGCTAATAAGGGTGTAACTAACTACATTACTTTTACCATATCTCTCGTCAAGTAGTTCCTTCGCTGATCTATATGCATCTTCAAAGCCTATCAACAGAAAATGTTCTACTACTTTCTTTGGTCTTTCTACTACTTTCTTTGGAGTCAAGGAATTTTCTCATATCCTCTTCTTTTGCAGTATTTTGAACCAATAGTAAATCCTGATCTGACTCTAGGCTGATCTCATCCTGTTTTTCACTCTCAATATACACACACTTATTTAACTTGGCTTCATTTTGTGCACTCTCACTTTGAATCCGTAGTCTATAGAGTCTTTCCTCATGTTCAGCCTTCAAGAACTCAGTTTTACGTTGTTCTAATTTCAATTTCGTTTCCCCCTCCATAAAAACTAACTTAAGTCTTAATGCAGCTTGTTTTTGTTGTAAATGAAGTTTATCACTTTTAACCGAGCTACTTTTAATCATGCTGGATCGATTTGACATCTTAGAATTTGATGAAACCCGAGAACAAACTTTTGTGTTTAACTGTTCTAAATATGTGATTTCTGCCTTCATATCTTTCTCAAATTCTCTCCAATCTCGGTCGCTCTGTTCTTTTAGACGCACTGTATTATTTAGTCAATGTCTGTGTCCTGGTCACGTCTTCAGACATCTCTTCAACCACTGCTGCTTCGAGGGCTTCACTTGTCCCGTTACTCAATCCATCGTCATGATATCTGCTATCCTTCTTGTCATATTATAGGTTGTTATTGTAGCAGACTCAGGCCACACTTGCACATCAGCAGCTCGGGCTCACTATTTTATACTAATTTATTCTAAATATTCTATTATAATAATTTAAATTAAACTGCCATTACTGCAGTTACAGTTTGTGTATTGATTAATTGCTTTCATTGAAGCAAAGTAACAGTAGCTGCATGAAGAGCAGATATTTGGTTTCAGATAGGAATTATAAATAATTATAGTAACATTTGGATGGCACACAATGTACAAAACTGAACCTATTGTTCTATTGGATTTTCTCCTGGGACACAATAATACTGTATGGATATGGTAATAATAATAAGAATAGTTTTATTAAGAACCGACATTACAGCAAAAGCTCAATTACGTTGTGTTAAAATTTACAATGAATATCAATACTTGCATTTTTTGCTAGATGATATTTACACTTAATATTGAAATATTTAAATATTTAAAACTACTAGCAGAAGCAATAATAAAGACTTTGAAAACCTATTAGTCTTACACCTAGGAATATTAAAAACTCTTCCATGTCTTAACTCTTTGGTGGGCGTTGTACAAGAGCATTTTGAGTACGATTTTCTTTGCAAATATTTACCCCCTGGCAATGAAACTAACACCATTGGAATCCTTACAAAATAAGCTTTTTAACAGTGGGTTACGTTGCCGACTAAACATTACAGAATCAAAACTACTAAAAGTTTAATCCCAAACATACCTCCAGTTCTTCATTCTTGGATTTGACAACAGACTTCTATGGTCGAAAATGTAGCTTTTTATCTGTGTATTTCTTGTAGAAAGTTTTACTTCGATATGATGAGTAGAAGTATTTATTTTGAATTTTGTTTTATTTATTGGGTATTTTCCAGCATGCATGTGCTTGCCGTAGTTTGACTATATATGGTTTGCCTAAGAGCTTCAGTCACAGCAAAAAAACTTATAGGGTAAAATACCTAGGCTCGATTTCCAGCCGGCTCCGGGGAATGGCAGAGCTCCCCGAAGGGCCGGCTGGACGCACCAGTCGCAGATCTTGTCTGTGACGTTTTAGGAAAAATTAATTATGCATCTCAAACGTAACCGGAAGTGAGTTGGGACAATATGGCGCATGTGAAGAGTGTTCATTTCAAACCATTGAACTATAAGTTTCAAACAAGTTGACTCTCGTAAAAGTCGTAAACTTAAAATCAAGCTTTCGTTTCGAACTGTTTTTGAGTGGTATAATACTGGTATTCATGGAAGCTATTACTAGTATTATGAGTACTTCACTGCCTTTTTATAGGAACTAAAACATTTGTTGCTATTTTGACACATAATTTCTAGTGAGCAATGCATATTTTTGCCATTGCGTTCGTAAGAGGCCATTTTAACATAATATTTATATGAATAACACGTATTTTCGCTGCCCTATTTGTTGAAATGTTTTTGGACTAGTACAGATATTTGCTACAAGTATGATATTTACTACAAGTATGATCTTTGCTACAACAAGTATGAGTTATATTAATTACTGTTTTAAGCTTTATGCAATTATTTATGGGAACGAAAACAAGACACGTTATTATCTTGAATTATTGATTATTATATATGTAATATGGCAGCAATAATACATGTCATTGAATGTAAATAATTATGTAGAAATGGCATGACTTTGTTTAGCAACAAAAGATTTTAGTTGTTTACTACTATATGACTATTAAGGTAATCAAGCAAGGTATTAAAAAGAAGCCATTATGTTCTCGACAACTAGTGTGAATAGTGGTATACAAATCCAATCCGAGATCAAAATCAGGAGGCATTGAATACCAAGTTGCATCAGGTCCTGGGAATCTGGGATCTGATCTGTTTGGAAAATATAAACAGAATATACATGTTCCTACGGCCCTACCAAGGGTGTAATAGGAATTGATGCCGGGCCAAGACCCCGCCAACCTCTTCAAAACTTATTCAAAATGGTTTTGGTACCCATGTATTAAATCCAAGTGCCCTTTCCACAGTTAAAAACAAAACATATTGAAAAAGTGCTTTTTAATGGAAAATGTGCCCTTAGATGCAATGTCACAAACAAGTTTAAGTTCTTCCTGCGCTTCTCATGTTTACGTAGAGGCACACTGAAGGCTGCATTTCGTGTTTTGGCGTCAAGAACAGCTATCGCGCGATACCCCACCCAAAAATCCGAGTAAGCACATTAAAAAACATCGGAGCGTTTTGTTATTGCGACAAATTGTACTTGTCTTGTATATTCTTGTCTTGACAAATTGTACTTGTCTTGTCTTATTGTACTTGTCTTGTATATTCTATTGTAATGGATTGTATTCCTGGAAAACGTTGTACGCCAATAAAATATATTGAGACTGCTGGGTGTATATTATGTGGTTGTGAACAAACCGATTCTCGTAAAAGAACTAAATTAAATGGGAAGGTATCTGATTTGAAACACCGAATTTGCAGCATTTTAAATGTTCCTCTGTCTAGTATAAATTCGGATGGTTATATTTGCAATGATCGGTGCTATCGAGATGTTAAGCGCGTGGAGAAGATGCGAGAAGATTCAACAAAACTTCAGAATACATTGAGTGAGAAGTTTGCAACAACTACGAGAGCAAAACGTGGTGTCCCTACGGATTTTACAATTTCGCCCAGTGTGGTCCCGCCATCAAAATCCGTACGCCACTCGACTGATCAAGTAAAGGGAAAGGCCGTAAAAAACTTATCATTTGGCGGAGAAACTCAACCATCATTAAACCCTGTATCCATTCAACCTGTACCCATACAATTACCATTGGTAACACGTCAACTAACACCATCTGTTTCTGTTCAAACATCAATTGAAAGTGACTTACGCTTAGGAAGTGCACAGTGCGAGGGAAAGATTTGTAAAGTACAGGTAAATACAATAAAAAATGTTAAATAAAATTATAAAATTTACTAAATTAGTTCATGGACAACGTTTATTTAAAAACTGCACCTCTTTTTCGGTTATTGACCTAAGCAGTATTATACCAAAAGTGTCTCTTTAATAATATATTTAGGCAATTGTGACGTATGAATCCGGCAAGAAAATCGGAGTTTTGCCAAACGATCTTCATCGGCTGGGAAAAGCTCTTGCAAGAGGTAGTGGTTATAAGTCTATCGCGGACGCAGCTATGGAGAGTGCTGAACTAAAGAAAGCCATCGAGGACCGCATTTGTTCTGACGTGAATAACGAATGTAGGAAGTTGTGCTCTAAAAAATCACCTTCACTGTTACGAACAACCACCAAGGAAAACGTTTTAAATTTTTCATGGCGTGATGTTGGGAAAGAGTTAAATGAAAAGGCGCCAGTTTTTTATCGTTTACTCCAAGCATGTGTATATCCTAAATCGTGTTTGAAAACTGGAGAAACTAACCATGAAAAATACAGTGGCATATGTACTGCAGCCGCGATCTTGCTTAAGAATCGGGACGAGTGTATGAGCTTGGTTCCTTACGTCATCAGTACAATTTTGAAGGTTGGGAGGACTTCTAAAATGGTAGGTTTCTGTAACTGAAGATAATTTGTGTGGCACATTGCAGCTTGATGAATGAGTTAACAAGAGACTATGGCAGGTAGTTTTGTTAACCCATTATGGTGCAAGGGCCTCTCCTTGGAATACAAAATTGTCTGGTGTTATACTGTGTAAAAGAACAAATTACATTAGGCTGCACCAGGGTGCATTGCACCTTAATGAGTTAGCTAGTCTTTTTCAAACAATCAGCTGAAAAGCATTAGCCAATGCCCATTACAGACCGATTTTTACTGATAAGTTGCTGTGCAATTTAAGGAATATCTGATCACTTTATTAGCTACAATTAGATGAAAAATATCAATAATAACTTTATTATATCATTTATATGTGTCAATGTGTTTAGCTATTTACAACATTTTTATATTCTCTAACTATTAGTGAGTTGTTTTATACAGCATTTTATTTGTTTCTTATTAGGCACTTATTAGACTAAACAAGCTTGGAATTACAATGTCTCCAAAAAGCATCAACAGAGTCCTTGACAAACTTGGGGAGGATTTTGATAAACCTCTTAAAGATTGGAAAGAGAGCATTACATGTCATCTCGAAAAGTGTTGTCAAAATGCACAAGAAGTTAAAAGGTTTGAGAATAATAAAAATCAGCTTTCCCAATTGGCAGCAGCAGGAAAAAATGTTGGTGATCAGATGACAGCAGTGGATGAATCTTTGTCAATCTTAAACGACAAGAAAGAGAAGTTAGATGAAAATCGGCCTAGTAGTTATAACATTGTGATCGATAATGTAGACATAAGAGTCTTGGCTTCTGATATGACTTCAGATGATCAAAATAAAGACCTCCATTGGTGTAACCACAATGCGTACCTGGACAGAGTGAACCCTACTCATTTACCTGACGATTCTCCAATAGCAGATCTTCAAGATGTGCCTAACAGTACCTTCCTACCCAACTTAAGTGACCAGAACTTATTGCAAGCTGACTTTATAATACTGATTGGCAGGGTTCTAGTGGAGAACTTGCCTGCGTTCAACGTATTCAAGGATGTCATACCTCAACACATTAAACATGCATACTCTGAAGAAATGAAGAAAAAAACTGTAACAGTAAGATCTTATTAACACATAAATTACATGCAGGGAAATAGGGCTAGTCAAGAAAGCACTTGGCTTAATTTGCAAACAAAGATGTTGGAAAACTGTAGAATGGTTGAAATTTGGACTTTCAAACATATAGTTAGTATGTCGGTTGTCCCATTTTAGATCATTTTTTTTTACATACAGAAGACACAATCTTTTTTTTCAATGTACAAATTTCAGGTTAATCTTGGCATAATTTTCAAAGATGAAAATTTGGGCGAGGACATGATTAGCATCACAAGAGAATTGCATGGGTTGGTGCCTGTCACAAAAGACGATAGCATGTTTGATCGCGTTCCTGTAGTTGGTGACCAAAAAACAATAGAGAGAGGAGTAGAATCACAGTTTTCTGTACGTAATGCCTACAACAAAACACGAAGATTGGAAGGCTTGTTCTTTCAACTTGCTGATTGGCATCATGAAAACAAGTTTCTGTCAGTAAGTATTGCATACAAGATATAAAGAATAATAAATGGGTGCGCAGAAATACCAGATTTATTTCAAGTGTTGAACATGATATCTCACGAGTGAGCACAACGAACGAGTGAGATATCATGTTCAACACGAGAAATAAATCTGGTATTTCCAAGCATCCATGTATTTTTCTGTTTATTATATGAAGGACAGTCTTTTCAAACAAAATAAAATAAAAAAAATATCCATTTTTATAAACTTCAAAAGCGATAATTTTCACATGTGAGATTATCAGTTTTATCAGTGCTCGAAATCTCTACAAAGCACTATACTTTATATAATAAAAGGTAGTAATAGCAACAAGTCTTACATTTCTTGAGTTTGACAGTAATAGCATTACAAGATGCCAACTGTATGTTAGTTTTGTCTCTTTTTTCTTCTAGCTAATCTTTTCCAGATACTACAGTGGTTCTTCAGCAATTGACAAGACGTCCCTTTTTGCTTTGAGAAACCTTGTGAACTGGCGAGATGTGGTCAGTGATGCTGAGCACAAACCAGCTCCATGTAAAAGGTTTGTAAATTTAGTTCTTGATGCAGATGTCATTGCTGCAGCCCTCAAATTCTTTGGCATGGAAACAACAGATGACGAACCGACAAAGTACATCATCAATGAGGTATTGAAAACAAGCATCAAAGCAGTGCGCGAGAGATATTTTTATAGAGTCATTAAAGAATTCATTGAAACATATATTGTGAATGGAAAACTCTATGAAAATCACTTCATCAACATTCAATCACTTCAAAAATGGGAAACCACACAAGCTAACCAGCCTATACTTGAAAATGGCAGGTACCCATGTAGATTTCCAGGTTGTTCAAACTCATACAATTACGACGGACTCAGCAGGAGAAGGCATGAAATGTCGCATGACCCGCCACCTACCATTCCAGAGATTCCGACCATGCTCAATACTGCACCAGATCCAACAGATCCCACATCTGAAGATGACATTTTCAACTACCATTGCGGATTCATGAACATGGCACTGCTGTTACGAAACTTCATGGATGCTACAAAAGAAGGTGATGGTATAAGAATAATTAGATGCATCAAAATGTTTCTTTTGCATTTTAAGCAAGATGGGAGTGGCAGCACAAAGTATTCATTAGAAGCTTTGTATCAAATGTTTCAATTGTATGCACTACTCAGCCCAAGAGAAGCAGAGAGGTTGACATGGAACAGAACGGTGAACAATCATGGCTCTGCATGTTGCAATGTAGCTATGGATCTAGCCTTAGAGCATGACAATCATTTAATTAAAGACATGATAAGAGGATTAGGAGCTAACATTAACGAGAATAGTGTTCGTAGAATTTGTAGAGCGTTCTTCATCATCAAGTCATTTTTGGCAAATCTAGACCAAGAAATGCAAGTCAAAAAGATCTCGGGAGAGCATTGTAAGAAATCGGTAAAGCAGGACTTAATGAAAGTTGTAAAGACACTTCAAGAACAGAATGTGTTTGAGAAACAATCAGCCAGGGAAAAAATGTATGCCTTTCCTGACTGTCCAAGAGACTACCTACAATTGCTAGACCCAAAAGCCCTATTCTCATGGATCAACGATCATAAGAAAAATGTAAAACTTGGCAAAAGGCCTCGATAAATGTAACTATGACAACTTGCTATATTCATATAATTTTCCACCGACATCTCTTGAGTGTTAAAACTTGTAGTGCCAAGTACAAACTGGATCTAGGACTAGCAAAATAGACATCGGGCACTATTCAGTAAATTTGCTGTATATTTAAAGGATATTGCTAATACTGAACATGAAAATGTGTTGGCCTTGTCTTTCCATGTTAAATTGTGGAAACTGTAAAAGTGCATATGACACACAAAGTTTTATTTTCCTATTCAAAAGAACTCTTACAATTGTAATGTAAATCTTTTAAAAGACTTTTTTTTACATTATTTGTTGAGATATCTTGACTTGTGTGAATATCACACAGGTCAAAATATCTCAGCACCAACATGGCAAATATATGAATGGGCAATAACTGCAAATATATGTGTCATTACCATAAGAAAATTTCCAGATGTAAATTTATGTGGTCACTTGACGCTTTTGCTATTTAAGCACTGATGCTACTAACCTTCTGATGAGGGCCTTTGCTTGAAACATCCTTGTTTGCTATATTTCTCAGCCAGTTTAACTTTATTGCAAGATATGTACCAATTTGTTGTTGTTGAAATAAAGTAGTATCCTAAAAAGTACCGTATTTATCATACCGGTACTATTCTGAGTCATACACCTCTTCAGCAGTTTCTACAAGGCTGTCCTCTGGAATAGAAAATAGTTATCCTTCAATGCTAGCCAACAATGAGTCCTGTTCGTCAAATTCAAATATAACAAAAGGAAACTCCTCTATCTCATCAAGTTCTGTTTCTTCATCAGATTCTGCTATATCAATATCTTTAAAGACTTTCGAAAATGCAAACAAAACATCATTTGCCACACTTAAATGCCAGATATTAACAAATTTAAAAACATCAGCAACATTAAAAATTTTTTCACAGTTTTGCAATATATCTTTTATTTCAGAATCTCCAAATCCACCAGCCAACTTTGCAGGTGTGAACATGGGTACATTTGCAACCTTAGCTCTTTTTAAAAATTGCTCATTCAAAACCATCTTTAAATACATCAATTTTTGGGCAAGTGCTGTTCTTTGAGCATCTGTAACTTCTCTCGAGTGGAAAGATTCCACTGCAACATCTTGACTGCAAGTAGATTTTGAAGTAAAGTATAGAAAATCACAATATGTCCCACAGCATTTGCATTTTCTTTGACAAAAATCACAACATTGGTGAGGATGTTTAGTCACAGGCAGGTTGTTGAAGTCAACATCAAAGTTTTCTAACAACATCTCTCTTCTGCACTTCGATGATTCACGTACATAACTCTTAATTTCATCTGAACAATACCTCATCATTAAGCTTGAATACAGGATGACAGATTTACACATTTGCCTATTTGATCTTCCAGCCCTTCCACTCTCTTGCATGTATGTCTCCAAGTTGTAAGAAGGCTCATAGTGAATGATGGTTGTAACACTCTTACAATCGATTCCCATACCATAAGCAATGGTAGCAATTAAAACTCGAACTGAACCATTCGGGGTGCTCATGGACTCCAATATATGATCTCTATTCAGTTCATCTATTCTGCTATGAAACATTTCAACAGTCCTCTTTTTGGGATCCAGGGAGTCATTAGCATACATGTCATCACCAAGTTCTGATGCAAAATAGGAATATAAATAAGTGGTGACTTTAATAGTCTGGCAGTATATAATTGCCCTTTCAGTACATCCTTTCTTTTCTTTTAATTCTTGGACCATTGTTTGAAACGTTTTCACAAGATCAGAGGTAATAACTTGGACAGCATAACTTATGTTAGGCCTGTTTGGGCTATCCAGTATTAATGCTGGGTTCTTCATTTCAAGGGCTCTCATAATTTTCAGTCTGGTTGAAGTTGTTGCTGTTGCTGTCAGAGCAATCAGTGGCACTCGTCCAATAATAGAGCGGATCTCATTTATTCGACTAAACCACTTTCGGAAAGCCATCTCTCCTTTCTTTGATGCATAACCCCTGAAACATTATAAAAATCACTATAAATTAATAGACAAAAATTTAAAAATCGAAGAAAAGATAGCTTATTTCCTATACAAACAATGAAGTGCATGTATGGTAGAGTATATACCTGTATGCACAATACCACAAACAAACATGATAATTTGTTTTTAAAGTCTATAAGACTATATATACAAAAGAATCAAGAATATATCATAAAGAGTTAACATGCCAATATTTTTGCCAATATTACATTAAATCTGCTTACCAGTGAGATATACAATGAGCTTCGTCAACTGCTACCAGACGCAATCTTTCTTTATAAACATTGCTACTTATCATAGCACGCCATCTTTTGGTTGATAAAAATGCCTCAGGTGAGCCATACACGATTTGACATTCGCCACGTTCAACAAGTTGATTTGCCTCTTCGCTTGTCTGATCCTTACCAATAAACTCGCCACTTATCCCAACAGACTTCAGGTAACGTACTTGGTCTTGCATAAGCGAGGTCAGAGGAGAAATTACAAGTGCTATTGACCTGCCACACGACATAGGATATATTGTGTCGAAGATGACGGGAGCTGACTGATATATAAGTGATTTTCCCGAACCTGTAGGCTGTATAACAAATACATCTTGCCCCCTTAATATTTTTTCCATAGCTTCTACCTGACATTCCTTCAAAGATTCTATTTTAAATGTTTCTAAAACCCTCTTAAACGCTGTCGTTTTTCTTTCTTCGTGGCCCGCCATTTTGAATTAGCTATTTTGATATGATAATTTATGCAAATTCATTGCCAGACGAAATTCTGCAGGCGATTATCTGATTGGCTGAAAATGAGATCTGCGACTGGTGCGTCCAGCCGGCCCTTCGGGGAGCTCTGCCATTCCCCGGAGCCGGCTGGAAATCGAGCCTATAAAATACCCTGGGGAATTAATTCCGGCCACTTAAAAAACTATAGCAAAAGTCCAGTTTGGCCACATGCTAAGATTTCAAATTTCGTCGTAACTTTGTCAATTTTTATTGTTTTTCTTTGAAAGTTGGTCAGTAGGTACTGTTTTTAAAGCTCTATAAAACGGAAATGGTGTATTAGTGAAAATCACACGGTTTTTAAAACAGAAATTATAATCGACCAAAGGTACTGAATATATAATTAGTTTACCGATATAATAAATATATCAGATTACTCGAGATTACGAAGGTTAAAACTCACAGAGATCTGTAAAACAATGTTTAGGGATTTGTTTGGCATTAGCCAAGAACAGTTTTTTGGAGGATGATATTCGAAATGCCCCGTTCAGAAAGAGTTTAAAGACTGACTACGTCCTGTGTTTAATGCAGGTAACAAATGGTGAAGTTTATGGCTTGGTTCATTAATTATAGTTCGAAATAATTTTTCGCTGTGTTCAGTGATTCTATTTAAGAACTGTATAACCTGATTATACTCCTGATCTTCAACTTTGTCAACATTTGCTACTGGTGAATGGTACTCAATATATTAACTATTTGCTAATACATTCACTTGGAATAAACAGTTCATTTAACTCTTTATCGACCAGTTCCAATCATTTAGGGCAATATCACCCTATCTTCGGTTCAGTGCAATCCATGTGGATAACAATACCACCGTTCGATTCAGCGTTTCTTGATCTTTTTAGATACGTAAATTGTGTTTGTTTACAACGCTATGTGGCTGACATAATCTGGCCCTTTTATGACAATTCTTGTGAAAATGCGAAGTCGGTATTGTCAGCGCACGCTTCCACAACAAAGCGAAACCTCCGGGAATTTGCACCCTAGATGGCAGATTTTAATTGGTTTATAGCAATCAACACCGACCTTATATGGCATTTCATAATTTATTTCGCTGCAAGGAATTTATTTCAACAATTTCTGTCATTTGTATGACTTTCAAAAAAAAAGTTCTACTTCATCAAAGGCAATGAGACTTTCCAACAATAATTCTTTTTTCATGAGCTACAACTTTTGTGGAACACTTGCTTGGAAATTCTAAATCCTGTTCTGGCAATTCAGGTTTATATCAACAATAATTGTAAAATTTTTAGATAATTTATGAACATGTATGAAAATTAATTTGGATATGTAATATGAACAGGATAAACCACATATAATTTTAAAGAGGAATTCATAAGCTATTGAATGATGCGTGTCCTGATGACATGTCTGGAGATATTTACATTTGAAACAACTGATCATAAATACAGCATGTACCCACCAATACTTCCATACTACTTAAATACTTCCATGATAAACAATGGAAATCGCTTTTTGTCTGGTCGGATGCAGTCTGTAAAAGTTAACCAATTTACCTCTAACTGGGCTCCTGTTACTGCCGGTGTCCCGCAAGGCACCAAGCTTTGCCCCATCGTATTCCTAGTAATGATTAACAATCTTGCCAGCCATTCCCCGTTGAGGTCTAGTAATTGGATGTTTGTTGATGACGTCACCATCTTGCCAAGCCATCCATCGCAAATCCCCCCCGGAATACAACATGATCTCAACTCTAAAAAGTGCAAGGATTTTACCATCTCTTTTCTCCGCAACCCTCCACAAGAACTGTCTTCCACATTATCGATCCACTCCCAACCATTGGAGAAGGTCACTTGTTTTAAACTGCTAGGGGTCACCTTACGAAACAACCTAAAATGGAACACCCATGTTGATTCCATTACGTCCAAAGCTTCAAAGAAACTCCACATTTTGCGAGTGTTGCATAACTCCAGTGTTTCCGCACATGACCTCCTGACTATCTACATTTCAATTATCAGATCTGTGCTAGAATACTGTTGTGCAGCCTGGCGTACATCTATCCCCTCCTACCTTTCTGATAAAATCGAGAGGATTCAACGCCGTGCTCTACGGATTTTATATCCAACCATGTCCTATTCAGCTGCGCTTGATACCTCCTCTCTTGCCCATCTATCAGACCGTCGTGATACCCTTTGTAAGGTGTTGGGTAAAATAGCAGTACCATCATCACGCCTTAACCGCCTTTTACCTCCGACTCGGGTTGAGTTGCATGGCAGAGAACTGTGCCACTCTAGTCATTTTAGCCTATTTAAGTGTAGGACCGACAGATTTAAGAACAGTTTCTTTCCAGCTATGTGCTTACGTACTATGAATAAGTCATGACCGTTGTCAATTAGGTTTATAATCTAAATTACGATCTTTTTAACATAACTTTATTTCCTAGTTTTAAGAAGTAACAGTATTCTCCATAATTTTATGCTTGTAAAAGTACTGTAATTCACTATTACTTGTATTAGTGCAAATGTATTTTAAATATACTGTCTATTATTATGAAATGTTGATATCATGTATCAAGATGGTTAAAAAGGCTTTTAAAACTGTGCACGTGTGTATTGGCAACATCTGTTATCCTGACAACATCTGTGCATCTACAATTTTCTCACATACTGTACATGATTATATTATATTTAAGGATTAAAGCACTCTGTGAGTGCGTTATCTGGATTTACATGCACAAGTTCACAAACAAGGAACGAGAAGTTTAATACTGCACAAGGCAAAGCCGAGTGCAGTATTAAACTTCTCGTTCCTTGTTTGTGAATGGGTGCATGTAAATCCCGATAACGCACAAACAAAGAGTGCTTTAAACGTTTTTTTATATTCATTTTGAGTAAACACATGCATGTTTTCAAATGTACAAGATTTTGTTAACATTTTATTTATAAATTATATATTTACAATCAATTTCGACAAGAATTAACAAATTAAGTAAGCCATATAAGTGCTTATTAAATTATTGATTTATGAATTTTTCAACAGAGATAAACATATTTTCTGAACATCGTCCACTACAACCAAAACCTTTTTATAATTACCTCATTTGTAAACACACTTTCTACTTTTTAACAATATTAAATGTGACTGCAGTTATTGAATGCTGCATTGCGAAGAAAATTTAATGTCGGGGACTGATTTATGTTGGCAACAATGTTGTTTTTAATTTGGCTCCTGCAAGTCTCGGTATGGCTTTCCGGAACGTCGCAATCCTGTTGGCGTTGTACTTGCAATTTGTTCTCAAATCTTGCAAGAATGTTAGAAGATTCCTTTTCTTTGTCCAAGGTTTGCCTATCACAGTAGAATTTCACACTTGCTTCACTTCATTATCTATGGCCCGAGGTTTGCATAATTCTGTGGATGGGTATTCCCGCGACGGCTAAAGCAGTAATGGTAGTCGACCTCACACAATGGTTGCTGTAAACTTGGCTTAAATTCGCATCAATTAAAATTTTTTTCATCATTGTTGATATATTGTTCACGCCAATTGGGCTGTTTTCGAACCAGATCTGATCAGCTTTCGTGAAATTTCTTTTAGGTTTCTGGAATAGAGCCATTTGATTTGGATTTAGAATAGCGAGGAGCTTTTTGAAATATCTCACAGGGCACTGCATTGTCCCAGTGGTGAACATTTTGGGATCTCCTTCATCAACCGCTTTATCTGCAAGCCTGCCTTGATGTTCATATTTAACCAGTCCATCACCACTTCAAGGTCTGCATTAAGGGAATCCTCTATTCCATCCGTCGACGACGAAAAACAGTACAAAATCATATAATCAGCGTATATAGATACTTGGCAATGATTGACAATTCCTGGCAAATCGTTTATATAGATAATAAACAGAAGTGGTCCCAATATGCTACCCTGTGGAACGCCGACCGTGACTGGTAAAGCATCCGACACATGATTTGCACATGTTCAGCACCATTTGCATCCGCCCTAATCTCCAAGCTTTCTTTTGTAAGACACCTTTGGTTTTCGCGGCCTCGGCGGCAAAAATGAAGGCTTATATTGAACCAGTTCACACGAAGTAAACTTAACAGCATTTTGTCACCAAACACTTCCGTTTCGTAGCACTTTGTAATATCTTCTGCCGAAATAGATTAATGATGATGGACTTTGCCTTGTCCCTCAGACTTTATCAGCTTTAGTTTGGCATTCAGATATTTGTTTGCAGCCTTGAAATTCTGGTCTCGGATGATGGATATGTTGCTGAACGCTGGCAACAAGGAAAGGTGTCGGTCAAGTGCTGCACGAATGGACAGGTGTGCTGAAGGACTGTAGTGTTATTTGGGCGATTTTTCAGCTTTTCAAAACTTTTTAGTCTCTGACAAGGAATGTCATGGGAAGAACTTTCCAACGTTTCTTGAGGGTATTTCCTTGATAGTCAATCTGTTAAACCGAAAAGCGAAAATATGTTTTTGAGTCTTTTTTTACTTCGCCACTTTATAATTTTTAGACTTAAATAACACATGCTTACCTTTAAACACGGAAACACCCCAAGCAGTAGCTCTTTTTGTGTTTTATGGGGTTGACTCATCTAGGATTATCTCAATTTCGTCGTCGCTAATTTTTGTTTATTTCGCTATAAACTATAACGGCACGGCCATGGTGTTGTTGCTATATAAAATCGACCAATTAGAATGCAAGTTTACGAAAAATGAATAATATTATATTATATATTATAATATTATTATAATATTATATTATATATTATATTACATATTATATTATGACCTATTGAGAAGATTGTGAACCTAACATGTCTCATCATTGACATCATAAAATTTAATCTTTGTTATTTTATGTAATTTATATCAGCCATTTTATTTTGCCACCTGCATACTGTAAATCTAACCTCATTTAACAATTAATATGATACAATGAATAAACTTTGTATAATATATATCTGTGATATTTATGTAAATATATTCTTTTAAAGATCAATCTCTTATTCTTTACAAGTTACTGAATGAATGAATGAATGAAGTGTATGTTGTTTGAACAAAATATGTATGACTTATACAATTTAGGGCCAAAGTAGACTTGTAGAATATTACTCCTTCACGGGCAACAGTGGGATCACCTTGAACAGATACATTTCTATGTGGCAAGTGAAAGGGGCCATTCCATTTCATATCCCCATATAGACAAGAGTTTCTGACGGTGGTAGAAATATGGAGATGAGATTTCCGAGGGGTGGTGAAAATGTGATTTCTGAGGGGTGATGAAGATATGGACACGAACAGAGGGGAAGGTTAAAACCTCACAGAGGGGAAGGGGTTAAAATTTGGACGAGGTTTTCTGAGGGGTGTGAAAATTGTACGAGATATTTCGGGGGGAGTTGAAATTTGGACAATATTTTCTGGGCCGGGAGGAAGTCGTGATATAAATTTCTGAAGGGTAGTACATGCATACTACAACACACAACATCAATAAGAATGGTGTAGTGAATTTTTCCCGTGGTATGGGCCGTATGGGTACCAATTTTATCTGCGATGCACTAAAAATTGAATTGAATTAGTTTCAAATTAATTTGTTCTGGGACTGCATTTTGTCTGATAATGCTGCTGAGGCATTAGAAAAGAATGAGAAAGGGCTAATGATTTCTGAAGGGTGTTCTATGGCAGTAGAACTTGTGTGGAAAGTAATTTCTGTTTGGTGTGCACAATGCAATATGCCCCAAAACATGTATTAAACAAACGTGAGAATGCCAAATCATCTGCTTATATATAACTGTTAACATTTCAGAGGTCTGGTATAATCTTAATATATTTAACCACAACAGTTATAACAACAATAGATTTGTAAACATCATTATATATATAGTAGTATCAAGATTGCTCATTCATAATATTTTCTTTTTAACACTGATTGCCTTCTTGGTCGCATCCTGAGCCTTTTTTAGTTCAGTATATGCAGCTTCCAGTAATGTTCTTAACCTACTATATTCTGCATTGGAACTTGGGTTCTTTTAATTGTGAACACTTTCGATTTTTTTATTGAAGTCGCACACAACTTCGTGGTTTGACCATGGCAAACACTTGAACTCGTTTTTGAACCAATGAGCCACTGTTGTGGGACTTGCGATGTTTTGTCATATGCACTACTGTATTTCAAGGTTATATATACATCAGTGACATCAGTGGCAGCGTGGAATGTTGTTGTTCAAAGAGTATAAAAGCGTGCGGTTCGGTGGTTTTTATTATTTTGTGGCAGGGTTAGCTGAGGGAGTTGCTGTTTCTTCAATTTGTACAGGAGGTCTCAAAAATTTCACAAGAGCGTTATCCGCCAAGAACACTATGCGGAATTATTAGTGCTATTCGTCGCTTTATTGTGGAGAAAAGGCCGAGTACTGATTTTAATATACTGAATGCTAACGACAACAGGTAATTATTTTAATGTTATTATACACAGCTGTTGTGCTTAAAGTGCATAAGGCAGAATATGTTGTTAAAATACTTTATTCAGCATCCTTATTTTTGTTTTGAAGGTTTCTAATCTTTCGCCACGCACTCGACGCCGAAATGAAAGATGGTACAAGAAACGGTCTGACTTTAAAGACAAGACAAAAGGAGAAATTGCCTGTCACAGAAGACGAGGAAGAAACCTTTTGGCGAATGGGTTTATTAGGGAAAGGATCAGCTAAGACATTGCTGAATGCGGTATATTATTATAACGGTAAACTGTTTGGTCTGCGGGGTGGTGAGCATAGAAATATTGTGGTTGGCAACTTTGAAATCGGTGTTAACTTTATTCGCTTTGAAGAGGACGTGGCTAAAACGTACCACGGTGGACTCACAGACTTAAAATATGAGCCACGTGTAGTAAAGCATATTTGTCATGCCGTTAATGAGAAACACGGGCCCGTGCTTAGTACAGATTTACCAAATGTATATTGATGTAGTACTAGAGCACTCAAATTGCAAGACATTTGCATACGACAAATTGCCAGTGGGAATTAATTTTGCCTTTGTTGTGTAAATCGGCAGGTTTTGAGCGTAAAACAAGCCATTCATTGCGAGTAACATGTGCATCTACCTTGTTTAACGGTGGTGTAGGGATAGAACGGGCCACAGATCAAACGCTTTATATAAGTACGAGAAATGTGATGAAACGAAAGCTGTTGCTGTTTCTAACGTACTGGCACCCAAAATTAACTTCGGTGCAAGTTCCTCATATTCAAATAGCGAAACCTCCAAAGCTTGTTTAGAGGTTACTACTTCGGAGGTTTCTAATTCAGGGCCGCTTACCGGTGAATTGTTGTCTTGTGTAGTCTACGAATTGTAAGATTAATGTTCATGTTAATAGTATGTGAACGAATTAATGAAGTGTGAAAATATGTATTGAAATTGTGTGCTAATAAATATAACCTGCAATCGTATCGTGTTTTTTGTTTAATTAGCATGAGACACTAGTGTTTGATAGGGAAACACTAGTGTTTGATGAGGAACAACTAGTGTTTGATAGAGTGTTTTATCGGGTATGAAAGCCCATTCACATGATGCAATGAAGCTGTTTGATTGGGTAAAATGCTCATGAATAATTAATGAGTTTGAGAAAGAAATATCAAACATGTTTGATAATTGGATTTTACGACACGAATGACAAAATATCTCAATTTGGTCCCCACAGACTAGGAATATGTGTAGGTCACAATTGTCACGAGTGACATGTGTGTGTGCTAAGTGTGCAAACTCAGTGCAGTTTAAGGTTAGACATCAGAGGTAACAAATTTTGAGGAGATTAAGATTGTTTGGCCGTTTACCTGAAAAACAAATGTAGTTATTTTAACAATATTTGCTGTTCGGAACAATAACATAAATGTAGTTTATTCGGCTGTGGCAATGGATAAAGGTAAGCGTTTTGTTCTATTAGTATATTCACGCATATATTTCACTAATTTTTGCATTTTCTACCTGTATTATTCACGCGCAATCATAATCTCGTAGCCGTAGCCAAGTCTGTGGTCTACTGTACGTTTCTATAAAAGTTATCAGAATATTAATTTCTATGTGCGCTATGGCTTAGCTAGGAAATTTGCCCAAACAAGAAACACATAACATGACTCCTGTATGCCTCAAATATCTCTGGTGTGCAACAGGAAGTGTGTAGTTATTATGCATGGGCTGCATTGGAGGTTCATACATTTCAAATACCAGCATGCATGATGACCGCATGATGACCGGTGAATAGTGATTAAAGAAGAAAAAGTCATGCAATTTGTCACCAACCCATCTGTCTACAAAATAGAGCAACTTTTGGGCAAAGCGAAAAAATTGCAGATTATAGTTGTGAGCATCTGCAAAAGCTTAAAGACTGCATCAGTCCGTTAAGAACATTTGATAAGCTATGTGATGATAGCACATGGGCAAGTCTAATGGAGGTTGCTGCAGCAAGTACAGAAAATGGTTTGCCGATAGCAGTACACGTGTCTCCCACTATGTATTGTGTCTTTGACAAAGCAACTACGAACAGTACTTCCTGGTTAGGTCTTAAATTGTGTATATATCTACTCACTTGGATTATCCACCAAACCCAGTATTCTAGTTCAACCAAGTGAAGTGCAAGAAAATCTTTGAAGTTTACCTTATCACAACCCACACACCCGATAACCTATATATACAGAACTTACGGTTACAGCTCAGCAACTGGCCTCTGTAGCTCAGTTGGTTAGAGCGGTGCACGGGAATTGCAGGGCCATGGGTTCAATTCCTGCCAGAGGACCTAGTATTGCATTTTTCGCAACCGTTCCAGGTTAGGTCTTAAATTGTGTATATATCTACTCACTTGGATTATCCACCAAACCCAGTATTCTACGAACAGTACTGCTGGCTACTGTCATGTGCGTGCAACAGAAAAACTATTTGGTGCTGTCCGAAAGACTGCAAAAGCACAATGGTGAGAGCCAAACAGCAAAAATCCTGAAAGATATGCACCCACATTCATATCTTGTTGTCACTGGGTGTAGGCAAACATGCAGACATGGGATATGCATCAAATGCTGCACAGGAATCATCAGTTGCTGATTGTGAAGAAAGTACAGTTCCAACAGATTCGCGTAAGATAACTTTGGAACTAAAAAAATGAAGTACACACTACCATATTCAATGCACTCTACAATACCAGACAATTTTACTATTCAGTGGTAGGATACTGCCAGTTATTGTCAGGTTAATGTGTATATGCATGGGGTATTTCAGTGCAATATTTCTATTTACAGGAATCACCAACAGCAAATGAACTAGAACATTGCAAATCACCTGTACAATGGTTTTTACTGTTTTGAGGCTTTTACCAAATGCAATTTGGATGCTGGGATATGTGGGATTTGTGGTGTGGTTGGTGAAGTTTATTTTGGAGATGGGAATGAAAAAAATTGTGACATCAGTGAGGTAAATATCATGGTTGTGCATTTACAGTATCTTATGAAATGGCGTTGTGCATTTACAGTATCTTATGAAATGGCGTTGTGCATTTACAGTATCTTATGAAATGGCTTTGTATAAAAAACTAGTAGTGTTCCAAGGGCCTTAACTCTTTATCGTGAATGTCGCTTGCGCCATAATTACGATCAGTTGTTTCAAATGTAAATATCTCCAGACGTGTTTATTCTCTGGCAACAGGACACACGTCATTCGGTAGCTTATGACTTCCTCTTTAAAATTATATTTAGTTTGTCCCGGTTCATATTACATACATGTTCATAAATTATCTAAAAATTTTACAATTATTGTTGAAATAAATCGGAATTGCCATAGCAAGATTTATTATTTTCGAGCAAATGTTAATACACAAATTGTAGTTCATGTAAATTACGAAATGCCATATAAGGTCAGTGTTAATTGCTATAAACCAATGAAAATCCGCCATCTAGGCAATGACATCATGAGGAATCGATTGCTGGTACTTTCAATACGCTAGGGTGCAAAGCGTAGCGTTGTAAACAAACACAATTTACTTCTCTAAAGAGATTGTAAAACGCTGAATCGAACGGTGGTATTGTCATCTACATAGCATGCACTGAACCGAAGATATGAAAGATGCAAAATTCTAAGACGATATCGTCTTCGAATTGATACCCGCTAACAATAAGTTGCTTGAAACGTTGTTGAAATTTTCAGGTGGTTTGATCATGAAGCCTCTCTCTATTCATGTATGTACTGTACTTGCTAACTTAGCATGGATAATGCATAATTACATACCACTGATACCAGTGAAATAACAACAGACTTGCTAACAGATTGACTATGCACAAGAGAAGCCTGAGTCCACATCAAATGACAGACCTGTCTCACTTGAGGAGTTTCTCGAAACATTAAGGAAACATTGGGTTGAATGTACAACATATACCCATACAGAGAAATTTAAAGTGCCTGTCTCAGTTATACCACCAATCATGGCTCCAGCGATAAGAGGATTGTGTGTATTTAACACTGAAACAGAGAAGAACAGCCAATTCCTTAACCAACATGGGAAACCAAGTGAAGGTTTGCAAATCATGTAAATTACAGTACATACAGGGTTACAGTACTTCAAGCAGGTGCTAATAATCCAGTATGGTACCTTTATTAGCAAAGAGTCTGTTGCACAGTACATTTTATTTCCTATGTATAGTCTAGGAGATCCAGCTCTTTTGCACCACACAATTGTGAGTCAGAAAATTGACATGACAAAAGTTCAGCAACTTAATGCAGAAAATTTAAAGCAATTGTGCCAGTCCTGTGGTAGAATTATGTTGATACAATTATGAAATTCTATTATTAAATATACATGTACGTAAATAAACAATGTGGAAAAGTTTTTTGTTTGTGGGAATTGAAATGTTCCTAACAAATGTATACAATTTATTTTTCGGGCCTAAGCAACTAATCTGACATTTTAATAGTTGAGTCATTTAGCCCATTAGCTGGCAATGGCACCCAGATGTGCCTACTTTAGTATTCTACTCTGCCTGCCAAACTGCTAATGGGTTAGCTAGCTGCTATGGCTGGAGAGCCTCAAGAGAAAAACCAACACAACTTAAAAATTCCTATCACTTTAGGTAAAAATGCAAATTGACCTACAAACATATGAAACTCTGCTTGTTGGTTCATGCCCTTGTCATGGGTTCACCAAGGTCCCAGGGCACACTGGAGGATTTTACCACATTGTTTGTCGTCATGGGGTATGTACAATATTTTAGTGCTTGAAAATGTGTTGTGTTGTACTGTATTTGCTACAGTTGTAAGTGATAATCATATCATTGCACTCTTACGGTACAATGATATGATGTTTGCACCTGGTTTTTTCTTCCAAATGTAACAAGTATACGTTTGACAAGGGTGTTGTTTGAGATAATTAATTGTACTGTTTATCTTGAGTTTACATTTGTATTGTCATGCAGCTCATTTGTATTATATTTTACTACATTTAGGTGACAGCAGCTTCAAAGTTCTTGACTTTGCAGGAGTCAGTACCAGATGCTGCAGATTTATATATGTCTTTTTGACACATTTTCCGCTGGTCTTCTTGTGTGATACTGCATGTGGATTTATCAGGCACATGGAGTGTTGTGATAAAGACATCAGCCAACAGCTGTGGGGGAAATACAGAGCGTGTTTTGAAGAGCCATCATTACACAAACCTCCATCAGTATGCCAATTCATACTGTAAGATTTTTATGCAATGTGAGCTACAGTACAGGGGAATGTTCAGGCGCCCCCTACTTGTCCCCGAGCCGGCGCGAAGTGCCGTGCGAGGGTACTAATTCCGCTTGGATATTTATGCCCGGGTATGTAAAAACATTGTGGAATGCAAAGTCGTCCGCCTTTTTTTTTTGTCATGGACGGGACGGTTTTGTAAGTTATGCGCATGCGCGATTTCAAGCCGAGAGAAGACTTTTTTCAAAAATAGTTTTGCACTCATTTTATAAGCAAGTCTCTATGTAAGTAAGTTTATATGTTAAATATCCAAAACAAGATAAATGAAAATTACTTAGAGGACAAATTAACAAGAGGAAAAACAGTCGAAAGACCGAAGAAGGAGCGTTTTAAACGGCAAGTGTCTATTTTGCATGCTTGCTTTGCCGATTTATAGCATGCAGTATAGTTTGTGAATTTGAAAATATGTAGAGCGTTCTGTGTGGTCAATGCAATGATTCAAATAAGTAAAAATAAAACATTAAATCTCAAAAACTTCATTATTTTCAAAAGCAAGTGCGAAGTATAAAAATACTGCTAGAAAAGCAGTTAAAGTTTTATGAAAATTTTGAAACGTTTTGTGAAGGTCTAAGGTTCAATGTTACAGTAAATCAAAGCTAAAAGAGTACATAATATCATACCACTTTATATAGTTGGGCTTTTAGTTGGGCAATTGATAATTTTATAGTTAAAAACAAAATAACAATATTTTGTACAAATTAAAATATAAAAAATATACAGTGTTGCGTGTTACCATGGTTACAATAACATTTGGGGAGTAAATTGTTTGGTTAAAATGGCGAGGGGATTCTGCATGCATGTATTTCTAGTAACAAAAACTATTGGTCAGAAAAAATAGGGTGGCTTCACTGAATTGATATATAATAAATTGTTAGATGAAACCGAAACATCAGACAAAAACACTTTCTTCCGCAGAGGAGAGAGACAAAAATGTTTTTTTTTTCAAATACAGTATATTTAAATGCGGATGAACCTAATTCCCAAACAAATAGAATACTGTAGATATAAAATACTTACACCCTTGTGCCCCACATTAAAGGAAAGTTGTGTAAAATTTATTTTAGGGAATGAATGTTCCACTTTTGGAGACTGGTTCACTCGAAATATCCATCCACTTTAACCTTCTACATCAATTTCAATAGAGTGAGATTTAGAAAAAAATCTTGTAATTTACCTTATCACAACCCGCAGTACCCGCATCTATATGTATATACATGAACTTGCGGTTGACGGTTGACGCTTGGCAACTGGACTCTGTAGCTCAGTGGTCAGAGCGCTGCACCAGAATTCACAGGACCGCAGATTCAATTCCTGTCGGAGGACTTAGAGTTGCATTTTTCTCATTCTCGTTCCCATTCAGGTCTAAAATATTGTATATAATATTTCACTCGAAATATCCATCCACCTTAACCTTCTACATCTATAATTATAATAATAGCCTACATATGAGCCTGATTAACAAGATAGCCAACTTTATATTCGTCCTTGCAGTACATATTTGTCAAATGCCTGGGTATATATGCCTGGAGGGATGTTCACTTTCGGATTGATCGGTGCATTAGTGCATATAAACATTTGTACAGTACACTATTAATGTAAGAAAATTTGCAAAGAGTATTTTATAAAATTCCAATGTATAGTGTTGGTTTTATGTAGACAAATGGCTTTTGCGCTCAAAATTGCGAATCTCGTACTAGCTCATAGTATTATAAATACTGAAATTGTAATTGCTAAAGCTCCCTATTGATTTGTCAGAGGAGTCAATGTCAACTATAAAAAACCCTTACCTTCTTGACTATAATCTTTCATAGCAGTCGTTATATTAGTGAAAATATAAATGCATGAAACATCACAAGTAACCACTTGTGACTTTATCGTATAATTGGTAAATCGTACTTTATAGCTTCATCGCACACACAACACAGTACTTCCACTTTCAAATTTGTAATTTCCATATATTACAGCCAAAATTTCCATAAATTTACCAAAAAATTCATAAATTCCCAATGCTATCCCTATGTATCCACAACTTACTCCACAATAACCCATATTATCGCCTGACATTATCCCACACATGTTTCAACATCTAACAATCTGGAGCCTGGGGCAAATTTGAAACTTGGGTATTCGAGATTTAGTCCATATATTATAGGTGACTTGCAATAGGATTAAACGTTCTCTCTATAAAAAATTCCATAAAATGTGGAAATTTCTATGAAAGTGGAAACCCTGATGTAACATCACCCAAAATGAATATACTCCCCTGCCTTGCATTACTTTGGGCAGCAGAGTATATACACGGTAATCTCTATATAAATAATCCCCTCTCTCAAATAAGCCTCCTTCCCTCTAATTAGCACCCCCCCTCCTTTTAGCAAGCTTTTTTAGATGAAGAAATTTATTAAGCCCCACCTCTCTAATAAGCCCTCCCGTTCTAAGGAGTTCCTCATTCACACAAAACTCAACTTTTTGATAAGATTTTATGGTTTTCTTTACACATTGTACTGTGCTTGAACAAAATTATCATATCGTTTCAATAAGGTAAGGGGTAAATATTTAATTCGAAGAATTTGTATAAAATTTAACTCGAAATTTCCATCTATAAAACTTTACTCTCCAACGAACAATTCAAGAATCACTAACATAGAGACAGAGAAAGTATACATAATGTATATATGTAATATGAAATTTGACACAAAATAGCAATGCTTTCACTTGGTTAATACAACATGATTTTCTTCCAAACTCAGTGTTTCCACATCCAAAATAATAAAATCCTTCTTTATAACTTGAGAATTCCATATTTTCGGACAAAATTCCTTGCACAAATCTCTAAATTTCCTTCTATGTTTCCTTGCAGACATCTCTCAAAATTAATTATTTTTTATGTTCTAAACAGCTTCACCATGCTACACAGCTACTAAAGTACTGTACTCTATGACTGTAGTATGTAATGTAGGCCTTCCTATTACTTGCTAATGTATTTTGATGATGGGCCGACAACGGCATCTGACTCATACCAATTTATAAGTTGATTCAGATAATTATAAATACTATGCTCAATAAACACGTATGCGAAATCGGTAAATACATATCGCTTCATTCGCCTAATTTGTCGCCATAATTGATAATTCCTGTACTTATTCGCCCCAAAATGTTTGCGAGGTTTTGTTTGAGTTTTTTTCTCGTGTATGTGGTCAAATATTACTATATTAGTGTGTTTTTCTTCACACACCTGCTATATTATACAATTTCATGTATATGGAAGCGACTTCACAGCATTTTATGTTTATGCGATATTGGGAATATTTGAATTTACACTATTTAAAAAATATGATAAAAATCCTTGTAAATTCCTTGTGAGATTTAATTCCTTGCATTTTTCCTTGCAAAGAGCGATAATTCCTTTTGAAACACTGTCCAAACTACCAATAATTTGTTTCAATATTATATACATGACATGCATTAATATAATTAATATGAAGATCAAGGCTTGAGCAGTCAGAATAAACTAGAAATACATGCATGCAGCAACCCCTCGCCACAGCTAAACAACAACAGTTTCCAATATTAGGCTAAGCTTTTTTGTTGCAAAATCTGCCTTTGCACCAGCAGTCTTTCTTCTGGAAATGAGATTAGGTAAATCAGTGGCTGTGTTTGATATCTTCAATTCATGCATAATTTTAATCGCTAAAAAACAGAATTGAATTCTCTACACCTCCCACCTCCCCTCTCCCATTTATGACGCACTCAAAGGACAGCGTCATATAAGTGAACTTCTTGACATAAACTCATTTGAGATGAACGAAAACACTTAAAGGAAAACAATACTCTAATAGCTTGAAAGAAAAACTGTAAGGAATCCAGGAAATATATGTAGAGTTAGAATTTAAGGGTTTTTCATTTTCACAGGGTTTCTGGAAGCACTGTAGTCATAGCAACACTGACACAAATAAATACAAATTTTTAGCATACAAAACAAGATACAAATCGGCCAAAAATAATTTAAAAATAGTTGTTTTAGCTATAGAATTCCCGAATTTATGATGTAGGTATGTTATTATTTGTTATATTAGCTTTAAACTAATGTAAAATATAACCTTCCGTTCAAATATAACATTTCAAAATGTTCACAAAACTAAACTGCATTTTACCGATAAAAATTCCTTTTTGAAATGAAATCAGTTTAATTTAAAATATAAGCGTAAAAATGATTTCGTTCTCCTTTTAATTTAGACATTTTTCATCATATAAAATATACGATACTTTATAACCGTAAATAAATGAAAAACTATATATATAAAGCAGGAGTTTTTAGAACAAAAATACATCTACACTTTTATTGTTTTAATATAACAAACCTTCCTCTATATATTTTACTTTTTTTCATTCAGTTGTCGCTTGGACCCTTCTTATCTTTTTTGCTAAAGTTAAAGCTATAAGATCAGGGATGCCGGAACCACGGGTGCAGCGGGTGCAGTTGCACCTGTTGCCTTTCGTTTTTACCACTTTACGGGTGCACTACGGGTGCACAACTGGGGTGCAACGGGTGCACAAAATTACAAAAACTTTATAACGATTAACGACCTCATTTTAAAGAAACAGAATACTTATGTAAACCCGGTAATAGATTGCATTTGTATTGTGGTATATAACCGCATAATTCTGGGTATACTATTTTTACTTATTTTAGTAAATCAATGGAATAATGGACTTGTTTCAAACATGACTTCAAGTCTCTGTTAGTTATTTATCGTTCACTATATTGCATATAACATGACGTACCCACGATCGAAAACCAGACGAAATCAAGCGCGGTTACTAAATAAAAAGGCGCCAAAATCAATCAACAGCATCAATGCATCAACATAAATGTTTAATTCAGTTTCTCAAAAATATTTTAAATGCCAAAGAAAGATAGGGTTTCGGCACAGAAGCAGAAGTTAATAGATCAAGCGGGAGCTTATCGAATTCTTCATTTCTTTATTGGCTAACCTGTGCATTTTCCAATAACTAAGTGCGTTGTAGTGCGTCTTATTATTCATCTATCTTTGCCCTTTTGCTAAAAAATATGCCCTTTTGCAAAAAAATATGCCCTTTTCATACGAAACTGCACCCATTGCCCTGTATAACTTCCGGCATCCCTGTATAAGATCCGTTCCACAGACACAGCTCTTCCAATAAATTTCCAAAAGGGATAATCTCACTCCACTCCTGACAATTTGCAATACTTTGGAGATCAGTGAGATGACCACCCACCAACCTTGAACCACGCACCCACGATTATTGATGAACTTTAGATCTCCCATGGATTTCCTTTTTATAATTTTATAATAGTTTTATAATTTCAAACAAATATGGCCAAATACAATACAATTTGATTGCTGGTCGAAAACACATGAGACATTGCATGTTCTCTGCACACGTCCATTCAGTTTCAGAAAATGTTTAATCACAAAAATTCCATTATTACATCACGAGTTAAATGGGCTTTAAATTTCACAAGACTTGATTATTCGTCAATTTGAATCCAAAATGAAATTATTTCGACATTCAGACAACTTTGCGGATATAGATTGGTACTCAATTCCTCTGCAATGGTGGAAAAATGCGATTATAAACAGTAATTTTAAACTGGATCGTATTTTGGCACTTTTTTCGCAATGTTATAGAAAAGGTATATCAGTTGTAACATGCAACTAAAACTAAAAGCTTAGTCTTTATTGCTATGAACGTATACGATAAAGGCCCTTGATCTGGACGTGAGCATGGTATTCTTTTATGACGTGCTTGCTTTATTCCTTCAATTTCTCCTATGTCTTGCTATATGGTCAGTCTCGTATGTGTAAACCGTACATTACTAGGAATACAATATTTACCTGTTTGCATGTGCACCACTACTGATATGACCCTGCTTCATCGTCTGCACTATTTGTAGAATCTATATAAGTTAATAACAGAATATTTGAATACAGTATTGATTTTAAGCGCCATTTTGACAGAGAATTTGGAGTGCAAACTGTTAATTTTATATCTCTGATATGACTACATATAACATACCACTGTTATAGTGATACTTGAGAGTTTTAGATGTTCAGTAGCTAAAAACAAGACTATTCTACATGGACACTAATGGGACAGTGGTTATGCCCTGAAATATTCATTAATTTACCATGAGCATCCGGTACAGAATGAGGCCTCACCCTTTTCTGGTTCAGTCTTGAAAATCTTTTTTCCAACTTCCATAGCCTATGAAAAATTATAGATAAAAGATTTCCGAACAAACTGTGATTGTGCATGCAGTGGCCAAAACTTGTATAAATACTTCCATGTGAATTTACAACGAAACTTCTGAACCTCCGAAGATGTTGTAATTTACACTCAAATTTTTTTGGCTTTTCAGGTTGAAATTCCGAAAGGTTGTCTAATGACTAATGTATTTACTATTTCATATGATTTTACATAAAGGTATGTGAGAGGGGATTCGCTCCATTAAGTCCATGCATTATTCTATATTTCAGTAACACTGTTACTGATTAAACCTAAGTTAAACTGAAATATATACGTTTTAACGATGTAAAAAAACATCTTACCAGGCAAACGTTTTTCTCTTTTGCAGGGTCAGCTTACTGAACTGGTGCTTTGTATTTGGTGTGAGTTTCTAACATACAACAGTGAGATGTTTTGCCTCCGTAAAGCTGTAATCGTAGTTGTCTTCATCTTCAGTAGTTTGATTTTCGTCTAATTCAACACCGTCGTCACAACTACTTGTCCACGCTAAACAAATTCACAATTTCATTATGTCGATACATATTCCTTCAATTTGTTATGTAATCGACCAAGTATTTCTTTTCATTTAATAATTATTTTACTAGTTATCATCTTTTCTGACTGTAGAGACATTTAAACTTTTTAAAATATTGCAAATAAGTAAAATTTGAACCCACGTTTCGTTACACGTAAATTTAATGTGAACTTATGAAGTATAGATGGAAAGCATACTTTTATAGTTGTGTTCGATATAAGTGTACCTTCCATTTGTATTTGAAGCATGTTCTCCACTGCCTCTAATGCCTCGATATCCTTCATTGACAACGTTATTCGGCGTCTTCATTTTCATCCACATGATTATAACTATTATATATATAAACTATTATAGCAATAGTTTTTCTATTCATACTTACACTGTATGAAACATCACGAAAAGTCATAATTACGATGCCTGGAACTTTATTTCCAGCGACATCATTCACTGTCACACTTGGGTGCAACCATGTGAGAATCTGAAAAAGTACATCATGTTTTCACAACAGTACTTTGAGGGGTCAAAAAAGAGGATAGGCTAGTCGGCGATTAGATGGAGACAAACAAACATACTGTATTTTTGATTACTCATTTCATTACGTGTTCCCCCCAACCCCCCTTCCGGCAAGGCGGCAACTAGAAGTTGAGATATATCCTACACTCGGCATTGTATCTTTAATTAACTCTGATATTTCTTTAATGAATTAACTCCCTCAACCCAGACATAACAATTGAGAGGTGAACTTACGGGATCAAGTTGATTGCCAATTTCTTGTACTATGTTATGTTCCACTTTTTGCATCGTAGAAGGCCAGACAAGTTCCATTTTTGTGATATGCTGGAAAACTCGATACTGGAA
This sequence comes from Trachythela sp. YZ-2020, assembly GCA_016169945.1. Classification (NCBI taxonomy): domain Eukaryota; kingdom Metazoa; phylum Cnidaria; class Anthozoa; order Malacalcyonacea; family Clavulariidae; genus Trachythela; species Trachythela sp. YZ-2020. Next base: position 1,380,204 of record JADLSH010000164.1, on the reverse strand, counting down.
AACTTGCTAAATGATTTAATTTTTTACATCTCCATATAAAAGACTGCGAAAACAAGTTTAGAGAGCACATCGTTCTTGTCATCATTTTCTTCAAAGTTCCATTTTCTAATAGAATGTAAGTACCCTTAAGACGAAGTGCCCCCTAACTTGAAGTTGCTTCCTACGCATGCATATGTCTTGTTGTGCATGTGGAACGAGTTTTACTTGGATTTTTCAAATAAGTTTTCACTTACTCCAAACATCATTGGTTTGAGTTCGTTTCTCATAATTCTTGAAACAGTAAAGGCTGTTGCCAGACAAAATGGCGCAGTATTTTGCGCAAATCCTTCAGAGAATACAAATAACCTTTATTTAAAGCATAATAAGAATGAATTAATATCACTGTCTATTCCTATGGCATAAGCAATTGCAATTCCTTTTCATATACTACGTCTAGATGCATGTATGTGATATACACATACATGCAGTGGCATATGAACAGGGGCCCCTCAAAAGTGCCCTTTTCTCCAGCAATAGTTGTGGGATTTAATGCAACTAAATTATATCTACTACAAAAACTTCGGCTCAAATTGAAAATGAGCCTGTGCAGTTTATCGGGTGAATTATTCGCGCATACATGGCCTTTGCCGCATTCATCACTACATAGTAAGTACCAAATAGGAACTATTTATTCACCGAAGAGTAATTTTATTGCTTCCCGTATTATAATTACTTGCTGTAGCTAGATGGCGACGTAATGCACGCACGCAACGAAATTTCACGGTGAGAAGTTGCTACATTTGGGAATTTTACTTCAGGTGTAAATCGCGTGCAAATTTGCACTGCGTATAAAAGCGCAATCTGTCAAAGTAGATCATTCTACTGAAGTCAGTTGGAGGAGCAAGACTCATTTATTTTAATTTAAGGTATTGTTTAATTCTTTGATATCCAAGAAATATGTCGGGTTTCATTCCTAAGATCTTGATATTCGGTCATTCATTTGTTCGCTGCTTAAATAGGGGTTTCGATTCACACACCAAACAAAATTTTAATCTAGGAGGGTCAAGGCGCCTACATGTCTTTGAAGGGCACAGGAGGTCGCACTGTAGACAAAGTATTTAAGTACGATGTCACCTTTTTGAAAAGTTGTAAACCAGATATTGTAGTTTTTGAATTCGGGACAAACGATTTAACAGAGTCGGTTTGCGTTTAGACCATCTTGTTCGCTTTATGCGTGACGAGTTAAAAATTAGTGTCATTACTGTGTGTCAAGTGAAACAAAATATTCCACATTGTGAATCAGCAGATCCAGTTTTTAATGCAAAAGTTGCTCTTCTACGGCAGTATTTATCTGTGGTACTTGGGAATGAGCCTGGCGTGTTTCTTTGGGAACATTGCGCCTTTGGAAAGGCAAATAGTAGTGTTAATTTGCTGTCTCTCGGTGGGGTGCACTGTAACCCTCATGGACAGTACCTTTTATATAAAAGTTATCGGGGAGCAATTTTAAAAGCTCTTAACATGTTGCATTGATATTTATAACTCAATGATAATTGATATTTATTACGTGGATTTATCCACAGTTATTTAATATTGATACTTGATATTTGTAATTCATTTGCTTGTTTATCAAGAAATATTAAAGTCAAGGTTGACATGTTCAAATATAAATCATATACAAATATGTTATGATTTTGGTTTAATCCCTGTCCCAAGCCAAGGGTATTTATGTTTTATATGGGCTAGAGAGCACTTGCTGTTTGCAGATGCTCACATTGAGAATTCAGCAATTATATTCTCTTGTGCAGGAAATATTCATGAATTTGTGGCTTTAATTTTGTACTTGTGAGTGTACTGTACATACGGTTATAGTTTATATACTGCTTTGTTGTGTTGTGTTCAGTTTATCCTTTGAATTTATGCACTTTTGGCATAAATTTAGGCCACAGTTTCTTGATCATGGGGATATATGCCTAAATGGGATAGGACCTAGGTGTTCAGATGCCCATGGTTGGATTCAATAAATTATGGGTAGGCGCAGCTTGATGTTTTCAGATTGCCCAAATATGTTTGTGGCTAGAGCACTTGCTGTTTGCAGGTGCCCCATTCAGATGTTAACAAGTATATAATTAAATTCAATATAACCCATATTGTGGGATGGCACGGCTCGTTATTTTCGTTGATGCCCAAACATTTTGTGCTGCGGCTACCTTAAATGTGGTATGCCATATTTAACAACATTTAGGCAAACTTATCCTGTTTGTCATATGTGATATAAAGTTAGTCCTGTTATTGTCTAGCTGGCATTTTATATGTTATGCCAGCAATAAGGACAAGTACTCGTATACAGTGGCATGCACAGCCATAGAGCACATTACAGGTGAGCAAACTGTACAGCTTGAAGTCATTCACCCACACTTCTCTGGCCTGTCCAATTTTAATTCTGTCAGCATACCGATTGATGCACAGGTAAGCCATAAGATTAAGGCAAAGATTTGGGGCAATGAGTTTATAGATGTTGGATTGCTTATTAATCCACAAGCAGGCGATACACGTTATCACCTTTCACTTGGCCCTTCAGAGAGTTCAGTGCCCACAATTGCTTTAGAACTTGCTACTAAGGCTAAAGTCATTCCAAACATTGAGGTGTGGACGACTGCATTTCAGGTATTTGTGGGGGTTTATACCAGCAAATACCTAGAAGCTCCCAATTAATGAAGTATGGGGAAGTGGTTCTGGATTTGGCTGGTGGTGGAGGTAATTGGCGTTTCTATGACACCCAGTTTCGTTATTTGCGGTATACCCATGGCAATGAGATGCCTTGGGGATCTACCCATTGGGAACTTTGGATTCGGGTACAAAATGTTTCTTAGTTGAAACCAAAATCTCAAGGTTCCAGTCCGACAGGTGTGTATGTACCTAAAGGTTTCTGCAGGAAGTTTCACCAGGGAATGTCTTGTGCAGGTGGATGTACTTACAGGCATGCTTGTTTTAAGTGTGGACAGAAACACCCAGCAAGCAACTGCAGTTTTCGTCTCTCAGGTTCAAACTTTTTTCGTTCCTCAGGTGCCACTCAAAATTTCCGTTCCTCCAACTCAGCAGCCAAGTCTTGGGCTCCCAACTCCAGTTCTAATTGAGCGCATGCTCCCCTTGTTATGTGGATATGATGCACAGATTGTTTATTTTTTACATAATGGTTTTACATGGGATTTTCCCCTACAATTTTCTGGGGAACGTATTTATTCTTGTACCAGAAATCTTACATCTGTTAACCAAAACCTGGAAGTAGTCAGTGCTAAATTTGACAAGAAGTTAACAGCTAATAGGATTGCTGGGCCATTTGATGAGCCTCCTTTTCCTACTTTTCGAGTTTCCCCATATTTAGGAATTTTTGGCAAGTAAAATTCCATTATGACCGTGGCATGCCAATGGGATGCGCATCATCCTGCCAAACATTTGAAACGTTTAGCACTGACTTACAATGGCTTGCACAAAAACATTTAGATATTACGCTTCTTATCCATATTGTCGATGACTACCTAATAGCTGCTTTCTCATACGACCAATGTTGCTTTGACCTGTGAAACTTTTTATCCCTTTGCAAGTATCTGGGAGTACCAATTGCTCCAGAAAAGACTGTCGGTCCTCAAACCACTTTAACATTTGCCGGTATAGAGTTAGACACTATTGGGCTTGAGGCTCGTTTACCTGCCGACAAAATCACAAAGCCCTGGTTTCATCATTTCTGCAGTGCAAAAAGGCTACTTTAAAAGAGGTACAATCCTTAATAGGCCTTCTTAATTTTGCCTGTTGTGTTGTTGTGCCAGGTCGGGCTTTCCTGTGTCACAGTCTTTTATCCGGCTTAGTCGTTCTGTCAAAGAGGATTTGAGTATGTGGAAATCATTTTTAGATGCTTTTAATGGCCGAGCGTTTTTTTCTGGGGGATTCCTGGTCCAATTCCTTCACTTTTAATCTGTATATTGATTCTGCTGCCAGCTTGGGTTTTGGTGCTATATTTGGTAAATTTTGGTGCTATGGTGAATGGCCTGAGCATTGGAAAAAATTTAATATTGTCATTTTGGAATTTTACCCAATTGTTTTGAGCGTCTCATGTGGGGTCATTTCATGCAGAATCAGTGTATTGTTTTCTTCACCGATAATGCAGCATTGGTCGATATCATTATAGTGATAGTGATAGTTATGATTTTTGTCCGCCGGCTGGTGTTGATATGCTTACGATTTAATATTATTTTTCGAGCACAACATGTTCCAGGGATTAAAAATTGTTTAGCTGATTCACTATCCCGATTGTTCCAGTACATCTACTGCCACACAACTGGCAGTTATAATTTCTCATTTATTGCAGTCTCAGAGAGTCTCAAGTTCATCTCAGAGAGGCGTTCGCGAAACGTATTGATATTGTGTTTGTTAAAAAGGACCGTCTAAATGTCTTTTGCTGACAATATGGATTAAGTTCTTTATGAAAACATGCAAAGATTGGTAAATGATAGGAAAGGTAATTTAGGACAATGCCATTAAAAACGTTATCAGAAAGTTGGTTAGTGAATATATTATCAATCAGGGTAGCTGTGTGAGAGGTAATACGTGTTGGTTGCGAAATAAGTGGATAAAAGGAATACAAGAATAGGCGATCAACAAATTCTTGTATGGGCACGTTATCATTGTACCGGAGCAAGTCTAAATTAAAATCACCCATGATGTAACAAAGCTTATTCCCCTTGGTGATGTTAATAAGAATGTCATTTAGTTCGTCAATAAAAACTGCCGTATTTTGGTTAGGCGGCCTGTATATTATACGGACTACAATATTTTTCCCTTGAGGGACGTTTATCTCAATAAATAATGACTCAATTATATCAGGATTTGAGTAAGTACACTCAGAGCATATTTTATATTGGAGATTATTTTTCAAATCTGATCTATGGGATTAAATAATAACGATTCAAAACGATTTACATCAATGTACCATGATTGAACTCATATAGAGCTAATTTATACAAAATGTCATCCAAATGATAGAATGGTAGAAAACTTTGTAAGTTAATATCATCGGGTGAACAAGACATTAAAGAAATAACATATAACTGTTTGTAATTGTCATATACTTAGCTCCCAGGAGAGATAGATCCTTCCTGTATACAAAGGTTCTCCAGATCGCTAGGACTTTTGATTAATAATGGACGAGAACTCTCCGTCTCTTGCAGATAGACTTTAAAGTTTTTAACCCAACAGAATCTAAGGCCATGTTGAAGCTGGAATTTCCTCGCTTCTGCCAGTAACTTCTGCACACCGGGTGTTAGGTGGTCGAAGATCTTAGCTTCTGCCATTTGGTCTTGACCTTGTAGCCCAATATCAGTGGGTGTAACTTTACATATGTTTTTACGAGCTTTAATAATTTCATTTTTAACGATCCTTCTAACAAACTTGCACTTCTTGAAGGGACACAATGTGTGATATCGATGTCATTCTGTGTAATTTCGACTCCCAATTTCTGAAAAAGCTTCAGGCACAAATTCGTTGTTTCAGAAGCAGATTCGCTTGAGTTGTTATCCGGTATTCCCATTAATTTCACATTATAGCGGTAGCTTTATTGCTGGCTTTCTTCTATGGCTGCTGAAATATTTTCTACTTTGTCGGAAAGGATATCCAATCGTTTTTTAAACTGCTGAAGCTCATCAGTAGATTTCTTTTGAGAACTGATCAGGTCATCATAGGACTTGCTATAAAACTCTAGATTATTTTGAGTCTCCGCGTTTATCCTTCCGCCTTGATCATTTTCAGCTTGAGCTTCATTTCGTTGTAGTTTGCTCTGTAGCCGATCAAAATCCTTGGAAAGAGCATCAATTTGATTCTTAAGGCTGTCATTCTCCTTTTTTAGAGACATATTTTAAGGCTTTTATCGCCAATATTTTAAGGCTTTTAACAGACATATTTTAAGGCTTTTAAAAGCCTGCAGCCAATATCTTCTACATTTTCCTTTCATACTTTTAAGGTAGTAAGCTAGCTCGAGAGAATATTGTTTTTCTCTATATTAGTACCTTATTTGAAAGAAGCCAGTATTTGTTTTTCTGGTATCCCAAGAACGTTGGTTCAAGAATGACATGTTTTCTTTCCATCTTTGCTAAGTCATCATTTAAATAATGTACATACAACAGGACAGTCGTTCCTGTCACTTCTGGCCCAAGCAGGAATGTTCCTCCACCATATGCTTCACGCAGCGGATCGACAAAATGTTGTTTTGACCCAAAACAATTTATACTTAATACGACAAACCTAACAAAGTAAATCTGTAACAAAGTACTGGATCAGTATCATTTACTACAGCAGCATGTAGCACTTACTTATACCCATAAAGAAAAGAGCACACTAGAGGTATAGGAAGACACAAGCAAAAACTAAACTATTTCCTTTTCCGCTCTGCAATAGGTAATGCTATTCAAAAGAACTAAAGATATTATTATGTACACAAATATCTGGGGTTCTAATGATATGTTTAGAAATTTTCTAGAAATTTTTAAAGAAATACCGGATTGGTATTCCATATATATTTTTGTATTTCCATGCAAATTGAGTAGAGCAGATATTCCACATATATTAACGCAGTTGAAATTGCATCAGTTGAAAGTATCTTCAAAATAATGAATGGCCATTACAGTTTAATCATATCTCAACTCATTCCCAAGTTTTCACAATTTTTGTATTTAAGTTATGATGTCACTGGTTTTACTTGAGGTGGTGTAAGAAGACAAAAGTCTGATATCTCAGAGGCTATTCAACGAAATAAAATGAAATTTGGTACAATTAGCAAGTGCATCCAGACAAACATCTTGGTATGTATACATGGTTGTCATGGAAACACAATAGTCCCTAGTCCCCTCTCTTCTATTTGCTTGCAACCAACTAAAAATAATTTTTTTCGATTCCCACTTATTGTCATTGTTTGTATTGGCGTTTTGATACGTATAAACTATTTTATTAAAATAAACGTTCTTAGGAAATGGGCTAAAATATACATTATTTAAATAGATAGAGAGGGATCTGGTAACTAGTGTGTTGACATGACAACCATAAATACGATCCAAAATGTTTGTCTAGCTGCAATACTTCTGAGATATCAGACTTTCCTCATTTTCTACCACCTCAAGTAAAACCAGTGACATCATAACTCAAAATACAAAAAGTGTGATAACTTGGGAATGAGAGGAGATGTGAATAAACTGTAAGAGCCATTCTTCATTATTTTGAAGGTACTTTCAATTGATCGATGCAATAAAAAACAAGGATTTAAAAAACAAAATTTCGTTTCATAAACACTTTAAAAAGATTATATATTGTAACAGCGAATGACGTTCGTCTGTTTTGACACGCAGACAAACGTAATCGTGTATAGCCAATGAATTGTATTACTTTAGAAGTTGATAAAAAATGTCTTCTGCCGGTTAGACAACAGAATAAACCACACAATGTGTCCAGAGTACGAGCACAACCTCTCCTACGTTGGTCCTGAGAATGTCTGGGATATTCCTATTCACGAATTAAAGGTGTCATGGAAAACGAGGGGATTATTAAAGAACGAGACAATTCTATGCAGCACTAACTATAGTAGCGATTGACACGCCAATACTGCTAACTATATTGAGATTGTATACGTCAATTTGTCAGGCAATTTCCTGTGATTTCTCTCTGTCAATTATATTATTAGCAATTATAGTCTCGAGTTTCACAGGGTGGTTTTTAGAGCAAGCAATGCATCAGGTAAAACTTTATTCTTCGGTTTTATCATACAAAGCAACTAGTGTTTTATACACATATGATAACATAAAACATATATACAATTTATTATTGCGCAAATTATTATAGGTAAAAAGCATCGACACAACACACCCCAGCAAAGTTTATCGGATATTTGTTTTGACTTTAAACCATAGACTGTTAAAGAAAATGATACCAGATAGTAAATATGCTGAATAGTTTAGTCATAGATTGACAAGTGATGCACGCTTTGCACCGGACCTGTACAACAATTTTGCCATGTGACATACCTGGTTGAATTTTCCTCGCTGCCAGTTGGCGTACCACACCTACTTTTCCTCTGCCAGTTTCATATCCCCAATAACTTTAAGGGTAAAATCGCCAAACAGTCTAGATTTTCTCCGTAGTACGTTTTCCCATCCTTTGCAAAAAACATCTAACACATTTTCTCTTCCTAAAAGAAACAAAATAGAGATCGAACATCATACGCTTTCTTTGAAATGCAAACTACTGGGATGCAAAGTATTGTTCAGTAAAATTCATTGGTACAAACCTCTGACAATTCCATTCCACAGCTACTGGACATATTAAAATTTAGGAAATAGCTTCTTTAAACACTAGCAGAGATGCTGTTCTAATCAGAGGTAACAAACAAAGGGGACAAACAAAATTTTGGTAAGATACATTAAAGTGCACCTCACCCCAAAATTTTTTTTTGGCTATATCAAATCTTGGCATCATTTCTAATGTATCCGTGGAAATTTTAATTTATTTGGTCAAATCGTTCGATTTTTATGGCAGTTTAAAGTTGGCAAAAAGGCACTTTTTGGTGGACCTTGTCCGTCGTTACGAGGAGTCTGGAGCGAGTAAATTTCGTGACGTCACGCAAGGGACTCGTCAAAATAAACTTTCGGCCCACATGCAAATTCCCTGTATACTGTCGGCCATCTACATATGATATATCAGACCTACAAGCACGAAACTGTACCTAAAATGTTTCTCTTGATCAGAGGTTTCGATATATGCATCTTACATGCGTAGAACGTGTGTAGTTCTCAAGAAAATGTGCACGAAAATCGATGTATGCTTCCCCGGGATTATGTATTTTTAGAAGTTTAGTGCCGTTGAATTTTAGTACACTTTGCCTGTGGGCGAATACCTCATAAATAATGAACTACGAACTTGAAATAACCAGTCGCTATCCCGTCATGAAGAGAGCTTTATTTTCATGTATGATATGTCTATATAGCTTGTGTATTTCCATTCAAACATTACTACAAATTTTGTATGTTTTCAGCTTTCAAGTGCAGGACTTTAAAGAACGGATACCGGTTTAAAGAGATATACAACCGATCTATTTGCCTGTATAACTTTGTAAATATTGAATCTACAACCTTGAAACAACTATGAGTGTGTTCGTCATGCTTACAGCTTTCTACCCATGCATAAAACATGTGTTTATCAACAAAATAGCTTTAAATATATTTTACTAAGTTCATTTCGCGCCGCGGTGACATTGGCGCTGTGAAAGACGTGTGAGTAATATTCCATTTGGATATCGCTTCATAAGTGACATAACTCAGCCAATATCAGACCTACAAGCACGAAACTGTACGTAAAATGTTTCTCTTGAACAGAGCTTTCGATCTACGCATTTTAGATGTATGAAACGTATGTAGTTTACATATATCTGTGATGTATGAAACATATATCGTGTGTACTAATTGTGCTGTAGTAGGGGTAAACTTTTTTGACGTGCCTGAAGTCAATAATCAAGATATATTCTCATGCTTCATACCAAAAGATAGCCCAGAAAAAGGCGATTTTTTTGTATATATATAGCAGTGACCTATATCGTGTAAACAAGTTGTAGTTTTAGATGCCTACACGCGTGCGAAGTTGGATTTTCAACGTACTCGAACTAAATAATACAGTCTTACAGATATAGCTTAATGCGGCATATTGTTAGATAGCTCTTCTAAAGCTGATTCTATCCATATATAGCAATTATATATATCCTGTGTGCTAGTCTGTTCATGGTTAGACATGATAGCCAGAAAAAAACAGTGTAAACTTCGATTGATTCAAGGCAAGCAAAGCCGAAATGGCGAACTGAATACAAGCCGATCAAAGCTAAATGCCGACTCCCTTGCGTGACGTCAGAAAATGGGCTAGACCCAGGCTCTTTTTGTTAGAAAATACGACGGCCAAGGTCCATCGAAAGCTAAGTTCAAAACGCCATAAAAATCTAACGATTTGGCCAAATTAAAAAAAATTTTCACGGATATACTAGAAATGATGCCAAGATTTGATAAAGCCAAACAAAATGAGGTGCACTTTAATATGTGCAGCCATATGGACACATCGATTTCCATTGGCTAGAATGTGAGAGGAAGTTAAACACACGGATTAGTTAGGAACAAGCAATGCATTCACTAAAACACCTTCCAAGTCTCGCGCATTCTGCTTGAGACACACACTTGAGATTTTCTCACAATCACAAGCATAGATAGGGACACTTACAGGGTTCTCACTTTTAAGGAAATTTCCTTAAACTAAGGAAATTTCGACCTTTTTTACTATTTTAAGGAATTGTTTGAGGAATTATATTTTTTAAGGAATTTCTAAGGAATTCTGAATTTTATCTGAAATATTGGGGGCCGGTTGTACGAAGCCCGTTTAGCGTATCTGGTGGATAAATCGAAAATATCTATCAAGTCTATACATTCATCAAGCAACCAAGCTAAAATATTTCATCTTGAATAGAACAATTATGTTTGCAACTACATATTAGGTGCATAAGATTTAAGTTCAATCATTCACAAAAAGTGTGAAAGTGCTTTTTTTTTTAATTTTGCCTTGTCCACCGTTTAAGCTAAACGGCCTTCATACAACCGGGTCCTGGTCTTAAACGTTGGGGATTGAGTAAAGGTGCGGATGCTCACACACAGTTTACTCATGCAAAATTTATTTCTACGGGAAACACGTTGTTGGCTTGTCATATGTTTGTTAATATCACTTTATATAATGAGCGTTGAGTGACTTAATTTTTTATATTTTTTATATAGTTTAGTATTTTGAATGCATGTTATTGATATGGAATTGTAATTATACAAGCACGGCCCTTTGAAAAACATAAAACTGAAAGGCTACCGTGGGCAAATATGTTTAAATAATAATAACTCCCTCATGTACATTCATTTTCTCTTATACAGGGTGTCCCAAAAAAAAGTAAACCCTTTCGGAAATTGAAATTAGCATTGTTGTCAAACAACCTATTGTATTCAATTCACACATGGGTATAATTAAGAAAAATTTGAACTGTGTGTTAAGAAAGGATTCAGAAGCTTTTTGTCTTCGTTTGAGGCCTGTTTTACATGTCAAATTTCCGTTTAAATTTAACTCATTACCAGAAATATGGGACAAGATGGCGACGGACAAGCGTATATTGCCCTAATATGGCGACCAAATATTACTATAAACTATATAGGAGTTGATATAAATATCAAATTTTCACCTACTTTGTTTAAATATTTCATGGTTGCGGAGATCGATAATAATAACAACATGAATAAGCAATGTTTGTAAACCAAAATCGCAAGTATTTGCCCACTCTCTAGGTACTTCCCGAGATCGATGTATTTTTCATTGCCATTTCGATGCATTAATACACAGTATAATCCATAGTAATAAGCCTGCGCCCGGTGTTTGAAGCGTCTTAACGCTGTTTTGCCGAGCGCAATGTTAAAATATATTCACAGATTCAAAACGACTAGGTTCTTGCGAACATTTTGGTGGGAACATTGGGAAGTTACGGCTTCACAAGCCGTCTACCGTAGGAAAACTCCTAGAATTGCTTAGAATGCTATTAATATGAAGTGAATACCCGCTGAGCAAATGCAGTCACAAAATGTCCCATATTTCTGGTAATGTTGTCAAGTTTAATATGAAATATCTTTGTGGATGGCAATTTGACAGGTAAAACAGGCCTCAAACGAAGACAAAAAGCTTCTGAATCCTTTCTTAACACACAGTTCAAGTTTTTCTTAATTATACCCATGTGTGAATTGAATACAATAGGGTGTTTGACAGCAATGCTAATTTCAATTTCAAAGGGTTTACTTTTTTGGGGGACACCCTGTACTCCGGCCTAATCTTTTTGCAACGGAGATCATAACCCTCCTTGGAGACAGACAAAAATATTGAATTAGCACTACAACCTCGTTCTCAGGGCTTTCTAGGCTTATTAGGCCGTGGTTAGGCCCAGGGTTAGGGGAGGGGAGGGAGAGTAGAAAGCCCTGGTCCGGGCTGGTCGTTTCTGAATAGTGATTGGCTGATCGCTTCTGGAACGTGATTGGTTACACTATATTATGCAAATATCGTAGCGAATAATTTATCATAATAAAAGCATTGTATCGAACAAGGAGCATATTTTCACAACTATATTTCGATATGGCAGCGAAAGAGACACCTAACCCAAACCCTAACCCTGGGCTTAACACACCTAGAAAGCCCTGGGAACGAGGTTGTTAGCACTATACAGTTATCATAATGTATTTCTTTCTTGGAAAATATTGATTCTCAAAAACACTTTTTGGCTGCAGTGTTTTGACTCTTGATAACACAGGTCATATATATTCATAATTAAATAAAGAAATAAGACTCGCCCAGTGGCATTCCAGGCATTGGAAATTTAGCATAACTGTTCAAAACGAATATGTGAAAGGTAGCAGTCTTGCTAAGATATAGAATTGATAAAGGTATAGAACCTCCAAGAAACTCTCTTCAAAACGCTGCAGATAGGCTGGTGTCGAACACCCCATGCTTCTGTCATATCTTATACTGGTTACACTGGCTTCCAGCTAGGCTGGTGTCGAACACCCCATGCTTCTGTCATATCATATACTGGTTACACTGGCTTCCAGTAAAGTGCTCTACAAGGCTACGGAATATATCATAGATTTCATAACTATTAAAAGACATGCAGTCACAGTATGATTTATGCTGAAACGATAATTGTTTACTTGGACCCCCTAAGGAAAGAACAAATAAAACCACAGGAGATAGAGAATTCGCTGCGGCTGCACCAGCTCTATGGAATTCTTTTGCCTTAGGTCCGAGAACAATTTTTCAAATTTTACATCATTTTTAAAACTCACTTATTCAGATTAGCATATGAACAGTTGCAGTATTTTATATATATATTTATTTTTATTTTAGTAGTTCAATTAGTTTGTTTCTTAGAATATATCTTAATAGTATGGTAAAGCGCATTAAATCATAAGTACATGCATGTATTTTGCTCTATAGAAATAATAAATATTATTATTACACATTCTGCTGAAAATTGCCGGCAAACTCCCTATAGTCTATAAGTGCAATATTTGTAGGATTTTTGTGTTTGGTGACCCTTCCTTGCTATAAAAAATGTTTCCATGTCCTCCTTAAAAATATAGTTAGCATGGGCATGGCTCAATACCTCACCCAAACCAGCCCCGCCTCTCCCCTCATGATGCACAATATGACCGCTCTCCAAATAATGCTTACTAGGTAATTATTTTCATCATTGTAATCCCAAAAATCAAAGACACACATGAAATGTATTATGTAGTGTATAGAAGGCTAATGACATAACACTTGGGTCATTGGATCACCTTTGCATGTATGCATATAAAAATAGTTGAAATACAATTATTAGAGTTACTACACTATTAAGTTTCAGTAATAAAATAATCTAAGCCCTCGTTCAACATATAAACTATCCAGGGTTGGCAAGTCACCATGTCGGTCCCTCCAGTAAACTATGTTGGCATCCCACTGAGAGAGGCGGACTGACCAGTAGAGCTCACTGGGCTAAAGCCTGGTGCACCCCTTGCTTGTAAGGCCCTTTAGGCCAATTGAAATGAACCCTAGCGGTATTCTTAGCATAAACACCAAGAGCGCATGCATATAGCTCACAAACGCCTTTATTGTATTATTTCAAAAAGGCCATTTAAACTACAATCCTGCACCACACATTTGCATCACTGCCAATTATCGGACCAACTTTTGTGATATCATCCCGATGTGACTCCCCCCCATCTTACCCCCACTATTCAATGTTGATTATTATCCAAGAAAACAGTTAGAGTAACTGTAGTAATGCCAACATTGTTTTAATGTATTTATATATATTTTGCAATTGAGTATTTTAATAAAGGTCCGAGGGGAAAGTTTTAAAAGAGTGTGTATGCTTATTAACAGCAATTGGGAAAATCATATCAAACTATTTCAGTGCTACAAACACTTACTGATAACTCAATGATTATCTGCTATTTTCAAAATTTCGGAGATATTCCACCGCTTAGAACGCACAAATTTCTCCCCCACCTACACCAAATGCCTTGATTCGCCCCTGAAAAGCCATTTTATTGGAATAAAAGTATCCTTAAATAAAAGATAAGATAAATCAATTTGAGGAAGGGGAGAGAAATGCGGCAACCCCCTCCAAGCCCAGATCGTTTGGGACTGTCAGAGCAGCCAGTCCATCTCTGCCCTCCCGTTAAGGTCTATTCATCTTAAATATATAATAGAGCCAAATATATGTTTTATTATGATTCTTTTATTTCTAAGCGAGGTAACACAATCTTTACAAATTGTATTAAAATAGAATATAAGGTTCTAAAATGTTCCAGTTCAATTTCTGTTCTTATTTTTTGTTTTGTTTCCTTCGAGTGATATGACTCCTTGAGTATACGTTTTGAAAATATCATGCTTTGAATTTATATAACAAATATATATAAATATATTAAACAGTGGGATTTGATCTTCAATATATATATTGTAAGTTCAATCAAATTTGACACGTTGACAAATAGAAAATATTCGCTCCAGCAAGACAAGTTATGTATTGTCAGAATCATCAGATATAATGATAAATGGCAAGGGCTGAATGGCAATACCCAATTCTAAAACCATTTTCCAGTGCTACTAATGATATTCTTACATAAGAAACCTTTCTATTGAATATATTCGATTCACATTTAGTACATAAGATATATACAACTTGTAATGTCAAAATCGTCAATATAACATCGCGAGTCGTAAAAAAATTGAAAAGACATGTAACAAGGATTGGTGTGAACCAGTGTTTCATGAAATATAAATTTGGATTTTGGTTGAAAAGCTGTATTAATGGTGTTTTTAGTTTTAGAGCTGATAAGGTTTTAGGTGTTGACTACCTGGCTAATTTTTGCACTTAAAAGGTTATTGGATTAAATTCTTATCACAGATTGGGGTGGCGAAAAAGTATTTTTGGCGCTGTTGGGAATGCACTTTTAATATGCAGCTATTTATCGCCTCCAGCCATAATTTCAACTAAAGCACGCAATTTGTGAATTTAAAGAATAATTATACCATGCATAACTTTGTACGAGATAAATAGTAAAGAAATATACCAGCTATGCCATAGGCATAGATTCATACATAGAAATGGCCATTGGCATTGACCACTAAGTTTAAAACACTCTTATCATGCACCACTTCCACAGGCAATGGCAACCACTAAGACCTAGATAGTATTATAGTAGTATTGGGTTTTGAATCTTATGGTTAAACGAATTAAAAACGCACTATACTATAGTATGTAAATAATATAATTGCACTTGTTAGACCAGTTGGGATATGACGCGATGGTGTGCTATTTTAAAACCCAAGATACATATTTCATATGACTATATGTTGTGGTCTGCAAAAATAATTTCGGTCGTGCGCATGAATATATTAGTAAATTTCAAAATGGCAGAAGCTTTGAATGTAGAGCAGGTTATTGAAGTTATTTTTGAAGGGTCAAACAACGTGAGTGAAGAGGAAAGTATGGAAAATGAGGGAGTTGATGGGAGAGAGGATGAGGGCGATCTTCCCGCGGAAGTTATTTATTCGCGAGTCAGGAATTTGGCTGCAAGCTATCCACCGACGTCTCAGCGGGAGGCGTCGTATACGGCAACCTTTCACTGGTATCATCCACAGGGATATACCAGTGGAAATTTTCAACGTTTTGGTGCCCCTGGTGGACAAACTGGGATTCAGCAGGCCCTCTTGTGTGGTGGAGAGGAACAGCAAAGCAGTGGTTATTGCCTTTAGCGACATGGCAACTACCATTATGTTTTTGTCAACGCTATCGGCAATAGCCACTGCAGATTTGACAGAGAATTATTTTAGGAAGGAATTAAGAGGCAGGAAGAGTGGAAGTAGGGTAGAGTTCTGGTGTCAGAGGAGAAACAGTTTAGTCTGACTTATAACATTAAGAGAGGGCAGATGGACATATTTTTTTATTTTGGTGAGTGGAACATCTATGGTTTTCCACAACATAATTAGTTTGAAAGTTAATGTTTAACCGATATCTGGTTGTTTCGCCAACGAGTAGTTTGACCAACTGCCAGTTTGCCAACCTCTCGGGTAATGCACTTGTCAATTGTAACCCCCACCCGCCCCCCAACCTCGGGGGAAAGGTGGGGACATATATTTTAATATATCCATACTTAACTATTGCCGATCGCCTGAGGCAGGCTGACTAATCTTGTCTAATCCCCCAACCCATGCCCAGGGCAAAATTTGAAAACATTTCAATTATTGCTATTCTGTTAGAAAATAACCATAGAGCAAAACAAACAGAATATAGAACTTTATACAAACAAAAAATAGAACTTACCTGGCTTGTATATTTGGTTTCGAGAATCCAGATAAAATTTACTTTAAAACATGTGTTTAACAGGAAAATCCCCCACCTAGCCAGGCGTAACTAAGAGTCAAAAGAGGGAAAACACCCCACATGTCCCCCGAGGTTGGGGGGTGGGGGTTACAATTGACAAGTGCATAAGAATTAGGACTGGTTTCAGAGTTAGGATTGGTTTAGGATTAGGTTCAGGAATAGCTTTATTTTTCTATTTATTAACTTTGCCAATAACAGTAACAAAAACATCCACAATTATACATTTAAGGCAGGGTGAGCGCAACAGCAAGTTGGTAATTACTGTGGGCCCATTTAGGGTGAGGATTAGTGTAGGGCTAGATTCAGGATTAGATCATTTAGGGTTAAGGTTTGTGTCGGATTAGATTCAGGATTAGTTTTGGAGGCATGTTGTCCCCAGACGTTGATAAATTGACAGTTGGGGAAATGTGTCGTTGGCAAAACAACCATAATTCTCAGTGTCTCTATGTATTGTATGTATAAAACAACAAAACAATATTTTCTCAGATTTTGTTTTCGTATTTTTAATCGTTCTTTAATTGCATATCTTCTGATTTTATATATTTTTAAAAACTTTCATAATTTACTCTATAAAGCCCAAACTTGCTGTTAACTTTCCTCTGGATAAGGATTAAGGAGAGATCACATCAAGCCAATCGAAGAGGAAGTTAGGGCAAAACTAAAACAAATTTCAACATTGCAAATTTTATTGACAAACTGATAAGATTTAAAATGTGATGTTCATCCATATCTAAGAAGGTTCATCGAGGTTCATCTTTTCATGTTATATAGTATAGGTAGTGTAGTATATTTGATCAATGGATAGGAATAGAGATTTCCTGAATTTGTCGTCTGGCGATGAAAACTACCTTATTAACAATAGACGACAACATCTGCTTTGATTTCAAGCTATTCTTTTGTGTGCACTCCAGCAAATTCGGGAAATTCTATCTAATGACCAACATTTGATTTTATTTAACAAAAATATACATGCACCCCTCCCCACATGATCCCCCATGCACATTTACACACGTGTAAAAATGGACACGCTATTCCTTAAACAAAGACATATATAAGCAAGTACATGTAAAATTAGTTCCTCCCGTGTTCCTTTTGCAACATCATTCTCTACAGAAGAAATCAAAAACATGAAATTCTGCAGAAATAATCTTGAATCTTTACCAGTGAAACGGTAATCAAATTCCTTTCCGTCGCCTTTGGTTTCATTAAACCATCTGACAACTTGTTTTGCTAATCTTGTGAGATTGCACTTACATTTCAATGTCTTGATATACAAACCAAAAGGGGAACTTGCCGATACCTGCAAAAAAGAAGTAATGCTTTCTAGATGGGAAATAGAAATAATTTCATTCAGTAAATAACGGTGGGCCAAAGCACAGGCATTATTCTTCAAATGCAGAGGATCAACATGCGCTTGATCAATAAGCTTGCCAACTAAAGGCACAAACTCTTGACGACTAGATTTCTGCGCTATAAATGAGGTGATTTTGTTGCGCTTTGTGGATGGTTTGATACTTTGCTTGTCAACCTTCTTCTTCAGTACATCAACAGCTTTTGCGACAGCCAACCTTTCCCTGTAAGTACAGGGTCTCCAAGTATTGCCAGATTTCTCTTCACCAAAGCTTCCACTAGTGTTTTTGCAATCATCAAGAGAAACATTAGCAAAAGTGGAAAAATATTTTGCACTGTTGGAAAGTTCCCCTGCAAGGTATGCTAGCATCTTCATATCATTTGGCAACTCTGCTATACAAAATTTTACATTTACCACAGTGCCATTAACATTAATGGGAAATACCTGTTCTTGAATTTCTGCAATCTCTACCATTAACTTCTGGATAAATCTACTGACTGGAATACAACTCTCACTGCAGTTAGCACCAAACAACAAAAAATTCTCATTGCTGCTTAAGACACCTTTCCCGAGATTTAAAAAACTCACTAACCAAGCACATGCTGTATCATATTTACCAAATGGCGCACCATCTCCACCTAAAGCAACATAAAATTTACTGGCCTCATCAAACCAAACTAGGTCAGCTGGTCTGAATACTAGGTAAAATTCAGCCAGCATAATTAGTAGTTCCTTGAGACTTCTATAGCAGCCTTGTATCTTATCACCTTCTCGAAGGCCATCGCATAATGTATCATAGGTACTATAAATAGTGCCAATATTTATGCTCTTAACAAAGGGCATCAACTTATTGTAAGGCACAAGCAATGGGATAGGGCAGCTGTTTACAGCAATGCGCTTTCCATATTTCCTCTTATCATTTTTAGTGCAAAGTTTTTAACTTTGCAGTATTGTGATGAGGGGCAAAAATTCACACAAGCTATCATACATACATTCATAGATACATCATAGTGTAAACTTTCCGGGGGGTGCATACAATTTATGTTTCTTTTTAAATTTCATTAACATTTAGTGCTGCAAGACAGGGCTTCACATTTTTCTTTAAATATTCTTTTGATCTTATGGCGAGTTTACACAAACTATGCTGATTTAGAGTCTTTATATTGAACTTGAAACATTTGCTGAAGACGTTGAATTGACATTAAATTGGTGACCTTTCCCCCGGAAAACCCGATTTTTTGTGCAATCTCAAATGCACGTGCGCTATCAAGTGCGTGGCCGCGAGGTGATTGCGAGATTCGTACACGTGCCGACGTGCCGTGTAGCGAGTCTAGCGACAAGAACATTATTTATATTATTTGACATTTGCTTTCGAGAATATGATTATGACAAACTGTATCTCAAATGCGAGTTTGCAGATTATATAAATGATAAGGAAGGTGAATGTGGTAGCAGTTTAAAGGCTATATTATTTCAAATACAACTATAGCCTTATGAACTATAGGGGCAATGCCAATGTGGCAATGTCAATAAACTTGTGCAAGTCGATGGCTGGATATATATAGTATACTGCGTGTATTCGATCTGTAATCTGTATTATGAACTATCAAAACAGTGTAGACTATAGTATCCGATTTATATTATAACCTCCATGGTATAAAACGGAATCATATAAACGTGCTGCAAAGCCTGCAGTCCCAATAGTCGTGTTAATTTAAACTTTACAGTATACCTTGAATTGATGGGATATAATTGTATTGGGATGTATAATATTTTAAAATAAATGTAAATTCTGATTTTCTGTGATATAAATAATTACGTTTGAAGTGTGAACGTAAACAACAGTACTGTTTATATATGCATTGTCATGGACATTGTTAGGAAAACGAAAGTTTCACAGTATTTCCGCTTTGAAAAAAATCCCCTTAAAAATTGTGTCGGTGTTCTAGTTCCTTGTTCTAGTTGAAGGCAGTGGCCGACTATACACCTTTAGTTTTTATACTATTTCACCAAACAATTCAGATTTCCGATTTGGACTTACTTAACTTGGGCTAATATATAATAGCCGCCCATGTGCAAAATTTGAAGTGACAGTCCGGAATTATAGAGTACAAACATATACAGTAGTCATATTACTGTAAACAAAATTTTCAACACAACATTTAATAATAATATGAACCCTGTAATATTTACAAAACTAAACTATATCATACATGTAACTACTCTTTACTTAATACTGAGTATAAGTCATAAACATAACGATTAACGAATGTTTTTCTTTCAACACAACGACAACGTAATATTTACTGTAACTATTCATCCACAACATTCATTGCCTTGATAACTTTGTCCTCTCTCAAGATTACAAATAAAATCTTTTTTACTAAAAGCAAAGTTTCAATGATCATTTTCTTGGAAAGCTTGGTAGGGTCCGTCTCTTGTTACAAGTAATTATAAATGGGGCATAATTTGCCTGCGTATGTTTACGCTTGGCGTTAAAAACACGATTTTCAAAAGCGAAGTTAAAAATAGGCCTTCGAAAAACAAATGTCATGAGAACTTGACAATCTTGACATATAAATACTGCTAGCTATAATTCCATGCATGACTCATCTATTTACGTCAGCAATAAATATGCATACACTTCCCACGGCGAGTTGTGAAATATTCTTTATCTGTAGGATCAAGGAGAGATTTTCCTGAAACATTACTTGCATTACTTGTAAATTATGGTGTTACAGGATCCAAAATTCAACAAAAATATGTCTTCGCCTGCTCACGCAGAGTACTTCAGTGCTTCCATATTAATCTTTCGTTTTTCTTACTGAATTTCCCCCCATTTTCACTCCCATTTTCCTCAAAACTTATGGCTCTTTGAAACTTTGCACAATCCTTGGATCCCTAGTTTAATTTTTGAAAGGATACATCCCTGTACACTTGACGATACTTCCTCTTTCCCATAATGCCCCCACCATAATATACAGCAACACTTCTTAGCATGTTTTCCTCTGAACCTTCAAAGTCTTTAAGAGATGCTTTGTAAAGCTGTGGCAAAACAGAATTTTAAAATTTATCTGAAGTAGAAAGAACCTCAACCAATGTTGCTTTACTACATTTGGCAATAACTGTATCAAGCAAACCAACCTCTGCTGATTTACCCCCTGCCCCCACACCATGTATTTCTAATGCAGCGTGGTATGTTTCCTCCCTACGAGACCTAGCTACCTTCTCACTTATCTGTAGTTTGCTATTTTTAAAAGTTGTTGGCATTTTCCTTCTATTCTCTAAGGATCTAGCCGACAAATACTTTCCTTTCTTCCTAGCTGGCTCTGCAAGATCACTTCCTATGTCCTTCAACTGTTCTATGTCCTGCAGAGTTTTCTCTATCTATTGAATCAATGTAGACCTGTATATATGATCCTGTCTATGCGGGACGGGACGTTTTCATCCCACCTAGCCGGGACTATTTACGTGTGCTCCTGGCTAAGCAGGATCCCGGCAACAGACGCCGGGATATTGTCTAGGCGGGATAGAAGCGGGATCATATAAACACTCAATAGAGTTTCTATTATAAGCAGGATCTCTGCAACTGTCCTGTCCCGCCTAGCCGGGATCATATAAACAGGCCCTTAAAGAACTCCTAGTACACTAATCAACCTTTGCTTAGTTTATATTATAACATAAACAGTGATTAGGTACAATTTAAGTGATGAATGATAAAGCTATGATTTGCATGCACGAATTAGAAATGTCATAAAATTTTGTTAAAACCTCGGTATACGAAAATAATTAAAAACTTGCAGGAAAACTAACCTTACAGTCCAGTCTTTTTTCCTTCGTTTTTAAATTTCGTAAACAACTTTTCTTCTCGGTAATAGCTTGATTCCCGGCGTCGATTTTTTCGTGCAGAAGTTTGGCTTCCTTTCGAGCTTTCATCATTGTGCCAACGTCGAAGCGCTGTCTCTTATCAGACACATGCCTGACACGCTCAAAAAACTGACCAAATTTACCAACAAAAACACAACAAACTAAAACACAAAAAACATACGATTGTGATATGATTACCGAAGCACATTTTGAAACTATGTACACAGCAAACAAAGTTATACAGACGGAGAAAAAACAAGCCTCAAAATAGTATATACTCACCAAATTACGATTAAATACCACTTTTTCTAAAACCTCCAACACTAAAATACCCATAAAAACTCTTCTACTTGAGCAATTTTTCTCATTTTTTCACCATACGATACGTCTTTCTCTTCGGAACTCGGCAACTTTCGTTTCCATAGCAACCAAATCTCGAGCAAAATCCAGGGAGGTGCAGAAAAACTTAATTTTGCAGCAGATTAATTCGTTACCAGGCCTCAATTATATTTATTTTTTCGCAAGAAAAAAGCTACCGCGCGAACATTCCGATTTTGACGGCTCTCGTGCCCGCCGTGTCTGTAACTTCCAATGCAAAAGTTCGAGATTGAAAAAAAAAGTAATGTAATTCTAAAATGTCAGATTTATTTTCAATGCGAAGGTTGTCATTCATGAAAATGCCTTGTTATTGGCTTATTCTGCATGTCTGTTAAGCTTTCAAGTCTTAATTTATTTGTTGATTTTGGTAAAAAACATCAAGGTTGCTGCATTTTAGGCAATATTTCTGGTAGTGCATTGTAATAAACAAATAGCATGTTTTATGTACAATATATATTCATGATCCGTCTCAGAAGATTTAAATGCGTTTATAGTAATTTAAAATGACGACTTAGTTTGATAAACTGTCCTATACTAGAACAACATTGCGATTGGTAATGGGACATGTAATGTGGGCAAAAATGAAACCTCTACCACACCAACCTAACAATTTTGAAAAATTGATTAGTGTTATCCAAATAGCACAGGTCCATTTATACCGCATGTATAGACTACATTTTACAACATCAAGCACAAATTGTGCAAATAACAACGTGCAATTGTCCGTTGTTCTTCCAGCGGCCTGTCACACACATTGCGTTGGCTGAACAAAAATTTGTGTTTGCGGATGGTGTTTAGTAGGACCATCCATCTCGATTCGACCTTGTCAGAATCGGTCCGTCATAATTTCGATATTCGCAAGCATTAAAGCGTTTTATATTACTCTTGCCGGTTTGTAAACGTTTATAAACATTTACCTTTGCTGAGTAACATTCATTTGTGGCCTATTGGTGCATTTTTACTTCCCTTAATTGCACTTTATACATGGTCTACACTTGTCCATGTTTACGTTTTCCACGCCATTAACATCCGCACCTTTGATTTGAGTGCTTATCAGATAAAAAGTTACTCGCTCCTGGCTTGTGGCCACGGTGGACTTGAGATCTCGCAAGTCTCGGTGGCTTAAGTGATTCTATTTTTTAACATGTATTCGTACGAAACGTTCTAGTTTATAAGATGCTACAAATCGTAATATGTTTCTACTATATATGCATTATTGTGAATATCGTCGGATCACAAGCATTCTCTATCTCTATATCTGAAAATATGGAACATGTCTAATCGTTCCTGTGCAGGGCGCTTATATAGGTGCCCTGTATATAAATGTATGTCCAGCTACCAGCACGAAAACTTGCGCTTTTCCTTAGGTTATTTGGACAAGTGTTAATAAAACAAGTTATGTACGGTATATATAACATATCGAGTGAATATAGATTTGCACGTGCATATAGATTATTGATCAATATGTGTGAATATAGATTTGCACGTGCATATAGATTATTGATCAATATGTTTTCATTGAGTAGGGCGACTGGTATTTAAGTTGACGACATTTTATTCCATGGTATATATCGGCTATTTTGGCAACAAACATTTTTTTCAATTTCATCCCCTGCATGCATATATTTGCTATTTCGCATATGGTTTAAATTGCCAGGCTGAAATACAACCCACACAGCCAGGAGAAGTGATTCGCAGGTAAAAAGCAATAAAAGTATTTTATGCTCTCTCCGTGCTGCATCTTTTACTAATAGCCTTCAGGAATGCAAGTCGTAAAATCAACATTTCAGGAGTGGCGATATCCGATTGGACCGCAGGAAATTGCGTTGAAATTAGCTAATAATAGCTAATAATTATGCGAGAGGAAGCACCATGTTTTTGGTAACAGTTCAGAAATTCTGTTAAATGCAATAGCCTAGCATTTTTGCGTGGTTTGCCTAGTTTGGCAGTTTTCAAATCAATATTCTGCCCCAATAAAATAGGTCAGTAATAATAGTATTGAACTACTTTGTCAAAAATCCCAGCCTATTTGTCTAGAAGTAGAACGCTATATTTCCTAAACCATTGATGCTATTGACATTCTGGGTTGCTTATAGTGTTTAAAATAGTTACTTTTAGTACATTTATGTGGTCATATGAGAGTGGAAAATGTCAAGGTATGATATTTTATGAGAATACGGACTCACAAAGACTTGTAGCTTATCAATATCATGAATATGCTACCTACACACTACACAGGCAATCCACAATTCTTTCCTGTATACATTTATATATAAATGTTGTGGATCTGAATGAAACATATTCCACGTGTAAACGTGGGCCAATACATGTAAGGAAGTAATTTAGTAATTGTCATATTTATATTGCATAACTACGCATTTATACACATGTTAATCATGATGTATAATTTACTGCGCAACCTGACATGTGGGAAATGTATTAAACATGTATATATTCCTGCAGGTTGTGTTAAGCAAACAGGATGTTTATTTATAGCGAGTGCACAACATGTATTAGTTTAAATTACTTGCTTCAATAATTTAAAACAAGTTTGACAAGAGGGAAGCCTTATAGAATTTCAATTTAGTACTAACCTACTGGCGGTACACATCCTGCGGTATGTAAATTTCAGAAAGTGTAACATTAATTAACTCTTTATCGACCAGTTCCAATCATTTAGGGCAATATTGCCCTACGATTTTGAAGTTTTCATATCTTCGATTCAGTGCACTCCATGTGGATAACAATACAACTGTTCGATTCAGTGTTTCTTGATCTTTTTAGATAAACAAATTGTGTTTGTTTACAACGCTATGTGGCCGATTTTGCCGCTTTTAAACAGCGCTGAATTTGTTTACAAATTAACAATAATATAAACTAATTAAATATTCATTTCGCTTTCCTACCTTTGGTTTACACGCTACAAATTCGTAAATACCACCATTCGACGTGGATGTCCACTGTCGTTGTAAATATGTTATATTTATTACAATACCACATAATCTAGCCCTTATGACAATTCTTGTGAAAATGCTTCCTTTGTTGAGAAGCCGGTATTGTCAGCGCACGCTTCCACAACTTCGAAGCTAAAACCTCCGGGACTTTGTATCATTTTAAAGAGGAATTCATAAGCTCCCGAATGACGCGTGTCCTGATGCCATAGAGTAAACATGTCTGGAGATATTTACATTTGAAACAACTGATCATAAATACATATCGATAAAGACTATCACATTGAAATGACTATCACATGGAAACGTTGATGTCATGTATCAGGATGGTTAAAAAGGCTTTTAAAACTGTGCACGTGTGTATTGGCAACATCTGGTATCCTGACAACATCTGTGCATCTGTGCATCAACATCCATTTTCTCACATACTGTACATGATTATATTGTACATTGTACAATATTATACCTCAACTTCAAATTGTCCAATCAGAAAGCTCACGTCATCACTTAGCGATAGAGATGAGCCGATTATCAAAATTGCCGATTATTGAAACCGATTATTTGGAGGCCGATTATTCGAACTAATCGGCCGATTAATCGGCTTTACCGATTATTTTTGTAATTGTTTTTTGTAAGAGCTTGTTGCTACTTGCTATTGGCAAAAAATGTTGTTTTATAATAGCTATTGTATAAGATAGAAACGCCTGCGTTAACGTCGCACGTTACGTACGTACAACACGCACGTTAAACGCTCAAACTGAATCGGCTTATTAAAGTTTAGCTTTCGATTTGTCCAAATTTTGTTGGTTTTAATTGGTTTCATGGTAAGATCAGTATTAATAAGAACTAAACGGCGTACGCAATTATCACAGCAAGATTTGAAAATTCAAAATTGCATTAGAAATTAGAAAACAAAACAAGACAACTCTTTGCAATAAGACACAATTGTTATATATAATGTTATTACTTACTAGTTTGTTTACACAGTGTCCATTTAAAATTTAAATACACAATAGTCAATACTAAGTTTTAATAATGATAGTTTGTTCACTTTGTTGCACTTAATGATGCACCGTTATCACAAAAATAAGTGGCAAAAACCTTCAGTTAATAGACAAAGTTCAATTTTGGCAAATTGTGGTGCAAAAACAAAATATTGTCAGCTTTATGCGGTGCTAGCCTACTTCGTTTCTCCGTGGAAATGTTCCTGCCTCGCTAAACACGCGCTCTGAATACACACTTGAACTGGGTGGGCTCAGATACTTCAACACGACTTTAAATATGTTGGGGTAAACATGTTTCCTTGCCTGCCACCAAACGACGGACACGCCTGCAATGACTGGAGCGGAAGGGCGAGAAAGGCGTTGACTTCTTCTTCGACATCGTTGTCAATAACGAAACTGCTATCGTTTGACGCGTCGGCCACGATCTCGTCAAAGCAGGACCATAGATCTTGATGAGGTCCAGCGCTGCGTGTCTCTTTCTGGGTGGCGGTGGTCTCCGACGTGATTACTTCCGACTCAACCGAAGAACGTTCGAGTAAACTAAGTTCATTCACCAGCGCAGTACGACCATCACCTCGCCCTAACTTTGTTTTGAATCTGGGATCCACTGTGGTAGCCAAAACATAATTGTTGTCCACAAAGGTTGTTTGAAACCTTTGCTCTAAAGCGCTACTCAGCTCGTCGCGCATAGTTCCGACACCAGCTGTCTTTCCCCTGTCGTCTTTGCTCAAGAACTTCTTTAACACGGTTATGGCAGGAATCACCTCCGAGATGCACGAGTTGTTTTTGCTCATCAGCTTCGTGTACTCAGCAAAGGGTTGCAGCAGGCGAAGGACCTTTTCCATGAGGGACCATTCATTGGACGACAGTGTTGCAATCGGTTTCTCCGTCGAATAAAGCACAACTGCTCTTTTATTCTCTAGCAGCGAGTCCAACATGTAGTAGGTTGAATTCCACCTGCAAAAAAAGTCACATATGGCTCACATTAATAAACAATACTTTAGTCTTAGAGTGTATATAAATTAATATAATTTATATTTTATAATTAAATTAAATAATTGCCTTTATACTGTACCTTGTTACCACGTCCTGAATTAACTTTTTCTTTGGAATGCCAAGATCTTCTTGGATTTCTGCGAGTCTGCTGCATCCAAGCGCAGAGTGGTGGAAGTGGGTGACAATTATTTTCCCCTTCGAAATCATGTCCTTGACACTTCGTTGGGAAAAAATGGCATCTTTGATTGCTAACTGGAGAGTGTGGATGAAGCATGAGCTGTGCACCAATCCGGCCAACTCGACAGCTTTTGTGATGTTGCTTGCGTTATCGGTGACAACGATATGGCATCTCGACGAATCAATACCCCATTTCGACAGCATGGTATTAAACTTCTCGGCAATTCGCTCGGCGGTGTGACTCCCGGGAAAGAAACTTGATTGGAGAACGATTGACTGTCGTGGGACCTCAGCTCGATGCTGATCAATCCAGTGGGCCGTCATGCTAATGAATGCGTCGTTGGTGTGAGAGCAAGTCCAAATGTCTGACGTAAAAGACATATGCTCTGCTCCCTCCAACAGTTTTCCAACAGCAGCTTCTGCTCGTTTGACCAAGCTTGGAATAACAGTTTCACTAAAGTGGTGCCGACTAGGTATTTTATATTTTGGAGACACGTGATTCATGAGACGCACAAAGCCCAAGTCTTCGACAATCATAAACGGTTGGTTGTCCAGAACTATCATTTCACCTATCAAGTTCGTGATATGTCGGGCAGGAGGACTGTTTATATCCCATAGGCGACAGGCTTCGAAACTCTGTTGCAAGGACAACTGACTTTTTAATTTCTTCCTAATTGTTGTTGTTGTGGAATCAGTTTCTTCCTGTTTTCGTTTTTCCGCGACACTCTTTTGTTCTTTTTCATTTGCTGACAGCTCAAGGAATTCTTTGGGATGCCTACGAAGGTGATTTCGGAGATTCGTCGTGTTAAAATTCTTGTTCTGTTTGCCTCCTCGGCTTAAAACTGTACGGTCTCCCTTTTCTTTGCAAACATTGCACATCGTTTTTTCGTGTTGTCGCCTTCCACTATCTGAAAATATGCCCAAACACCGCTCCTAGGAGATTGGGCCATCGCTGTCTTGTGTTGTTAATGTCTTAGCATTACTGTTACGAAAAAAACCTAACAGAGCGAGCTTTTATAAGAAAAATATAGCCGGATGATGTCACCACCCTAATGAGTCATTAATGAGTCATTAGTGCTGATATTAACAATAACAAAGGACTGCAAAGCGTCTGCGAAGGCGGACAATAACAAAGGCGGTCACGGAGAGTAATAAAAATAGATAGAGTATCATTGTTTACTTTATTGCAATGTCTAAATATAGTTTGTTTATCAATACATCCTATACGCTTTCATTTACAAATCATATGCGACTTAGTTTACCAGTCAACTATGACATATAAGTTTTTTAAAAGTATTTATATGTCAATAGACAATAATTTGCGAACTTGGTGAAATTTTAAGTGCTATATATATACCGTTTTAAAATTAAACGTACAAGTCGCAGAGTCAAAATCCAGTCGCTTGGCGTCAATATTTGATACGCTGTGTGAATGTAATCACTGTGAAATATAAACAACT
This sequence comes from Trachythela sp. YZ-2020, assembly GCA_016169945.1. Lineage (NCBI taxonomy): Eukaryota > Metazoa > Cnidaria > Anthozoa > Malacalcyonacea > Clavulariidae > Trachythela > Trachythela sp. YZ-2020. Next base: position 1,351,522 of record JADLSH010000164.1, on the reverse strand, counting down.
ATCTTGCGTTGTTCGTAAAAGCTGAATTTAAAGCATACATCGTTTATTTTATACTAATCGGTAATCGGCCGGTTATAGCGAAGTAATCGGCCGATTACCGATTATTTGAAAAGAGCCGATTAATCGGCTTTTCCGATTATTTTCCGATTAATCGGCTCATCTCTACTTAGCGAGCCTGCATTCCTTTTGACAATTATTCGCGTAGACCACGCGAGACAACACGCACAACTCAATGCGTGAAATTTCATGCCACTAAAAATGGCCGAGAGTGAAGACAACCTGTCAAATATTGAGTCAGAAGACAAAGAAATTGCATGTATATTAGACGGCAGACATGCAAAAAATACAATAAAGGCAACAAAAAATGCACTAAAAACATTTTCAGACGCAGTCGGGGATGTCGAAGGACTCGCAGATAAAAAAATGCTCGACGAAAGTCTGGTGAAGTTTTTCGCTAACGCGAAAAAGAAAGACGGTGCAAAATTTAAAGCAAATGCTCTTTTAACCTTACAAGAAGGCCTGAGACGGCATTATTTGGACAGTTTGGGCTATGATATTGTGAATGACAAATCATTTTCGTACAGTACAAAAGTTTTCAAAGCTGCTAATGAGGGCCCACAGTAATTGGTGTTAAACTGTTGTGTGTTTTTATTTTTATTTTGCATGTGTTTGGGAGTATTTAATTTATTCCCTAATTTGCAATATTGTTAGCATAGGCGAAGCTAAATAAATAAAACGATTTACGACGACAAGGTCTTGGTTCTGTCAAACACCACATCCCAATGACAAGAGCTGATATGACAAAACTATACAGTGGCGACACTGTTGTGTTTTACATGGATACTCCAAACGGCCTCCTGAACAAAGTGTGGTTTGAAGTTATGTATTTTCTATGCAGACGAGGGCAGGAAAATCTGAGAGGTATGACTATAGAAACGTTTGAGCTATCAATCGACAGCACGGGCAAGAGATATATCTACCAAAAGACGGATGAACTTGACAAAAATCATCGAGATACCACAACAGAAGCTGTGACACAAGGCAGAATGTACGAATTACAAGGTATGCGGTAGTATGGATGCATTTTATTTGTATGCTTATGAATGAATGAATAGTAAAGTTTGAATTTATTCTATTTTTTAGGAAACCCTGCTTGTCCTATAGAAACATTTCTGAAGTATAAAAGTAAATTGAACAAAGATATTAATGCTCCATTCATACAATGTTCCATATACAAACCATTCTATTCGTTCAACAGCTATAACAGTTTTGGATGAAGCCAGTTTGTCTTTTAAAACTTAGGTGCCATAGTGAAAGTTTCTATTTGCAAATTAACGTTACTTTCTCTCACTTTTTAACAGGATACGAAGCCAGGCATATCATGGCTATCTCAGGTCATAGGAACGAAGCTAGCATCAGGTCATATTCTGCGCACGTATCAGAGGAGCAGACACGAAGGATATCTGAATCTTTAACCCACTGCCGATGATAGAGCTGTTGATGTCTATCGACGTCCTGCAATATCTGTTTCACCTGCAAGAAGATCGACCATACTCAATGATTCTGACCTTCCTTCTACACCCAATTTAAACCAAATAATGAATACAGTCTTATCACCTGTAATGTCCACATCGACAGATGTCTTCAAATACAACAGATTTGATGGCTGTACGATTAACATTAACGTTCAAAAAGAACAATTTGACAGCTCATAACACTTAATTTATTAGATTGTTCAATCCTAATAACTCTAAAGTAACCTCAACCTAGATCGTTACGTTTTCTATTACATGCAGTGTTAATAAAATGATGATTCAACCATGTATTTCTATTTTTTCTGTAGCCTATTTTTTTGGTATAATATATCATTAATAGACCCTCTGCTTGGGGGATTCAGGAAAATATTACCCTCAGTGATGATATCAGATAATTGTACATTGTATATTGTATTCAGGGCCGTAGTGAGGGGGGGTATTGGGGGGGTGACGCACCCCCCCAACTTTTTTGAAATTGGAATATTCGGAAAATTGGGTTACTCATTCGGAAAACTACGGCAACATTGGATAAACAAAATCTAAGTCAGTAAGAGTGTTTACAAAAAGAACAAAATCCTAACATTCCCATTATCGCATGGATAAGAAATCTATATTTGTCGGTTTATTAAATGCATAACACCTTTTGCTTTTTCTAGTGTCTATTATTTCCGGATTTAAACAGGCTCACCACCGCGCAGGGTGTCCGTTTTCACTTTTCCGCAATCTGGCCAATTTCCGTAAAAAAAGTTGTTGAGGAACTTTTCACAATTCACATGCATATCCAAATATCGAGTTTTGTTTAACGTTATGCCTCCGAAAAAGAAACGCTTTAAAGTAGAATGTCTCGTTTGTCACGCTACATTTGACTCGGACTGTCCGAGGAAACACAACGAATTGTGTCATGCATAGCACTCATCTGAAAGCGCACAAGAATATTGGGTTTAAAGTCGCTGGCGCACCAGATAAGTTAGATAACCCATTTAAGGTGCGTTTTATAATTACATTTTGTTACTTTTTAAGAGGTAGTTAGGTAGTAGTTCAGTTATGAGTCTATACCTATGATGAGTAAATTGATATAAGGCTTAACAGTTGGTCCCGAAGACGACTGAATTAGCGCAAAACGTTGCCGTTGTGAGTCTGGCAGTCTGTGTGTTTGCATGGTTTACCGGTTTCACTAAATATGGTTGGTTTATACAATCATACATTTGGTGAATAGGAACAGTAGGAAATTACTAACATGAATATATATCTGTGATATTTATGTAAATATATTCTTTTAAAGATCAATCTCTTATCCTTTACAAGTTACTGAATGAATGAATGAAGTGTATGTTGTTTGAATAAAATATGTATGACTTATACAATTTACGGCTAAAGTAGACTTGTAGAATATTACTCCATCATGGGCAACAGTGGGATAACCTTGAGCAGATACATGAAAAGATTTTATAATAATTCAACATGGCGTATGGTCGTGTCTGTCTTTGCTCCGCAAAATGTTCAGATTTTCATAGAAAAAGTTTGAATCCAGATGCTTTCCTTCCTCATAAGGATAAGCTAGATTTAACCTATGACAGCAAGCATTTACAATGGAATAAAAACTTCGAAGACCTAAAATATTTCTTCGAGACAGTTGTTGGCTTAAATGGAAAATGGATATCGCCGAATGGGAAATCTAAGAAGCTATCAAATTGCATAGCTAACATAACAATTACTTGGTATTATGGTAAACAAAGAACACTCCTATTCCAGGCAAAGGAAGGGTATTTGCTGAAAGACTTTTTTATAAAGGTTTGTGAAGCGAGCTCTAGGTTAAAGTACTCATAACCTCAATCTTTGCCTAAGCAAGCTGATTTCTATGAAGTGGCTTGTGCTGTGACTGCGTCCGTTGAAAGAACTATTACATCTAACGCTGAGAATTTAACCAACCTGTCTAATATCGATGACTTAAGTAATATATCTCAGACAGATGCTCTATTTAATATATCCAAAATCTATGATATACTGACAAGCTCTAATGTTTCTACTGTAAAGGAACTTGAAGACTTTATTGACAAGTCATTCCGTAATGCTTGTGGGGCTGCCTGATTTTGCCCAACCGACGGACACGTCTACTCCAGCCAAACAACACCCTGATGGAAATCTAGCAAAACTTGAATCACAATTTTTCACATTTAAGGAAAATGTTGAAGCACAGCTGCAAAGTTTATCTTATAAACTCTCTGAGCAGAATAACATCATTAATTCAAATAAACAAGAACTATGCAAATTAACCTGTGAAAATTTACATCTAAAATCATGTATCTCAGAGTTAGAAGTAAAATTGCTGTCAACGAATACATCAAATGCGAACTGTAGTCTGGGTCTGTATAGTGAATTTGTATCTCATTAACTGGCAATGCGCCCTGGAATTGGCAAGGGGGTAACTGGCAATGTGCCTGAATGCGCCCGAGATTGGCATGTCAACTTCCGGGCACGATTGCCAAGCAAGTGTTTGACAGGTTGCCTAGCAACCAATACGAATGTAGAACGCGATCGGGTTTGTAGAACGCGATCGTAGAACGCGATCGGGATACGAATGTAGAACGCGATCGCCCATTGGGCGAGGAAATAGATCGAAAACTCGCAAAGATTTTCAAGTTTAAAATTATATTTTTTTACAAAAACTTTACGCAATGGCTATGTGTTACAAGAAGGGAATTTACAGAAGTTTTAAGGGCGAAAAAGACGAGGATTTTCAAGAGTTCAACATAGAAAATTTGGTTCAAAACGAAAGGGAACGTGTCAGTGTTTTTGGTAAAGTTCTTGTCGAAATCCATTCGCGAGATTTTGAGCCTAAAACATGGGTATTTTTCTGAATTTTATGGAAAATAATAGTCGGAAATCACAAGGAACACGAACACCAAACACAAGTGAGTAGATACGATCTTTTTTGAGCCTGTTTTCGAATAGAAAAGTTTTGAAAAAACTCCCAAAATTCGACAGCATTTTAGCAGGTTAAATCTAGTTTAAAGTTATCCTTTTAGAAGAACTGTTCGTGCATGTTTATGGCATTATTTTGACTGTTTTCGTTACCCTACTGTTGGTCTTCTTGTCCAAGTTGTGAATTTAGCAAAAGTGTATTCAAACCACTACACGTTTTACCTACTATGTGCATATGTCGTCTTTTTGGCATGAATACTCCTAGTAAAATCACATTAAAACTAAGTAGAATGATCCACAATGACCGCCCATCTATTTTTGTAAACTTTGTCTCAGAACGACCACTAATTTCAGAGATATTGTGGCTTAAAACCAGTGTTATTTTGTGAAATAAAAGCTATATTTTTGAGGTGTTTATCTTTTCAAAAGTGCACACGAGAAAATATGGAAGCTTCATGTTTACTCCCGTCTGAAAAGCAACCAGATATTGAGGACCATATTTCATCATTTTATAGCAATATAGAACACCTAAATATTAAATTATGCATTTCATTGGAGTATGAAGATTGTATTTTTACACGATTGTTCCCTTTTGAGTAGAGAAATAAACAGCTTTTTTGTTTTGTCACCGCAAATTGCGTTTGAATATGTCGGTTGTCAAAGTCTGGTTTAAAAACACCTCCCCAAATGCCCGCTTTTCTCGCTCTTCTCATCCTTTGTTTATATTAAAACAGATAAATTATTGTACTATTTGTTTTATCAAATATATTTGCGTGAATTTAAAACTTTGAGGAGGTACAATCACTGCGTTTTGGCTTATAGATGTTTTGACCCGTGAACAACAACATACTCTTATCCATTTTATGTTGTAAACATGAGGTCCTGGACTAGGCTCAAGATAATTTATTTTAATTTTTGATCATTTTCTAATTTATATCCTAAAAGATGAAAATTAGTTTTAATACAAATATGTACCAACCCAGCAATTTAATTTTTTTTTGCCATTTATGTAGGGTTATGGAGATATTGAATGAAGACTTTATTTAACGAGAGTTATACACATGCCAGTTTACACTGATAAATTTGTGGCTCTCAAACTATTCTAATATACTAACTATAAACCTATGAACTAATGTTTATATACTGTACATATTTCTAAACTCAGGTTAAAAGACTATTATACTATTTTACATTTATTATATATATAAGATTATATGATAAAATGATCAATGTTTTCGTAGCTCTCCTTAAAAAGCAGTTTCATGTTGTGTTTAAATGATGCCACAGATTCCTTTTCATGCACTGTCTTGGGTAACTGGTTCCATTGTTTTATGGTCGTAACAGAAAATGTACGACCACCTTCAGTTTCTCGCTTATACTTAGGACACAGGAAGTTAAGATTACTATATCTAGTAGCTCTACTATTTACACTAGAATTTAGTTTTAACATATTCGCTAAATAGTCAGGAGATTCACTGTTAATGCGTTTATAGGCTATTGTTGCTTTAAGTATCTTCACATCATTGTAATATGGGATCCAGTTTAGTTTCTTAAACATATTAACATATTATGTGTCCAGATCTAAAATCACCCGAGCTGCTCTCTTCTGTAACTTTAAAACTCTGTTTAAGTTTTCCTTTGAGGTAGTTGTCCAAACAGCTGATCCATAGAGTATTATTGGTTTTATCATAGCATTATAGTAAAGAATGCGCTCTCTATGTGGAAGGCAGCGCTTTATTTTACTGAGTACCGCGATTCTCTGTGATAATTTCTTGCATAGATTGTCTAAATGTGCATCAAAGCTCAGTTCATCATCGACCGTAACTCCAAGATATTAGGTGTCATGAGAGGCAAAATGTTAGTGCTATAGAATTTACCCAAACCAAAAATTCTCACTCAAAAAATTATCTATTTACTAATGCAAGCTTATATAAACTAAATTAGGTAAATTATATATCACTCTTGTCTTATTCGAAAAATCAGAAAGTTTTATAGAAATGTTTTTGAGATATTGCCAATTTTGTGATTGCCCTCGAATTCAATGAAGAATTCGCCATATTGCTTGCCAGTTAAAGGGGTGGAAATGTTGCAACAGTCTGCCAGTTAATGAGTTAAAGAAAAATCTCTCCCAACTGTAAATGCTGATGTCTGTATTACACTTCTAGTCGCTGTTCACCTGAAACTAATAACAGTCAAGGAAATGTTAATCAACCAACCGCAGACTTTGACCTTGATCCTCATCTGTCTGAAATGAATAATCACTCTAATGAAACAGTACAGCTCTCAATTGCTATTACCAAAGAACGAGCAGCTACCCAAATCTCTCAAGCGACCAATGATAACAACAATATAGAACCAAATGCCGGCAATTTTTTCGTCTTAGCAGCTTCCCAACAGAACAATATCGAATGGTTAGGTCGCTTACCGCTGATTGATACACCAAACCAGGATAACCGAACTATGTTTTCACAATCTCCTCAGAAAATTTCGCCTTTGAACAGAAATGTTATGCCAACAACTCCCATTCTTAGACAATCATACTCTGATAATGGTCATAAACGCTTTAATATTCAGCAGATTATACTACTCCTCATCTGTGTGGGAAAACACATCTAACAAAAACGTCGTCAAACTGCAAAGCGTGCGGAACTTTGCTGCAAGAATAGTCGCTGGCAAAAGGAAATTTGACGTTACGTCAACTGAATTGGCTACCCGTCAGTTATATGCTGCATTATAAAGATGCAGTTATGACCTTCAAGTGTTTAAAAGGTTTAGCTCCATCATACCTATCAAGTAGATTTTCATACCGATCAGACACACACGACCGTAACACAAGAAGGAAAGATGAATTAGATGTCCCACTTTATAGGACGGCTGTTGGGCAGCGTTGATTTTTGTACAGCAGAACAAATTTATGGAATAATTTACCGAAGGATATAAAAGAAACTTCCAGTCTGGAAATATTGGACTGCTTAATACTTGTAATACCCTTTTTAGCACTCATGAATTTCAACAATTTTAAATAGTTCAGATATTTTAATAATTTTCAATGTGTAAATATAGCTATTTTAGTTAAAACATACATTATGATATTACTGTAATTATTTCTGAAAAACCATATTTGGAGAATATACATCAATAATAATAATAATGTATGCTTAGCGTACCTATTTTTAATTTCCTTAAACCAGCACAACGTGCGTCGAGTGAAAGGGGCCATTCCATTTAATATCCCCCTATAGACGAGATTTTCTGACGGTGGTGGAAATATGGAGATGAGATTTCCGAGGGGTGATGAAAACGTAGACACAAGAATGCAAAAGTCACCTCAACAGCAGCCAATTAAAATGACATAAAATATAAGGAAATCCCCTCTTCCTGGTAAAAGGAAAGCGGATACAACATTTCAATGTGTGATTAAAAGTCACTTATTATTACGGCCGAAAGTACAAAGAAAGAAGCGTTGCTCTAAGTACACCAAAGACAAGTCAACCAAAAGACAAAAACATAGTTGCCAAAATACCCTCAAATGAACCAGAAAAATGTAATATACAGTAATGTAATTTTTTACAGTAAGAGAAAAAGCTTCTTTAAACGACACAGATGATAAAAAAGATAAAAGAACAGCAAATAATACAAGCAACATTGATGGTGAAAGTTCTATTGAAAACCAGGATGAACTTTTTCCATTGTCCGGTCCAGACTTTCAGTGGTACAAAGAAAGAGGGATTATCGTTTTGAGCAATATGGCTAGAAACGAAGAGAGAACAAAGAGTTCAGTTATCATGGAGAATAAAGAAATTAGAGGGCTTCTACGTGGGTCTGTCAAGGGAACGCTGAACGAAAATATTGAAACGCTGATAGAGCATCTAGCAGCAGCCGGATCTCTAAAGCAGCAAGAACATATTTGAGTGTGATGATTTCCCTTGCCAAGTATATTATACACAATGGCTTAATAGTGATGATGCAGGATGTTGCTAAGAGATATAAAGAACTTAAAGATTAAAAAAGTCTAGCTGCATTGAATCTTCACGAATGCTGGAACCCGTGGCAAAACACCTCAATGTTTCTCAAGTTTATGTAAATGAAAAGGGTACATTATTGAGAACCGTGGAGCAGATGTCATTAAACTAATTAATTATTTAAACAATATAAGGATAATGGATGAAGCATCAATAAATGATAGAGTAAAACAAGCTATTGGTGGTAAATACATTTATAAAATAACTGAAGTAAATAGAGCATGCTGATTGGTCAATACCCATGCAGGATGAGAGAATCGTGCTTTTCGAACATCTTGCTACAACCCGCATGTAAGAAACAGAGAATCATGCATGGAAATCAATACGGTATTCCTTTAATATGTTATTTACCTGTGGTTGCGAGGTGCGGATGAGAAAAACTGTGCCCGAGGTCTTGAAAACGACGTTTTCAAGACAGAGGGCACAGATTTTCTCATCCGGACCGACGCTGCCGGTAAATAACGCGTCTATTTTTTATCATATGTAAAATTTAAGAATTTATTAAAATTGAAAATTCCAGTGTAGCGAAATAATTGAGATCAGTGCAATTATGAAATCAAAGCGAGGCTGACAAAACTTGAACGTTGAAAGAAAACACAAAGACTTTTACTCAAGAAAACTGGCAAGAAACTCTGAAAAAAACATAGCGGCAGAAAAGCATAGGAATGAAGGTTTTGGCCTGGTTTTCTGGTGTTCAGTGTTGCTTCGACAAGGATATCTTCGTGTTTACTTGCTTTGCCCAAAAAAAACTCAAAGTGAATCATGCAGCTGTGAATGCATGTGTTTTGACTTCAATCAACGCTTTCTACTAAAACTGGACAATGAACAAGGCATGCTGTAATTGTTTTCTGGTCGTTTGACAATAAAAAACATATAGCCTCAACTTTGTTTGCCAAGGCTTTAATTTTTTTGTTTACAATATGTATGCGAAAAGTACTTGAACAAATGGGCAGAAAAATCATGTTTTCACTACAGTTGGTCCATGTTTTTAAGTATTGGAGAAAAGTTTTTTCTTCTATGATATCTGTTTAAACTGTATTTTTTTAACTTTAATGTGGACAAATACTGAAATACATGAGCATTTAAAACAAGTGTATTAGTTTTCTCAGCGCATCTTGCTTAGTATGAAGCCTTTAGAGTTGATGCAATTCATTCATTTCAGAAATCCAGATAGTGGGAGACTAAAGAACATCAGAAGCTCCATCAATCCCCTTGTGAGAACGTGGCTGGCTCACTTAGCAAGGGTACTTTGCTAATCTATCACAGAAATCTTTTGCTGAATATCATAGCAAACGAAATCCTGTGGAATGTGTTCATGCTGTCCAAAATCGTGCTTTAGCTAATGAGGTTTTCAAGAGTAACGCTGTTCACAAAGAATGCAGAATCGGGGATGAGAACATCGTGAGAACACAGAGCACATGACTATTGAAGTACAACAATGTCTTTCTCACGTGCAGTATGGTGGCCATCCTTTGTAGTCTTATGTGGTATTGGGAAGGAAGATAACTTTATTTTTTATGACGAAGGTCACCTTGTATATTTCCTGGCAAAGAGCGAAAATTTAAAGAATGAAGATGAATCTGAATGCCAACCAGTAAGAAATTACTTATGGGAAGAGCTCACCACAATATGGGACTTAGATGAAAATTTTGTTGGGACATATAGGGAGGACTTACCAAATCTTAGAAAACAGTTTTGACGAAGAGGGGGAAAGAACATGTTGGATGGACAAATACTCGGCGACAATTTTCAACCCAGAATCTGACTATTGGGATAAGCAAATGTTCAAACTGCAACCCATTCTGGATTGTGCACGGTGGTTTACAAGTGGAGGCTAGTTACATTATTTACCATTGCAAAAACTACAGTTACTTAACACTGAAGTCATCAATGAAATGCCGGGTGCCTAATAGATGGCATATTGCCTTCTGTTTCATTTCTAAATGTGCCAGTGGGAATAACTCTTGAATCACGTTTTAACCCAGATGCAGTTAGAAATTGGAGCATACAAACATGACAAATCTACTGCCACGACACAAGATAATCAACATCAATTGCATGACAATATTGCAATGTTTCTCCCAAGAGAACACCCAGTTTAATTGTAAAAACATAGATTATATGTTGAAACAGTTTGATATTAAAATCATAGATTATATAAATATACACTTTATATTAAAAATAAAAATCATTATATATTATATATTTAAACATTTTGATATTAAAAACTCAAAACAAAGTTCTTATTGTATCTTGTCTTTTTTCACAGAAAAGTCAGCTTTTGTCCTGTTTATTTTGTAATCGCAAATTCATTACTACCTCCGATCACTGGTCTGTTTGCAATGTAATTTTTCGAGGGGCAAATAAATTATTTATATCTCGTTCACAAAAATCACAAAAAATGGTCTTGGTTTGAACAAGGTTTGAACACTATTTTTCCGTCCATTGGATCAATCTTATATGACGCAACCATCGTTAATAACAGTTTGTCAAATGATGAAATATAAAGTCAGCAAAACATGTTGAAATTTATATCATTTCTCAAAATAGTTATTTAATAAAAACCTTCCTGTTGAAAGAAAGATGTGTGTTTATTGTGAAATTCCTTCAAGTATTAAAGATTCTGAATAGCCCATGCTTAAAATGATCCACATGCAGAAGTTCATCATCGTAGTTTTTCCTTGTATGACGAGAAGTTTTCTTAGGTCAGTTTCTGTGACTGTGGTGTCGACGGTCGCTGCTGGACGATCTGCTGTTGTTACTAGTCGAGGATGAACTGAGTTCCGACTCACTTGTTGAGCTGTTGCCGTGTGATTACATTTACTTTTTTATTACTTTTACTACTAGTTGGAGAATGATTCTGCTTTGTATTTTCGTCAGTTCCCATGGTTTTTCGTTTTGTTGAATTCAGACTTCGACTTTATACTTTGTGTTTGTGTGACTTTCGTGTCATTGTTTTTGATAGGCATTAATTTTCATCATCCTCGGGGTTAATGCTTTTCAAAAACCTGATGCTCACTCCGGCTCTAGAAATTATTAATACTGTCCAATTCTTCTTGAAGTTGCTTTATGACGGCGCGTATCATTTAGGCACTCTTCCATGCTAAAAAGCCATGAAAATACACACACTGGCGATGTACCCTACAAATGTGGTGTTTGCGACCAGCAGTTTGCGGATCCCAGCAATCATCGACGGCACATGCAAATGCACAGTGAGATAAAGCGGTACGAATGCAGTTTGTGGGAAGAATCTTGCGAAGAACGAAATTGAACGAAATAAAACATACATACTCGTTTGATATTACAGTCAAACCGGGTTCTCTTGCGAGGAACATTGCAATATTGTCACACATAAACCAATTAAATGCTCCGAGTAATTGGATTGGATCTTCTTTTTTCTAGTAGAGTAGAGGCTTTGTTTACAAAACTGGTTGTGAATTTAAATTTGCTAGCGTCGGTTGCAAATTGCTCACATCAATCTCCAAATTTTGTGGTTGAAAGAAAGATGTGTGTTTATTGTGAAATTCCAGTATTAAAGATTCTACTAATTTTCATCATCCTCAGGGTTCATGCTTTTATAAACTGATGCTCACTCTGGCTGTGGAAATTATTAATACTGTCCAATTATTCTTGATCGTTCTTTTTCTTGATGGCGCATTTCACGGCACATTATGTATGTGAAATATCGTTTAGGCACTCTTCCATGCTAAAAAGCCATGAAAATACACACACTGGCGATGTACCCTACCTTAGACCTAACCAGGAACAGCTGCGAAAAATGCAACTATAAGTCCCTGGCAGGAATTGAAGCTGTGGCCCTGCGATTTTTTGGTGCAGCGCTCTAACCAACTGAGCTACAGAGTCCAGCTGTCGAGCTCTAACCACAAGTTCATGTATATATATGATGGTAATGCCATGTTAGGTTATGGGTAAATATTAAATTTTGTTGGCATCTCACTCGATTGAATAATAGTTGAAAGGTTTTTGTAGATGGAAATTATCGAGTGTAAATTATATAGAAAAACTATAGGTCCCTGGCGGGAATTGAATCTGCGGCCCTGCGATTCCGGTGCAGCACTCTAAGCAACTGAGCTACAGAGTCCAGCTGTCGAGCTCTAACCACAAGTTCATGTATATATATGATGGTAATGCCATGTTAGGTTATGGGTAAATATTAAATTTTGTTGGCATCTCACTCGATTGAATAATAGTTGAAGGGTTTTTGTAGATGGAAATTATCGAGTGTAAATTCTATACGTTTATTAGACCTAACCAGGAACAGCTGCGAAAAATGCAACTATAGGTCCCTGGCAGGAATTGAACCTGCGGCCAGGGACCTATAGTTGCATTGTTCCTGGTTAGGTCTAATAAATATATAGAATTTACACTCGATAATTTCCATCCACAAAAACCCTTCAACTATTATTCAATCGAGTGAGATGCCAACAAAATTTAATATTTACCTCAGGCAGATTAATGCTTGGCTCTGCCATGGCTGTACCCACACTTGACTCGATATGTCCGCACGAGTTGCGCGCGTGATTAAACATGTCTAGCATGTTGCCAGGAGGAATTCATCTTGACAGCTATATTAAGTATCCGAATGTGTTTTGGCGTTCGAATCAAACTGAAATTCAATAAATATGAGCTATTGGATTAGTTTAGATTATAAAAACCAGCAGGGAGGAGTAAACCTTTAGGTTTTCGAGTAAAATTGGCCGTTTTATAGTTTAATATATTATATGCAATATGCGGCGACCTTTGAACTTTGATATATAAAGCTTGCTATTGCGCATTTATGTCTGAATAATTCAGCACCGATTTGTGATTCCTCTTTAGTTTCCCACAGAAAAAAAACATTTGAAATACAAATAAATACCCAGCGTATGGTTGATTCAAACTTTTGTTGGGTGATGATGTTTAAGTGTGACATATTTCTCTTAAGGGAGCAATTAATGTTGTTGTTGAAATATAGTATCCTATAAAGACTGCATTCCTGCAGAATATTTTGCTCAATATATAAATGAACCTCGAAATGAACAACAGTAATATTTGCACATTTCTTGTTCGCATTGATCTGTACTTATCATGCATGTTTTACTTATCTTGTCTCTGTTCCAAGCATATTATCTGAATGCACTTGCAAATGGTTTATTAGTCATTGTATAGTTGTATTTCATATTTTGTTTCACGGCAGGGGCCTATAATGATAATGGCGTGCGCGAATTCATCACGCGAAAAACACGTTGGACTTGTCGACGCATAAGACAACGTTAATGTGGGTCGTTAATACGTAGATTTTGCCTGGAATACAGCCAACTTTGGTCCTACAATTAGACTTGTAAACATTTTAATCTGGAACGATCGTTTTAGTGCAAATTATATTGACATTGTGCGAGACATTGTTGTATTCACAGCAATATTTTCATACCAATGGCATAATCTTCAAGTTTCTAATTACAACATTGTAGTATAAGAGCAAAAGATTGCGTGATAATAGTTTTGTACATATCCATGAATGTTTAGTGCGTCGACAAGCCGTGTTTTAAAACTTTAAGTTAATTTCCATTATCACCGCTTATATCTTGTCACATGACCAGTTTCCATGGAAACCAAATGGTTGAAAAATATCGGCACTTCATTTCCAACATCCCACCAAAAATTGAGAGTCATAGTTTACTTTGTTAATTTTTTATTCATTTTTATATATTTTTTCTATTTTCCCACTCTTTACGAAATTGGAGCCAGGCATTAATGCACCTGAGACCCATAACCTAACATGGCTTTACCATCATGTATATACATGAACTTGTGGTTAGAGCTCGACAGCTGGACTCTGTAGCTCAGTTGGTTAGAGCACTGCACCAGAATCGCAGGGCCGCAGGTTCAATTCCTGCCAGGCACCTATAGTTGCATTTTTCTCAGCTGTTCCTGGTTAGGTCTAATAAACGTATAGAATTTACACTCGATAATTTCCATCTACAAAAACCCTTCAACTATTATTCAATCGAGTGAGATGCCAACAAAATTTAATATTTACCCATAACCTAACATGGCATTACCATCATATACCGGGTGTCCCAAAAAAAAGTACTCCGGTTTGACTCATAATAACTTCTAAACGAGTGACGCTATTAAACTGAAATAACTTTCATTAGATAAATGGAAGAATAACTTAGATTTTGATATATTACAGTTGTATTTTACTTACAAATTCACAGAGATATTAATGTTCAAAATCGGTAGCATATTTCTAGATGTGTCTAAAGTTAGCGAAAATCGGCATATCAAATATTAATCCAACTTTGCTCAACTTAAAGACATATCAGGCTAACTTATATTTCAATAAATTATCGTAAGGGTTTGTAAGGGCCATAGCGTAGATTTAGATAACTTACATGTAAGTTTTAGCTCATTGTTTCCTGGAATACTAACGTACGAAATTATGCAAGTATTTGATAGATCTTTAAAAACTTAAAAATACCTGAAAGACCAAGGGCAAGGGGTCATAAGTTTTTCTTGAATCTTTTTCATATTTTGGGCCACAAAACAAAGTTGATTATTTCTAGGTTAGAGTAGGATGAATATTGTTCTTTAATTAAGAAAATAATACTGCCTTTTTGCAAATATACATTACAGTATCAGTAGACATTTCGAGCACTGATTAAACTGATAATCTCACACGTGAGATTATTTATGATAATCTCACGTGTGAAAATTATCACTTTTTAAGTTTATGAAAATGGATATTTTATTTAATTTTATTTTGTTTGAAAAGACTGTCCTTTATATAATAAACAGAAAAATACATGGATGCTTGGAAATACCAGATTTATTTCTTGTGTTGAACATGATATTCACCTGTCGCGCGCCACCGTGAGATATCATGTTCAACACTCGAAATAAATCTGGTATTTCCGCGCACCCATGTATTATTCTCTATATAATATAAAATTATATTATAATAAATTTTCACATAACTTTAACGTTTGCAATACCTGAATATGTAATATCAAATAAATGTCAAAACAAAATTAGTAATGAATTACTGGAAATTTCAACTTGTGGACATGGTCATGGAAATGTTTTATTTTATACAACTGAAGCTGCACTCAAATACTGCATTTTTCATACGTACGTACGTACGTACGTACGTACGTACACGGAAAACTTTAATTCCTTCTAATTTTTATTTAGCTATAAAATACGTGAACAAATAGATATTAAATCATTCACAGTACTAAATGCTACACAGTCATTCATGTGGCTGTTCGGCTGTTCCATAAATAACATTAACTCGATTTAGACTTTCTTGTGTAGACATACGTTTGAAAAACGCAGCACTGGAAAGCACCCTTTATTAACTAAATAACAATATTATTAAAGTTCATATATATTATCTACATACTTTGACAAGGTTAATAAAGTCTATACCCATAGATCGTATAACTCAACAGCAGTACAGCACTACAAATGTTATGCAAATGTTAGCAAAATTTATGTTAAAATCTTAGCTAAAAATTATGGATACATTCAATGCATTGTTTAAATTTATTAAATGCATTTTTGGTAAGCCGACAATAAATGCAGACCGCGTCAGTTTAAACCAAGGGCAACAAAACAACTGTCAGGTAGAACATGAGAAGCCTTTAATTTGCAACACTTGTCATCAGAAGCCTTTGCAACATTTGTCATGAGAAGCCTTTGCACTAACACTTCACATGAGAAGCCTTTGCAACACTTCCCATGTTTTGGCATTTATTCAAAATCACCTTATTCTGGCTATAATTTGTATCAAATATATAAAATATCTTGTCGTAGACTGTATACAAAAAAACAATAAATAACACCGCGTACTTTTTGTGGTTATCAAACTATAAATTCGTCTTGAAATCTACATAAGAAGCCTTGTCATGTCGCTTCCCATGTTTTGGTGTTTATTCAAAATTACCTTATTTTAAGATTTGTATCAAAATTCATTACAAAATATCTTGTCATAGATTTTTAAAAGAAAACTATTTTTAAAAGAAAACATTTAACCCGGTAACATAAATTAAATGACAAACGCGTACTTTTTGTGGTTATCAAACTATAAATTCGCCTTGTAATCTGCCGGCGTCTTGCACTGCGAGTTAATTATAATCAGATCCGCGTAAATGGAAACTCCTCTGACAAGCAACAAATCTCCATCGGTTATCTGGTATTCTCAAAAGTATATTAAATAAAAAGTATTACCTTATCTTCTTCCAACAAATGCGCGCAGAAGTTCGCACTTATTGAATACGCAGTGACGTATATCAGCCTTTAGAAACTTTAGTTCTATGCTAGTCTACGGGTTCCAGTTTTACTGAGAACTGAGAAGAGAGTATCAACGTTTTACTTGTCAGTACATTTAAATACTAAAAAATGTTGGGCAATTATTATCTCATCCACAGAATAGGAAACTTCCTATTCTGTGCCTCGTCCGTATTTTATACCCATATTCGTGTTTTATCCCCTCATCCGTGTTTTATCCCCATATCCGTGTTTTATCCCCTCATCCGTGTTTTATCCCCCCATCCGTGTTTTATCCCCTCATCCGTGTTTTATCCCCCCATCCGTGTTTTATCCCCTCATCCGTGTTTTTTTCTTTGGGGATACCTTAAGCAGCAAATTTGGAATGTACCACACGATCAGCAACCGCAGAATTTAGAAGAGCTTCGCAACTCAATTGTGACAGCATGCCGTAATCTAGAACAACGAATTATCCATGACTCCTTCGATGCAATGGTCTCACGGGCTAGGCAGTGCATTCGTGCTAGAGGACACACGATTCCGAACGAATAAATCTTGCTTGTATATTGTAAATAATAATACTTCGTTTCATAATAAACAATTTGTCAAGTGTCATTTATTTACTGCTAATATTGCGTGTTTCAGTTGAGCAAAAATTAATTAATATTTGATATGCCGATTTTCGCTAACTTTAGACACATCCAGAAATATGCTACCGATTTTGAACATTAATATCACCGTGAATTTTTAAGTAAAATACAACTCGAATATATCAAAATCTAAGTTATTCTTCCATCTATCTAATGAAAGTTATTTCAGTTTAATAGCGTCGCTCATTTAGAAGTTATTATGAGTCAAACCGGAGTACTTCGCAGCTGTTCCTGGTTCGCAGGTCTAATAAACGTATAGAATTTACACTCGATAATTTCCATATACAAAAACCCTTCAACTTATATACTTACATTTGATATTAAAATCATAGATTATATAAATATACACTTTATATTAAAAATAAAAAGCATTATATATTGTATGTTTAAACATTTTCATATTAAAAACTCAAACATGTTGAAATTTATATCATTTCTCAAAATAGTTACTCAATAAAAACCCTTTGTGGTTGAAAGAAAGATGTGTGTTTATTGTGAAATTCCAGTATTACAGTCAAACCGGATGTTCTCTTGCGAGCAACATTGCAATTTTGATTTGAAGATTGCTCTGAGCAATTTGCAACTGGTGTGAAAAAATTGCAAATTGAAATTCACAACCAATTTTGTAAACAAAGCCTCTGAAGGGCTACTAGCGAAAAGGAAGCTCCACTCCAATTGCTCGGATCATTTGATTGGTTTCTTCTTTTGCTACAAACCAAAAGAAGAAGAATTTTGTTACAAAATTGGTTGTGAATTTCAATTTGCAATTTTTCACACCGGTTGCAAGTTGCTCAGAGCAATCTCCAAATCAAAACTGCAATATTGCGTGACAATATTGCAATGTTGGTCGCAAGAGCACATCCAGCTGAAAGGATATCCAGGACAAATATACAGCTAGCGCATGGCGCATGGTTTCCGTTGCTGTCTCCGAATATTCTTGGTCTAAAATCTTACCTTAATCTCATCCGTATTATATAAATTTTAAATCAAATTGTACATAAAGTTCTGGTGGTCAACTTGGTGGACAGTTTTGTACGTGATTGCTACGAAATTTCATTAACTTTGGTTTTGATCGTGTTTGTTTGTGTGTATCGTTTTACGGATCGTATATTTATTGGACTTTTTATGTTATTGAAGTTAAAGTTTATCATTTTTTAAGTGAATATTATAACTGTATTGTGATCCTATGACATATTGTGAAGTTCTCGGGATTTGTGGTGGAATATTATTGAAATAATCGTCGTTTTACAGTGGGATTTACTATATATATTTTTACCGTTGAAGTTTTGAATTTAAATCCCGCTGCGTCCTTTGTCATGGCAACATCTATTAGCTACTAAAGCTTGGATTGCAGAATTTTCTCTTGCTTGATGAAAATTTAAGCTACAACTGACTGTCCGTGTTGCAGATTGTATACTATATTATTCAATTTATTTGTTTTTCAATGTCCTAAAGTTGGAAATTATTTACATATTTGCCGTCAATGTTGAGTTACCTGTTTGAACTTTTACATTACACTCCTCAATCGTAATTTGAGCTTTCCAACATGTACAGTATGTGCGGGGTTTACCCTTGAACATTATTTACATCGTTTTATAACATTTAAAATCATGATCTTTCTCAAAACAGTCTATGCAGTCTTTTTTACTTGGTTGATTTTCCACGTGCTTCATCTCAAAAATGAAAATCGTAAGAAATTATTTTACTCGTCAACAAGCCTTCTAACATCTCCTTGTTTTTCTCAAGCCTGTCGTATGAGAAAAGAATCGACGTCACTGTCTATTCTTCGAACAGCTCGATATGCTTCTGCTTTACTACAAAGATCATCTTTACCACTAATGTTGGTCCTCTTGGCAAACGACGTGCAATTAATTCCAGGTCCATCCCATCCTATTACTATTCTTGCTAAGCCGTGTAAAACTAATCCTAATGACCTTAAAGTTCTTTACTTAAATGCCCAAAATTTGAAGTCTTTCGTCTCTGTTGATAATAACTCTTCAAATAAAGTTTGCAAAATAACTTTACTGCAGGAATTGGTTCACGTGAATATGAAGTTGTCTGTATTAGTGAAACTTGGTTAAACAATACAATCCTTGACACAGAACTACTCCCAGGTCCATCAACTCCTGTTAGCACTGGTGGATGCTCCAATGGTGAAAGACTTTGTGAACTTATCGGCGATAATTTTCTGTATCAGTTTGTAGACGGCCCAACCCACCGTACTGGAAATAAGCTTGATTTGCTGTTTTGTAATCGTACCAACAACCTGTCCGGTGTACTAACTCTCTCCTGTGATGATCATAACTTTCCAACTGATCACTATACAATTGAATTCTTTATTCGCACGAAGTTCAGAAAAGCAAAACCTGTGTGGCGAACAGTCTATGATTGCAACCGAGCTAACTTTCCTGAACTTTGTAAAGCTTTGTCT
Organism: Trachythela sp. YZ-2020; assembly: GCA_016169945.1. Taxonomy (NCBI): domain Eukaryota; kingdom Metazoa; phylum Cnidaria; class Anthozoa; order Malacalcyonacea; family Clavulariidae; genus Trachythela; species Trachythela sp. YZ-2020. The sequence goes on along the minus strand of JADLSH010000164.1, from coordinate 1,331,688 downwards.
CAAACAGATCTTCATGGATCTCTTACAGACAACATTGATGAATGTTGGCAGCATTGGAAGGACTCATTTTTAGCAGTTGTATCAAATTATTCCGACCAACGTTGTAAAGGATACCACCTCTCCTCCCTGGATCGATGGAGAAGTATGCCATCTAATCCGAAAAAAGTACACTGCTTTACGCAAACGCTTGAAGAAAAGGCCTGAACGTAAGGTTAAACTCCGGACTTTGTGTCAGCAAGTCAAATATCTTATTCGAACGAAACATAAAAAGTATTTGCAAAAAATTGAAGCTTCATTTCAAGAAAATCCGAAATTGTTTTGGAATTACCATAAAGTGGTACTCCACCACCGTTCAGCATTGAATCCTGTCATATTGCACAACAATGAGACAACAAAGACCCCAAAACAAAAAGCAGAACTTTTTAATTCATACTTTTTCTCCGTTTTTCAACCACATAAAGCTTTATCTTTCCCTCAAGATTCACCTCTCTTGCTGTCGCATGTGGAACAACTGTCTGATATAACTGTCTCGGAACATGAAGTTGCGTATCATCTTGCACACTTGGATCCAACTAAGGCAACAGGCCCCGATGGAATTCCTGCTCGGGTGTCGAAGGAATGCAGTCATGCCATTGCCCCAAGTCTTTGCTCACTCTTTAATCATTCACTATATACTGGTACTGTTCCATCTGAATGGAAATCAGCTGATGTTTCACCAATTCATAAGAAAGATAAGAAAGAACTAGCTATCAACTACCGTCCGATTTCACTGCTATCTATCATCAGCAAAGTCTTGGAGCGATGCGTTTGTATTAGTTTCTATGAACATATCCAAGGTTTGATTAACGAAGCTCAGCATGGATTCCTTCAAGGTCGTTCTTGTGTTACGCAGCTTCTTTCTATGTTACATCGTATTGGACAATTGCTTGACAAAAATACCCAGATGGACATTCTATTTCTTGACTTTGCTAAAGCCTTCGATTCAGTGGATCATGTTATTCTTTTAAGAAACCTTTACAGCTGGTTCTCTAACTACCTGAATAACCTAACCCAGCATGTTGTTGTTGAGGGTGCTGCTTCATCATGGTCCCCTGTCACTTCTTAACGATCTTCCTGATGTAATTCCTGAATCTACTTGAACAGGACTGTACTCTGACTATACCAAATTATTCAGAGAACTATCTCAACTCTAGAGGATTGTTCACAGTTGCAAAAAGCTTTGTCGTGTGCGGATGTTTGGAGTAAGGATAACAACATTAACTTTAATCCTTCAAAATGTAAAATATTGACATTCTCCAGCCGTAAAACACCTTTTGTTTTTGAATATTATCTGGGATCATCCGAATTGAAGCAAGTGAATGAAGAAGTTGATATGGGAATCACAGTGACCAGTAACCTTTCATGGACAACCCACATCAATAAAATAAAAGTCAATGCAAGTTCAAAGGCGTGCAACAAGATGGATCCTTCAATCGAAGAAAGGTGACATAACCTACAGGGACAGATTGCTGGCTCTGAATCTTTTACCATTGGCGTTTGACAGGGAAATTAACGATTTGACATTTATGTTAGTTAGTTAGTTAGCAACTTTATTTCACGAGGGTAAACACATTACAGCCGAAGGCTGAAAAACTTGTGGCCCTCACTACACTAAGAATATTACAGGAAGCATGCACTATAATTATTATATACTTATACTATGTTACAAACAGTAAAATGTTAAAAGTGATTTAAATCTAGATATTGTTCAGTTAAAAATGTTCGGTATTTATTCTTGAAAATACTTATGTTTGAACACGATCTAATGTCAGTAGGAATGCTGTTCCACAGTTTTACTACCGATATTAAAAACGATGTCCCCCCTTCCGTTTCCCGGTTGTATTTGGGACAAACAACAGTTATTTTGCCATATCGTGAAGTTCGCGACGATATTTGACTAACCGTTACAAATTTTTCAGCAACATAAGATGGGGCTAATTCGTTTAAACTTTTAAAAACCATACAACATTTATTTATTTTGACTTCATCGGTAAAATGTATCCATTTCAGTTTTTTGAACAAAGTCATGGTTCTCTCTTCTCTTAACCTGGTATTTAAAATGACTCTCGCTGCACGTTTTTGAAGTTTAAACAATCTACCGAGATTTTCCTGACTTGTCATCGACCAAACCAAACCACCATACATGAACAATGGTTTAATTATAGCATTGTAGAATTGAATTCGTTCTCTATTTGGTAAGTTATGTCTTATGGAATTCAATAGTCCGATCCTCTTGGTCAGTTTTTTGCATAGCGCGTCAATATGATCATTAAAACTTAAGTTCTGGTCAAAGATAACTCCAAGTGCTTTGTAACACGGGACTTGTTCGAGTAGCACGCCTTTAGTTGTGGTGATATTTAATACTTGTTCATCTGGGGAAAGTTTAGCCTTTAAACTTTTGCCTGTGACAAGCATCGATTTTGTTTTGTCTGTATTCAGTTGGAGATGGTTATTCTCTGTCCAGTGCTCCAGGTTCAAAGTGCCTCTACTTAGGTCATCGCCCAGACTCTGTGAATCCGACCAGAGGGCAGAGGTACTTATCGTGGTGTCGTCAGCAAAAATGTCCACAATAGAAGGATGGGATATCGCTTCGGGGAGGTCGTTTATAAATACCAAAAATAGTATGGGAGCCAGCACAGCCTGAGGCACACCACGGGTGAGGTACTGGGACGAGGATAGTACATTGTTAATAGAAGTATGTTGTTTGCGTGAGGTAAGATACGAAGTAATCAACTGCAGGCCTACACCTTCCAAGCCATAAATACGCAGTTTATCAATTAGTACTTGATGGTCCACAAGATCAAAAGCTTTCCTAAAGTCAGCGAACACCACTCTGTTAATGAAATTAAGAAAATAGCTGTTCAAGCCATAGAAATAGTTAACTCTGATGTAAACATATACCAGCTCCTCATGTCAGGTTTTGTTTTATCCTGATTCAGCGTACTGAATTTTTCACATGATTACATTATGCATCATCTCCTGTGATGATCATAACTTTCCAACTGATCACTATACTATCGAATTCTTTATTCGCACGAAGTTCAGAAAAGCAAAACCTGTGCAGCGAACAGTCTATGATTGCAACCGAGCTAACTTTCCTGAACTTTGTAAAGCTTTATCTCAAACAGATCTTCATGGATCTCTTACAGACAACATTGATGAATGTTGGCAGCATTGGAAGGACTCATTTTTAGCAGTTGTATCAAGTTATGTTCCGACCAAAGTTGTAAAGGATACCAACTCTCCTGCCTGGATCGATGGAGAAGTTTGCCATCTAATCCAAAAAAAGTATACCGCTTTACGCTAATTTTGCTTGAAGAAAACGCCTGAACGTAAGGTTAAATTCCGGACATTGTGTCAGCAAGTCAAATATCTTATTCGAACGAAACATAAAAAGTATTTGCAAAAAATTGAAGCTTCATTTCAAGAAAATCCGAAATTGTTTTGGAATTACCATAAAGCGGTACTCCACCACCGTTCAGCATTGAATCCTGTCATATTGCACAACAATGAGACAGGGAGACCCCAAAACAAAAAGCAGAACTTTTTAATTCATACTTTTGCTCCATTTTTCGACCACATAAAGCTTTATCTTTCCCTTAAGATTCACCTCTCTTGCTGTCGCATGTGGAACAACTGTCTGATATAACTGTCTCGGAGCATGAAGTTGCGTATCATCTTGCACACTTGGATCCAACTAAGGCAACAGGCCCCGATGGAATTCCTGCTCGGGTGTTGAAGGAATGCAGTCGTGCCATTGCCCCAAGCCATTGCCCCAAGCCATTGCCCCAAGTCTTTGCTCACTCTTTAATCATTCACTACATACTGGTACTGTTCCATCTGAATGGAAATCAGCTGATGTTTCACCAATTCATAAGAAAGATAAGAAAGAACTAGCTATCAACTACCGTCCGATTTCACTGCTATCTATCATCAGCAAAGTCTTGGAGAGATGCGTTTGTATTCGTTTCTATGAACATATCCAAGGTTTGATTAACGAAGCTCAGCATGGATTCCTTCAAGGTCGTTCTTGTGTTACGCAGCTTCTTTCTACGTTACATCATATTGGACAATTGCTTGACAAAAATCCCAGACGGACATTCTATTTCTTGACTTTGCTAAAGCCTTCGATTCAGTGGATCATGTTATTCTTTTAAGAAAGCTGAAAGATTATGGCATCGCAGGAAACCTTTACAGCTGGTTCTCTAACTACCTGAAGAACTGAACCCAGCGTGTTGTTGTTGAGGGTGCTGCTTCATCATGGTCCCCTGTCACTTCGGCGTTCCACAGGGAAGCATCTTGGGTCCAATTGCTTAGACCGCAGTATCTGGCGCACTCTGTATCTCTCGCTCGTCAAGTCACAATTATGCTATGCCACAGAGGTCTGGTCTCCCTCTCAATATAATAAGAAATATAATCTGGAGCAAGTTCAAAGGCGTGCAACAAGATGGATCCTTCAATCGAAGAAAGGTGACATAACCTACAGGGACAGATTGCTGGCTCTGAATCTTTTACCATTGGTGTTTGACAGGGAAATGAAGGATTTGGCATTTATGTTTAAAACTTTGCATGGTTTTTATGATTTCAATGTTTTCGATTTTGTGTCATTTGTTAATCATAGTCATACCCGTAATTGTAATAATCCTTCCCTAGTGCTTAAAGCTGTGTCATGTAAAAGTAGCACTTTTCAGGCATCGTTCTTTAACCGTATTGTTCCACTCTGGAATCACACTTGCAAAATTGCTTCTCCTAGAGATCTTCGCAGTTTGGCAACGTTTAAATGCTTCTTGTCAAGAACTTATTTCAATTTATTAAGTAGTAGTTTTGATGTTGACATGTGCTGTACATGGTATTTGTATCATAGCTGTTTGTGCCATAGAAATAGTTAACTCTGATGTAAACATATACCAGCTCCTTGTGTCAGGTTTTGTTTTATCCTGATTCAGCATACTGAATTTTTCACATGATTACATTATGCATCATAAATTAAATGTGGTACAATAGCGTCCTTGATATAAATCAGCTGGTATATGTTTACCTATTTATAATATTCTTGTAATTACCGAAATTAGTTGTAAACAAAATTGAAGTGGGAGAGTGCCTCGCATGGGTCTCTGAGTTCTGTTTGCACTCTTGCCATTTGAACATCATTCAATAAAGCTGTTAAAACTAAAATCCGCTTTGACTGTAAAGATTCTAATAATTTTCATCATCCTCGTGGTTCATGCTTTTATAAACTGATGCTCACTCTGGCTCTGGAAATTATTAATACTGTCCAATTATTCTTTAAGTTGGGTTATGGTATTGTTCTTTTTCTTGATGGCGCATGTCACAGCGCGTTATGTATGTGAAATATCGTTTAAGCACTCTTCCATGCTAAAAAGCCATGAAAATACACACACTGGTGATGTACCCTACAAATGTGGTGTTTGCAACCAGCAGTTTGCGGATCCCAGCAACCATCTACGGCATATGCAAATGCACAGTGGGACAAAGCAGTACGAATGCAGTTTATGGGAAGAATCTCCCAAAGAACGAAATTGGACGAAATAAAACATACATACTCGTTTGATATTACAGTCAAACCAGGTTCTCTTGCAAGGAACATCGCAATATTGTCACACATAAACCAATTAAAAGCTCCGAGCAATTGGATTGGAGCTTCCTTTTTGCTAGTAGATGCTTTGTTTACAAAACTGGTTGTGAATTTCAATTTGCTGGCGTCGGTTGCAAATTGCTCATAGCAATCTTCAAATTTTATGGTTGAAAGAAAGATGTGTGTTCATTGTGAAATTCCAGTATTAAAGATTCTACTAATTTTCATCATCCTCGGGGGTTCATGCTTTTATAAACTGATGCTCACTCTGGCTCTGGAAATTATTAATACTGTCCAATTATTTTTCAAGTTGCTTTATGGTATCGTTATTTTTCTTGATGGCGCATTTCACGGCGCGTTATGTATGTTAAATATCATTTAGGCACTCTTCCATTCTAAAAAGCCATGAAAATACACGCACTGGTGATGTACCCTACAAATGTGGCGTTTGCGACCAGCAGTTTGCGGATCCCGGCAAGCATCGACAGCATATGCAAAAGCACAGTGGGACAAAGCGGTACGAATGCAGTTTATGGAAGAATCTTGCGAAGAACGAAATTGAACGAAATAAAACATACATACTTGTTTGATATTACAGTCAAACCGGGTTCTCTTGCGAGGAACTTTGCAATATTGTCACACATCAACCAATTAAATGCTCCGAGCAATTGGATTGGAGCTTCCTTTTTGCTAGTAGAGTAGAGGCTTTGTTTGCAAAACTGGTTGTGAATTTCAATTTGCTAGTGTCAGTTGTAAATTGCTCACAGCAATCTCCAAATAAAAATTGCAATATTGCGTAGTATCATTGTTTTTGATAGGCATTAAGTTCATGTTTACATTGAAATTTACTGCATAGTAGTAATCTTTATTGAGGAAAACGTTTTCATTACATGATTTTCAAAAAGGACCTCAGATAAAAGTTAACATAATATATCTAACATACTAATATTAAAGGTAAATGTTAATTATTATACTACAGTTATATACAATAAAAATAAAATTATAATGCTAATGCTAACACCAGGTGCACAACCCATAATAGTCAATTTACTGTAGATTGTTCTGATAAAAAAGCTTTTGTTTAAAAATTTGAATGTTCCTAGAATCTTTAATATTATTACTTAAATTGTTATAATCATCGGTTGCTTGGTAACGTAATCTTTGTCTGCCCCAATTTCTTGTGATTGTTGAGAGCCTTAATTTGTCTTTGTTCCTTGTGTTGTATCCATGGCATGCTTGTTGTGTTTCTAATGTCATGTGATGATTAACAAGCCTGTTTAAACACTTGTACATGTAGATACATCTTCTTTGAAATCGTCTTTTCTCTAATGGTATCCACTTTAGTAGAGCAAGAGCTTCAGTTGCAGACAAGTAAAATGGCTTGTCCAGAATTATCTTGGCAGCTTTATTTGGATGTCCACTTGCTTGCCTTTGTTCCCAACATCATCTTGTAAAGTATGTTTACACTTACCTAGTGTAATTCAAAGCTGTTCTGGATCATTCTTGGTTTCTTCGGGGATTTTATGGAAAATTCTAATATAACAAAGTTTTGTTCGGTTCATTTTATATTCAGGATTAATTTATCCTTGGGGTTAATGCTTTTTGTATCTGCAAATGCAGATATATTGCTGTCGTCTTGTAAATGTAATGTTAATATAATGTTAATGTAATGTTAATGTAATGTTAATGTAATGTTAATGTAATGTTAATGTAATGTTAATGTCATGTTAATGTTATGTTAGCTTATAGCCATTCAGCGACGAGCTTATTTAAATTGATAGCCAATCAGCAAGTGGCTTACAATGCAATGACGTAACATTCGCCAAGGCAATGACATCATTAAATATTTCCTGTTCGCAGGCTACATCTTAAGTTCAACATGGCGCTTATGTTTTGAAATGTCAAAATAAATTGACAAAACATGGTTAATTCATATAAAACGTGGAAATACGAAAGTATCGACTAGAACGAATGCTTTAAAATATGTGGCCAATTTCAAATGTAGTTGTTCTATTTTACAGTGTAATAATTATCAAGAATATGTGACAGCTGATCCTTGAATTCTAATAAATAGAGCTCGTTATTGCGTATTTATGTCTTTAGTTTCCCACAAACACAAATAAATACCACGTATGGTTCGCTCAAACTATTGTAGAGAAAAAATATTTTAGAGCCATGCGCTTTACGTTCGTCAAGTCTTGAAGGCACAATGTTTGTTGTTGGAAATATAATACCCTCATATAGACTGAAGTATGTCGAATATTTTGCGTAGTGCTTGATGAATATCAGCATGATTTGTACGTTTCTCGTTCGTATTGCATTTATTGTATTGTTCCCTTGATGCTTTATTGATCTGGTTAAAACACAAGAACGTAACTCAAAATGGGCAAGTATTCTATAAAGATGCACACAAATTGATAAGAAAATTGCATACGTTTTGTGCGGATGACTTGGGTGACCGGGGCAGTGCAAGTACATACCGCATTTGAACTCTGCTTCTGGTTTTCACCATGAGTAGTCTCGTTGGTGTTCAATTCTGTATCATTGTGATGTACTACATAGTGCTGTGAAAATCATCTCCTAATAAATGCCAACAAAACAAAATTTCTACTTGTCGGAACCAGACAACTAATGAGCAGAATGACAGTTTTACCATCTGTGTCGTTCCTGGGGAAATCCCTAATTCCCGTAGATTGCGAACCTTCTCTGGCCACTCTGAACAAACGCAAAGAAACTGGTGTCATCTTGCAGACACGCCACTAAATGCTTATTTAGGAACTTTGTAACATGATTTTTAACGCAGCTCTTTAAACTAATCTTATATATCTTACAATAATTAAACCTTCCGGGACATGTTTTTTGTACATTATTTGACAACCACTTTAAACTTAAGTGGATATTATGTATATAGTATAAAGTATAACCTTACATGCCAACGGTCAAAATTTCAAATTAACCAATAATAGCCAAGAACGATAGTATAGATCGATATATAATTATATGTGTATATACAACTTAGTCATTAGATCATTTTGTCTGAAGAGTACCACACATACGTGTGTAGCACGAAACTAACTAGTAATAAAATGTCTATTAAAAACTGTTGAATCTCTGAATTTTAACTATATATATATATAGTCAAATCTGCAGACATGCATGTTTCGCCATTCAACGGCTCGTCAGTGCAGCTTGTAACGCAGTCTAGATGCGAGTGACTTCGTATTTATACACCATAGTCTTGCCCTCACCAAGCGCATGTGGTACAATACTCAGACACATGCGCATCCAGACATGCGTGAAGTGTCTTGGGGCCAGAGTGCTCAAACGACCACAAGGGAAGTGAGCTTTTGCATTATAGCTTATAGCCACCAATTAACCTCACAGAGTGCTCACGCATGTCTGGATGTGCATGTGTCTGAGTATTGTACCACATGCGCTTGGTGAGGGCAATAGTATTGTGACGCCTCCTCATGTTTGTGCATGCGGAACTTATTTGAATTGTAAATATGCGATATAAAAGTGTGTGTGTGCGTAAATAAAGTGTGATTATTGATAAGTACGTTTGACCTGTTGGTTTCTTAAGTTGGCTTGCTCGCAACATTTGGTAGCAGGAAATGGTTTGTTAAGTTTTCGTTAGATAACGATGTCGAAGGAAAGGCGAGGCCAACTAAGAGAAGAAATTGAAGCTTCTTTGGGCATTGAAAACCCAGGAGAACGCTTGACTGACCACGAAGCAAGTCCACGGTTTTCCGAATATATTGGCGATGAAATACATGTCGTAGAGAAGCTACAAACCGTAAAAGACGGCCTCAACGATATAAAGCAAAGTCAGGCGGAGTTAAAAGAAATGAACGAGCGAATCTGTCGCGATAATCGACGGTTAGTCGAACGAGTAGAACTATTAGAAGCCCGCGAGACAGAAAGCCGTCGAAGTCAAATAGACCTTGAAACCCGCTGCGATGTTCTCGAAGGTAACATTGAAAAGCTAAAGGTGGACTCTGATGTTGGAACTGTGGTCAGTGGGGTCATTTGCAACGAGATTGTATGCACGACGATAAAGATGGGACGAAAGAGTCGTGGGAAGGAAGAGAAGACACAGGACCACGTCAACAACTCCAGGAGAAGCAGGGAAACGACGAACGGTCGACTCAGAGGGGCATGGGTTGGCCGAACAAAATTTAAAGCATACCCCTAACAGAGATGTTGAAGTGAAAGCATGTGGTGGTTCGCTAACTGTAGATGGTCTTATTGAAAATATCCCATGCCAATTTACGATTGATACCGGAGCTGACGTAACTATACTCAGTTCTCGTTTGTATGGCATGATAAACTGTGTTGATGAGTTAGAGACAATGGCAGATGGTGAAGTGCTCAGAGGTTTAGATGGGAAAAGAATACCAGTGGCCGGTAAAGCAATTTTACGGATAGGATTGGGTGAAAACATATCAATACAAAATGTTTGGATTGCACATATACAGGAGGACTGTATATTGGGTTCTGACTTCCTGAAGAAAGAAGGTTGTATGATTGATTATCCACGCCAAGTCCTGCGAATGGGGAATACGGAAATTCCTATGCGTTCAGGTGACAAGCAAGTGAAATGCCTGCGTTTGGTTCTGGACCGGTCCGTCAAAGTGCCAGGATATACGGAGATGATTATCCCGGTCAAAGTTGAAGGACCCAGGGGGGGTTGCTTTTGGGGAACCGTGGGACCATCAAGCTGCTGTAAGAAAAACAATAAGATTATGGTCGGAAGAACATTGGTTGACTTGGAAAAAGAGTACATTCCTGTTCGTGTGGCCAACCTCACCGCCGGTAGGCAAAAGTTAAGAAAAGGATTCGAACTTGCAGTATGTGAACCTGTCGCCAGTATAACTTCCAGAGTAGCTGACCGTGGAGAGCCGCAAGAATCATTTGACACATCATCATTACCTGCTCACTTGAAACCTCTTCTAGAAAGAACTGCGGAAGGTCTAGACGAAGAACAAACCAGGAAAATAGCCGAAATTCTTACGAACTACCAAGATGTGTTTTCGAAGGGACAGGGGGACATTGGTCGTGCGACAGGCGCCTACCATAAGATCGATACCGGAAACGCATTGCCCTTGAAACAAGCACCTAGACGACTTCCAATTGCAAAGAGACAAGAAGCCGAGAAGGCAATTGACGAGATGGAGAAACAAGGTATCATCGAACCATCGACCGGTCCATGGAGTTCGCCAGTGGTTCTTGTGAGGAAGAAAGATGGAACAACACGGTTCTGCGTCGACTATCGACGACTGAATGACGTCACGCGAAAGGACTCATTTCCGTTGCCTCGTATCGACACCACTTTAGATGCCTTGAACGGCTCTCGTTGGTTTACCACTTTAGATCTAAAGAGTGGATATTGGCAAGTGGAACTGGATGCCGAGGCCAAGGAGAAGACCGCGTTTTCCTTTGGAAAGGGACTTTGGCAGTTTACTGTTATGCCATTCGGCTTGTGTAATGCCCCGGCGACATTCGAACGGCTTATGGAGACGGTGCTTGCGAAACTCCCGTGGGAAACCTGTCTGGTGTATCTCGACGACATTATTGTCCTTGGGAAAGATTTTGATGAACAGCAAGAAAATCTTCGACAGGTGTTCGACAGGCTGCGATGCGCTGGTCTTAAGCTGAACCCGAAGAAGTGTAGTTTATTCAAAACCCAGGTGGTCTATCTGGGGTATGTGGTTACTAGAAATGGGATTAAAGCTGATCCAGAGAAGGTTGAAGCGATAAGATCCTGGCCAGCACCATTAAACGTTCACGAACTCCGCAGTTTCCTGGGACTATGTTCCTATTATAGGCGATTTGTTTTAAATTTCGCGAAGATTGCTCAACCCTTACACGTCTTGACACAGAAGAATGTACCGTTTCACTGGGACGAGGATTGTGCGCAAGCGTTTGAATCTTTGAAGCAACACTTGACCAACACTCCAACACTGGCATACCCTGATGTAAATCAACCTTTTGTTTTGGACACGGATGCGAGCAACATTTCCATTGGTGCAGTACTCTCGCAAGTTGTAAATGGAGACGAACATCCGATTGCTTATTTTAGCAGAACACTTAGCCGACCAGAAAAACAGTATTGTGTAACAAGAAAAGAACTGCTAGCAGTTGTAAAAGGTGTTGAACACTTTCACGCTTATCTGTATGGAACCCATTTTCTTGTGCGTACCGACCACTCATCCCTGCAATGGCTTCTTAGTTTCAAGAATCCTGAAGGACAAATGGCGCGATGGATTCAAAAACTGGGACAATATGACTTTGAAATCAAGCATCGAAAAGGGAAACTGCACGGAAATGCAGACTCGCTCTCAAGAAGACCCTGTGACGAAAATGGATGCGGATACTGCGAAAAACGGGAGATAAACGAATTGCAGGGTAGAGAAGAAGAATCTGCACATGACTTTCCTGGCCCGATGGCTAAAATGGCGAGAACGACTGTTTCCGAAGCGGCAAGCGAAGAGCTTGGACCACAATTTTCCAGAGAAACTCAACTGAAAGATCCCGATATTTGGATAATCGTGCAATTGATGGAAGAGTCCGACGTAAAGCCAGCATGGCAGGAGATTTCGTCATATAACCTTGCAGTAAAGGTGTATTGGGGACAGTGGAGCTCTTTACAAATAATCGAAGGGAAGCTGTACCGATGCCTCGATACTGTGCCCCAGAAGAAGACCGAAAGGACCTATGAAACAGTTTAATGTGGGAGCTCCGCTAGAAAGGATAGCGATTGATGTTCTTGGTCCTCTACCCACTTCGGAAAAAGGGAACAAATATATCCTGATTGTCGGTGATTACTTCACTAAATGGGTCGAAGCGTACCCTTTAGAAAACCAGCGGGCGGAAGTTGTAGCAGAGGTACTTGTGAAGGAATTCATTTCAAGGTTTGGTGTTCCACTTCAGCTGCACTCCGACCAAGGGAGAAATTTTGAGTCTTCTCTATTTTCAGAAGTTTCTAACCTGTTGGGGATAGAAAAGACGAGAACAACTGCCCTACATCCCGAATCCGACGGTATGGTCGAAAGATTCAACAGGACACTAGAAAACCAATTGGCTATATTTAGCGAGCAGCACCAAAAAGACTGGGACGAGCATATTCCATTATTATTGATGTCATATCGCTCCGCAGTTCATGAAAGCACAAGACAAACGCCTGCAAACCTAATGTTCGGACGAGAATTAAATTTGCCAATTGATATTTTGTATGGAAGACCACTGGAGGAGAGATCCGTTGATATTGATGATTATGTCACAAAACTGCAAAGAAGAATGGAGAATACGCACGAATTTGCGCGTATAAGAATTCGGGTTGCGAGCGATAGAATGAAGAAAAGGTACGACGTGGGAGTATCTCATGACATTTTTCAGCCTGGTGATTTAGTTTGGCTCTTCAATCCAAAACGCAAGAAAGGACTGTCCCCGAAACTTACGTGCAACTGGGAAGGACCATACCTTGTCATGAAGAGGATCAATGAATTACTATATAGAGTGAGAAAATCAACACGAGAGAAACCACGCGTAGTCCACCGGAATAGACTTTGGCGATATTTTGGGAAAACGGACTAAATTGTTATATACTATTCGGGACGAACAGCTTCATAAGGAGGGGGCAGTGTGACGCCTCCTCATGTTTGTGCATGCGGAACTTATTTGAATTGTAAATATGCGATATAAAAGTGTGTGTGTGCGTAAATAAAGTGTGATTATTGATAAGTACGTTTGACCTGTTGGTTTCTTAAGTTGGCTTGCTCGCAACAGTATGGTGTATAAATACGAAGTCACTCGCATCTAGACTGCGTTACAAGCTGCACTGACGAGCCGTTGAACGGCGAAACATGCATGTCTGCAGATTTGACTATATATATATATATTGATCAATGAGAAGACATCGCTAGAGTTAAAAATCCAGTAAAAAGATGCGTTGTTTTCTCAACAAACAAATTTGTAACAATCAGTAATCGAGATCAAGAAACACAATCTAAACCCGAAAATAGTGAGGAAACTTTAAAATCATCAGATGTATCTTCGTCACAGTAAGTTTATTTCTACACCTTGTACTTTATACTCAATGTAATGTTTGTTTGTGTATTTCCACACAGTAGCGTAGCTAGTGGAAAATTATTGGTCATGCTATAGACTACGTTACGGTCGCAGCTCACGAGGCGCCACCATGGTTCATGCTTTCTGCACGATGGAACTTATGACATTTCATTATAATTCCGCGTAAAGTCCGTAAAAAGCAGGAAAACAAGCCAAGAAACACAGTTGCAAATACATCATTTTTATTTCAACATGAGTAGGATAACTAAGTAGCTACAGTATATTAGCCTACAAACAATGAAACAACTTAAACAAACAGGTTTTTATAACTTATAAACTCGCAGTCTCAGAGTCAGATTGAGTGCAGAAAATATCAAAAAGTTTAGATGCTGCACTGGACAATCATCATTGCCAACGAGAAAAAAAAATAAAGAGAGCTTCCCATAAGCAAAAGACAAATAAGACATGGCATACTATTATGTTAACATTGAATACAATATAAATGCAACACACACTTTTAGCAAATTTGATTGGTGCAATTTTCTCTAATAAGAAAGATATAAAAGTGGGTCACAAAAGTACAGGATAAGTGGGTCACTTTGTATACAGTATTTCACTCGCACAGTAACGCGTGGGTATCACCCCTATAACTTTAACTAAATATAGAAAGAGTAAAAGAATGATCTAGAAATTATATAATGGAGTGGGTATCTCCCCAGGAAAAGTTAAAATATATGGGGTCACCACACTGAAGTGGGTATCTCCCCAGGAAAAGTTAAAATATATAAGTTAAAATATATGGGGTCACCACAATGAAGTGGGTATCTCCCCAGGAAAGGTTAAAATATATAAAAGTTAAAATATATGGGGTCACCACAATGAAGTGGGTATCTCCCCAGGAAAGGTTAAAATATATAAAAGTTAAAATATATGGGGTCACCACAATGAAGTGGGTATCTCCCCAGGAAAAGTTAAAATATATAAAAGTTAAAATATATGGGGTCACCACAATGAAGTGGGTATCTCCCCAAGAAAAGTTAAAATATATAAAAGTTAAAATATATAGGGTCACCACAATGAAGTGGGTATCTCCCCAAGAAAAGTTAAAATATAATGGGGTCACCACAATGAAGTGGGTATCTCCCCAGGAAAAGTTAAAATATATAAAAGTTAAAATATATCGGGTCACCACACTGAAGTGGGTATCTCCCCAGGAAAAGTTAAAATATATGGGGTCACCCACTGAAGTGGGTATCTCCCCAGGAAAAGTTAAAATATATAAAAGTTAAAATATATGGGGTCACCACACTGAAGTGGGTATCTCCCCAAGAAAAGTTAAAATATATAAAAGTTAAAATATATGGGGTCACCACACTGAAGTGGGTATCTCCCCAGGAAAAGTTAAAATATATAAAAGTTTAAATATATGGGGTCACCACAATGAAGTGGGTATCTCCCCAAGAAAAGTTAAAATATAATGGGGTCACCACAATGAAGTGGGTATCTCCCCAGGAAAAGTTAAAATATATGGGGTCACCACAATAAAGTGACCTCCCCAGGAAAAGTTTAGTAATATGGGGTCACCAGACTCATCACAATTAAGTGGGTTAATATTCCCTAATATAATTTTAAGGACTGTAAAGAATGGCAAGTAATTTTCAGCTGTAAATGAAAGTTGACAAAAGTTAAATACTGACAAACACATAATTTTCTATATAAGTTGTATAGAATTCATATTAATCAATGTGTTACACATTAATATGAGTTGTACACAACATTACTTGTATAGAAACGCAAGTCTCCTTGGCTTTTCAACAAACTTCCTTACCACCTCGTCGTGCAAAGTATTTGCATCTTCTTTCTCAGACAATATGTCCTTATGGATAGAATTCCTGCAAAGAGAACTAAGACGACCTTGGCTCATGGTATTTCTCAAGTAACTCTTTACCCTCTTCAAACAAGAAAATTATCTTTCAACAGAAGCACTTGTGACTGCCAAGACACAATTCATCTTTAGCAACTTTACTGCTTCAGGCATGCTAGATTGAAGATTGAACTGAAAAATATATTTTAGTAATTCCCCACAAGAATCTTTATGAAAGTCCTTATCCCTGTAAATAAAAAAAAGTTGGCTGACTAACATTGGTATGTCATACAAATCACCATACATTTCCTTAAGCAGATCAATTTTTGCTGAGGGCACTTCACCTTTCCAAGTCTTAAATATCCTTGGGTTAGCAAGATCTAAAAACCCAAAACGCTCCATATCCTGAAAACGCTCAGTCAGCATGCCTACAATGGAATCAAGAATTTCAAAAAACATCTGTTTGTAATTCTGCCTTCTTTCATACCTGCTTGCTGGAGGTCCCACTAGCTCAACAGCCTTGTCATAAAATTCTGAATATTTGGCATTAGTTCTCAGAGAAGTAACAAATGTCTTGAATCTCTCAACTCGGGACATCCCATATTGAAAGTCAGTTTCTTTGTCTTGCAAGATGGAATAAACTATAGATGACTGCTCCAAAATCTTCTGAAAAATACCAACCAAAAAACAAAACAAGAATCCATTACGGTACCCAACTAAACCACTTGCCTTACTTAATGTTTCGTCATCATACCCTGTTGGATTGTCAATGAGATTTTCAAGTTTCTCATAGTTTTTATGCAAAACATTGATGACACGAGCTCTATAGTACCATCGTGTGTCACCAGGACTGGGAAATTCAAGTTTATGGGAAGAAAGTAATGCTTTCCTCTTTGGAGCATTGCTAGTAAAAGTACAAAAAGCACCAATATTAACAAAAAAAATCTTCACAGGTGAAATGGAGGATGCAGCTTGACACAATACAAGATTCAGCCTATGAGCTGCACAATGAACAAAATTGGCAAAAGGATACTCCCGTTGTATTTGGGTTTGAACACCATTAAGATGACCAGACATAACAGAGGCACCATCATACGTTTGTCCAATAAGCTTCTCCCTGGTATTCTCATGCTGGATCAACTTACCTTTAATCACAGTAGATATAGCAGCTGCAGTCGTGTCAGAACTAACATCTACAAAAGTAAGTTGCCTTTCGACAATATCACTCCCTTTATCCAGACGAACAATCATGCTCAATTGCTCTTTGGTAGATACATCAGTTGTCTCATCAACCTGTATACTCATAAAAGTGCAATTATTTATCTCCTTCACAATCTCATCCTCTATTACCATATCAAGACAATTAATCAAATCATTTTGAATATCAGGGGAGACACCTGTAAACCGCCCACCCCCACTCAAGCTGGATTCAGCGAGCCTACCATGTAACCGCCTTTCAAAAACAGAATCCATCTTAGCAAAACTTTCCAACAATTGCCTATAATTTCCTTTATCCAAGCTGTCATTCATTTCATCGTGCCCTCTAAATGCAAGCTCTTGCCTAGATAAATATAAAACAGCTTCAGTTAGCATCTCTCTATTCTGTCTTACCTCCTCATTATGACGCTGAATCTCGTCACGTCTAGCTTGTGATAGGAGGGAGTCCACACGAGGTCCAGAACCATAGGTCTTCCAGGTCTTGTAAGCACCCATGTGCGACTTTGCCTTCTCATGCTTCTTGCAATCAGAGAGGAAGCCCTTCATATTTTTGAAGCCAGTATTCGTCCATGATGATTTTCCAGGACAAAACAAAAGACATGGCCAGCAAAACATTGCCTTCTTTACTGTACTACAGCAAAGCCAATCTTTCTTCGTGTACCAACTATCCTGAAAGCTTCTATCTCCAGTAGTTGCTTGTAAATTTGGCATTGGCCGCTGCTTTACAATTATATTTTGCTCGCCAGATTGCCGAACAGAGAAAGGTTTCTTCAACAAATCAATTATAATACCGTCACTCTTGCTGAAGCCATTGTTATGTAAATTTAATAATAGAATGTAAAATCACTTACCTTGACCAACTGAAAGAAAGTTCGGTGTATAAAAATATTCGAAGGCTCAAGTCATGCTTTCGAAAATGAGCATGACTAGATGTTGCGAAACTGCACGTTTGAGCATGCTCAGATGCTGTTATCCAATCAGATTGCGAGTATTTCTACTATAAAATATATTACTTGGTCATGCTGAATTCGGAGAGCACGACTAGATGCGAAATGCGTGGAATATAAGCTTTATACGCAAAATTCACACGCATTGGCCATGTTTGTTGCTAGGTAACCTACGAAATATATCGCAAAAGATAGCCAAAAAATGCGAGAATATCGTCAAATAAAATGGTTGAAAGTTTTTGGAAACTAGTTAACCAAACGATTTGAATTTGAAATTTTGAGGAAAATAATTCTTTATTTTTGGCATGACCTCTAGCTACGCTACTGTTTCCACATGGTTTTTGCATTATACAAAATTGTATTTACATTGTTTACTCTGTTTGCTTCTATAATACACATTTGTTCAATGTCCTTTACTGAATGTTATTGTCTATTATTTTTAGATTACAATCAACTACCCCCAACAGTCATTCTAGGAATGTTGTACTGCCAAAAACGTATTTTCAAGTCGCTAGACAGTTGGCAGTAGGAGATCTTAAAGAAAGACATTCGCATCCCCTGTATTTCGTATTAATAATATTAAATAAGAACCAACGGATGTTGTAGCTCGGCACATTACCACCGAAATCACATAATTATGTGCAATCTCTAACCCATCCCTTCTGCGCAAAATTTCAAAGGAAGACCTTGTCAAGTTTTCCTGGGATAGTGTTTATAAAGAGCTGAAGGAAAGAGCGCCAGTGTTCACACACATTATCGAAGCCTCAGTTCAAAACCCATCCCAAGGTAGATGTGCACAAAAAAGCAGTGTAAATGATGTGCGATGCAGCTTGTCAACTTATCTCCATATTTAGAGAGGGAATGAGTGCAACCAGAAGAATCAAGAGTATAATTCTCAAAAAAGGCAGGCTAAAGAAAATAGCTTTTCAAAGGCTATCTCCATTATAAGTGTGTATGTGTTATAAGTCTACCAACAAAATGTTCGAAACTTTCGCCAAAGATTTTGACATCAAATTGTTGGAATGGAAGAAACAGGTCAAGCAAGGGGTAAAGAAAGAAATTGTCAAAATTAAGCCAGTGTGATGCAAAGGAAATATAGAGAAAGCATGCACCCATCATATTCAATCGCTGGTGACAATGTAGATATTATGGTCAAGCCATGACAAATGATGAAATCCAAACAAAACAAGGATCATGTTCCAAAACATCACATACGACAATAGAATTTCAGCTAACCACCCAAGCCAAGGAAAATACCTATGGTGTTTATTATTATTATTTCTGAATTTTTAATACAGGATTTATTGCTGCCCAGCTTCAGCGAGGCAGCACACTATTCTTGACGTGCTAAGGTTTCTCCAGAGTTCACTTGCCCCAGTCTTTTACCCGACCAATATATTGTCGAGATTAGGATTTGGCGTCTGTTAAGATATTTGTTTATTGTAATTCCGGGGGAAAAAGTCGAGCTTGAAGTCATTTTTAAAATTAGGGGGAGTGAACGAGATATTAGAGAGCTTAAGAGGCACCAAATCTACGACGCGGATGCGACTAAAAAACAGTCTCTAATAATCGGAAATCAGTTTTACTTTGTTTTTCTCGTGTCTCTGACTTTCTTTACCAACAACAATCCATAATTTTTACCCTGGGGATGAAACTGTGAGAATAGCGGCAGTTTTTAGTCGCATCCGCATCGTAGATAAGCTCCCTATTGTAATTGTATGCGCACACATGCATGTTTCTTTCCATGTGTTCGTTCAATCGATATTTTGAAATACGGATGTGAAAAGATCGAAATTTTTTCACAAAATCTTAGGTAAGTATGGCTCTGTTTCTTTCTACTGACATACATCAAGGCGATGAACTATTTAGTGTTCAATCTAGAGAGAAGCAATGTGCTTTCATGAGTTTATCAGCTATTTTAACAGCCCAAAATAACCCTCTGATCGATTAGTCAAAAACAACATTAAATAATGTCTTATTGTAAGGAGACAAATTGTACTTAAAAAGCACTAGATAATAGCTTAATTATCCTAGACCCAGGTGTAGAATTTTTGTCTATAGATCACTTACCAACAGTTGTCAGTGTTTCATGTGGTAAGAACATGTTGTCTTCTGTAATATCATCTGTACAGGCAAAAACAGCTGCATTATCTGTGATGGCGACAAATAGTGATCTACCTGTTGTTGTAAAAGGCATTGATTTGCCGTTGAAGCACAGAATAACATCGACCCCCCTTTGGCACAAAATAACATTGACCTACCCATTTTTGGTAGAGCCTGTTGAGGCACAATATAACAATCTACCCATTGTGGTAGAGCCCATTGAGCCACAAAATAATATTGATCTGCCCATTGTGGTAGAAGCTGTTGAGGCAGAAAATATTGATCTGCCCATTGTGGTAGAACCTGTTGAGGCAGAATATGAAAACCAAATTTGGTTTATAAATTATCAAAAAGAGCTTCAAGGTCTTGTTATAACTGATTGAGAAATTGAGTATCTCTACTATGATATTCATACAGCACTTTTGAATACTTTTTTGAATGGTAGTCGTGCTATTTTAATATTAGAAGGTTATATGATGGCCTTAATAAAGGAAATGGATGATTTATTTTTATTTGATTCAATAAACAAAACCTTGAGTTTAAATAAGAGATGGATTCATGGATCTCCATTACAACGTAGTATGTACTATATAAGTATATATATTCCCTAATGAAATGTTTACTGTCGTTCCAATTAAAGTGTTTCTAAAATATTGCATCAATTCATTACCTATAGTTGATCGATACATTTGCTCAAAAATTGCTCAATTTCCTGTTTACTAGCATACTTGTCCCCAATTGGTCAATCAGTCACTGAAATGAGACACCATTGGTCGATTCACACACACACACAGGAATGAATTGATAAACTCTAGGTAAATTAATTGATGCAATATTTTAGGAACACTTCAATTGGAACGACAGTAACACATTTCATTTTCAAATTAATTTTATCAATCAATTTTACTCTATCACTGACACTGTATGTATGAAAATGTGATTGTCGGCAAGATAAAAAGTAAGTTTTGTTCTTTAAAATTTTCTGTATCCCCCTTTTTTTTCCTTACACAGGTAAATTCACATACTACATATTTCTTTTCGGTTTTTCAATTCTTACTGAGCTTAATGTTAATCATTACACTGACTGGTACCATCTGAACAGCTGGATTACACAGAAATGTATATTTACTTGATACTTGGTTGTTTCAAAATAATATGGATATTTTACATCATCTTTGTGCATCAAGGCAGCACTTTCCTTGCGATAGTAACTCCTAGTATACATAATATATATATACACGTTATATACAAATTATAGACAAAATCTAAAAATCTTTGATAAGTTGTTGTTTAAAGCTATTATAATCGATTTGTTTATGGAGTGCTCTTGGTTGTTCATTGTGTAGCTTTGCTCCAAAGAAAATGAAATCCTTTTCTCTCAAACTCAGTTTTCACCTTTGGCAATTTAAGTAACGTATTATTACCACGAGTATTTTTTGAGTGAGAGTTTATTTCAAAGTAGTCATCGCAAAGTCGCAGGAAAGTTGTTCTAGGCATTTTCGTACAAACAGACAAGTTTTGACATTCATGAGCTTCTCAATATTTGTTACAATCAGTGTAGGATTATTGATGAGTTTTGTAGCTCTTAAACCATCGAGTTGAGTCTACTTGTTTGTGTCACCATCATGCTTGCGTGTAGTTGACTGCAATATGTGATGACAGGTGTAATCATCATGCTGTAGACTTTCTAAGCTGTCGAACTGTTCAGGAATGGTCGGAATTTTTATAACAGTCAAACTCGCTTTGTCTCCTTTTTGTACTTTTTGTCGAAATCTACGTTCAATGTTAGTGACGGATCAACAATATTTCCCAAGTATTTGTACTGTTCCGTATTTTAACAGAGTCACTGTGATAGAAAAGTTTGAGGCCATTTTCAGCTTTCGATATTTGCTGTGCTGTGCCAAATAACATAGCCTTTGTCTTTCCCTGAATGCAGATATATTGCCATTGTGCTGTTAGTTGTTAGCTTATAGCCATTCAGCGACGAGCTTATTTAAATTGATAGCCAATCAGCAAGTGGCTTACAATGCCATAATGTAATGTTCTGCAAGGCCATTACATCATTCAATTTTGAATGTTCGCAGACTAGATCTAAATAGTAAAATATAGCATCTTGTTTATGCACATAAGTTTTCAATACTAAAGTAAACTTGATTACCACAAATACTAGCTAATTCCACATTTTAATTTTACATTTAGCAATTCCACATTTTATAGTGGTCGCATAAAATATTGTGTACAAATATAGTCTTGTTTATAGCATATAATAGTTAAGATGGTAAAAGATAAGACTGTACAATACTCCTTTTGGCATGACATTTATTGCAGATGGTGTCACACAATCACATACTTATAATTTCATAATAGAAATTCATACTTCATGTCCATAGGCAAATTCTCCTCTAAATTACTAAATCGCTTATATTTAATGTCTTTTCTAGCAATCATTTGCCTGTACTTTACACAGAACAAACAAACATGGAACATTGCAGCTTTGACTATAGTCGATTCCAGGTTTTTTTTTTAACGTGCAGTTCTACACAAAATGTGCAGTTCTAAATCAATTTGTGCAACTCTAAAAAATATTTTGTGCAGTTGAAAAAAATACGAACTTTCAGGATATGGATATTTATTGCAGAAAACTAAAGTAATCGAAGGAATAAATGGAATACATATAGCTTCAATAACAAAAGCAGTACCAGAATATCTCATAACAAACTCAACAATATAATTTTTGTTGACAATTTTCAGCATCGTTTCTATTTGTAGGGATGAGAATCAGTTAATGAAAGTTTATTAATAAGAAAAAACTGTGCCATTTGCGCGAGTTGAATTTCATGTAAGGCATGTCGCATTGCCTTTTTTAACTAATATACTGGCCAATGTTAGCCCCAGTAAACTATCCCCCCAGTGAAGGTCCCTTTTGTCCAAAATATAAGCAAAAGTTCTTAAGTTAGGTCAGAAGAAAGTTATGATATTCTAATAACAAAGCATTGCTTTTACACAAAAAGCTCAGTCTGTTTAGATGGGATATTTCAAAAATTGTCTCTGAAAATGCAGGAAATCAAGCCACAGAAACTCAAAAATACAAAAAATTTCTGAGGAGGACCCCCAGACCCCCAACCACATCCACACACCTTCAATAGACCACATTCTTGTTAAGTCCCTTTTCGTTGATGCCCCCCCCCCCACTAATAATTTCTTAAAAAAGGCCCTGACATGTTGGGACAGTATGACAAAATGTGCAGTTCTAAATTTTTCTTAAAAAAAACCCTGGTCGATTCTAGCCAATGTATGGATCTGATAATCTGTGTTTATATATACTTTATACATTCTATTCACAGACTATATACATGTGTTAAATTATACTCCTGATTTTCAACATTGTTAACATTTGCTACTGATGAATGGACTTCAATAATATGACCTATTTTCTAACACATCCATGTGGAATAAATAGTTCATTTGTGTTCCTCCATCCCTGAATACCACATGTTGAAGTTGTGTATCAATGTGTTTAAAAAGGCATTTGAAACTTTGCGAGGGCATGTTAGCAACACCTGGTATTCTGACAACATCCATGCATCTACAATATTCTCACATACCTGATTGTAGGTAAATATCAAGATTTTGTTGGCATCTCACTCAATTGAATAATAATTGAAGGGTTTTGTAGATGGAAGATTAAACAGTACCCTAGTATATTTACATGAACTTGTGGTTAGAGCTCGACAACTGGACTCTGTAGCTCAGTTGGTTAGAGTGCTGTACCGGAATCGCAGGGCCGCAGGTTCGATTCCTGCCAGGGACCTATAGTTGCATTTTTCGCAGCTGTTCCTGGTTAGGTCTAATTAGAGCTGCTCCCATCGGCATATTTTCGTAATCGATTAATCACTGTCAACAATCGATTAATATCGATTAATCGCATTAAATAAATTAAATCATGATACGTCAAAAACGTTACGTAATCAGAGAGAAAACGTATAACGTAACGTCAAAAATTTTGCATGCTCAACCGCCTAAACGCTTGCCTGCAAATGGTAGTATATAGGGTGTCTCAAAAAACTGCAACCCTATAATTTTCATTTTTCGTTTTTGTACAAAATATGTGTAACTTATACAATTTAGGGCCAAATAGAATTGTAGAATATTATTCCTTCATGACAACAGTGGGATCACCATGAGCAGATACATGTACGCTTAGCATACCTATTTTTAAGGTTTAGTAGCAATTCATTCTCAAAGCACAAATCAGATATATTATTCAGATCTTCGTTTTAACAGTCTCAAAATTTCGTTGATATTGCTGTCTGCAACAAAGATTATGGTATTGTCCGCAAATTGAATAACTTCAAAGTTCCGTAGAGTTTCTCCAAAATAGTTGAAGAAAATAACAAAGCAAAGGTCCCAATATTGTTCCTTCAGGGACTCCGGCGAACAAAGGCTCTTCATTTGAATGTTTCCACTGATATCAACAAATTGAGTTATCTGGAACAGATAGTCAGTGAACCAGTTTCAGGAGGCTCCCTACAGTTTTAATTCTGTAGCACGCAAATGTGCTCTAAGGTCCATTATTTGCTCATTTTGCAAGGTATGGTCACGAGACTTGGCCATCAGTGTGAAGTTGATTACATAATCATTCGTTGTTAGTGTTTGTGCGGTGATCGGAAATCGTCGTCGTTACCATAGGAACGAGTATGTTGGCCGTTCGTATTGTTTTTTGGAGTCTTTCGATATTTATATTATATTACATAAACTTTTGGGGATATTTGTTGGAGTATTGCCGTAGTATAGACGTAAGTAGCGTTATTTATATACTAACAATCGTTTCTGCCGTAGACAGACCTTTTAATTAATCTAAATGTATCCTAGATTTATGTTATAACTCTGTATTTTTATATAGTTTCACCGCATTATCTGTCGCTGTTATAAATAAACATTTACAAAACTGAGTGCAATAGTGTGGTTGATCACATGCGAACTCCGGTTTGATCTCGCCCCGCGTGCATTGAATTGGGAACGCGACAGTGAAAGTCTTTATTTATTGTAATAAACAAGTGGTTTGGAGAAAGAAACGCTACACGAACGGTGATTCGAGAAACGTTTATAACTTTATAGACAATAGACACGGACCTAATAATGAGTTCGAAGAGTGTTGGAGATCCCAAGGGGTCTAATAACGATAATTCAATGTTGTCAACAAATATTGAAACCACAGAGGAGCAAATAAACCCGCCGGTACACACACAGGAGGGGGGAACAAGTCAAATTTCAGACAAAGTGGAAGCCCTCGATGAAGAAAAACGACAACGAACCATGTCACAAAAGGCGATTCAGAACGCAATCCAGAACAAACAGTCCGAGCTTGACACAGAAAGAAAAGTGCTAAAAACGGCCTCAGATAAAGAAATTCAAACTGTTTCATCATCGGTAGAGAAAGCTTACATGAAGTATGAGAAAGTATTAACGGAAACACAAGCCCTATACGAACAAGATAAATGGGGGGAATTTTCCGAACAAGCTGAAGAAATCGCAGAAGGGAGCCAAATTATTATGAGGTATGCCGAAGCCGCTATTAAACAAGCATCTGCTTGACAGAATCTAATCGAAGAGACCATGTCACAGAGTTCAAAACGTACATACCGTAGCATGTCATCACACCGTAGTACTTCATCTAGTAGTAGTGCAAGAAGAAAAGCCCTAGTCGATGCTGCTGCTGCAAGGCAGCAAGTCCAGTTCGATCGATCGATTAATGGCAGAGAAAGAAAATGAAATAAAGAGATTTGAAGCAGAGAAAGAAAATGAAATAAAGAGATTTGAAGCAGAAGAGGAGCTTCACCGCAAATTAGTACAAGCCCAGCATGAACGAGACATGGCTATCCTTTCAGCAGAGAAAGCATCTGCAATAGCAAACGCAAAGTTAGAAGCAGTAGAACTATCCATTCTCGAAGAAGATAAACTTTCGGCATTAAACGAACATGTCGAAGTGGAAGATACAAGATCGCGAACAGAATTGTGGATTAACGCTCTTGGTGAAAACCAACAAAATCCCTCGACATCCCAGCAACAGAATATCCCGACAGACAATCCAGCTATTGATAACAAAGTTAGCCATACGGCTATACCAGCAGCAACCACTGAAGTTTCTGGAGAAAAGCAAAACAGTAACAAAACACCCAGACCATTTGCCCCGAGAGGATTTGCCGGAAATCAGCCCATTTTCAAACCAACAACACCAGCGGCGGAGGTCGCCATCACAAACATACCTGTTGGAGGAGCAACAAAAACAAACGAACAGTTAGTCACAAGTCTTGCGAGGCAAAATCTTCCCAAGTGCCACCCTGATATATTTGATGGTGACGCGACGTTGTTCCATCCCTGGAAGAACTCTTTCAAGTCAATGATACAAGACACAAACTTGAACCCCACTCAAGAAATAGCTTATCTCTGCAACTATACGAAAGGGAGAGTCCAAGACCTGGTCGACAACTATAGAAAGAGGCAGCATAACGATCCTGCCCATACTCTACAAAAACTCTGGGTGGAACTCGAAAGGCGCTTTGGAAACACAGCCATTATAACCAATTCTCTCCTCGAGAAACTGCAAGAGGTGGCAAAATTCAGTGGCCGAGACAATGCCAAGCTTCAGATGTTCGCTGACGTTTGCGCCGACGTAGATAATCAAATGTCATATCTCAAAGGACTTGCTTGTTTGAATTATCCAACTGCCATTCGCCCCATATTAGATAACTTGCCTAAATTCCTCAAGTTCAAATGGGAGAAACAAATTGTGAAATATGCCATGATCCAAACACAAGCTCGACTGCAAAACCATCCAAATGTCCTAGCTAATGCGACAGCGCCGTGATAAAGAACGAAAGGAGGTGGAACCGCGGAACTGGTACAGAAATGCAAAGTAGAAGAGTGTTGAAAACTGAAACTGAAGATGTTCGTGACGAACATCAAGAGGGTATTGAGCCTACAAGCCCGAAATACTGTTCATTACACAAAAGGAAAGGTCACGGAATACATGAATGCATAGCCTTTGGAAAGAAGACCTTAGAAGAGAAAACAACATGGATAAGAACTGCCGGACTCTGTTTCCGCTGTCTTATTGCCAAACACCGGGCAAGCCAATGTGAAGCAAAGATCAATTGCAGCAAGTGTAAAAGCAACCGCCACCCAACAATACTTCATAAAGAGAAGACCAAAGAAGATAACAAAGAAGAGAAAGATGATGGCGAGGAGCTCCATTCACGCTGTACCTCAGTTTGCCAAGGAAAGTCGGGCGGATTATCCTGTAGCAAGATCGTGCTGGTAGATGTTTATTCCAAAAACGAGCCAGAAAAGGTCCATCGCGTATACGCCATCATGGATGACCAAAGCAACGCATCGATGGTCAGCCCAAACCTCGCCAATCTGCTGGACACTGATGGCCCCAGAGAAAATTATTTACTATCCACTTGTAGTAACACAAAAGAGTTGAAAAGTGGTCGAAGGATATCAGGGTTGGTCGTGAGATCATTGGATGGTACAGTAGCCAATCTGCCAACGCTGATAGAGTGTGACCACATCCCGCAAGCCAAGGGTGAGATACCAACCCCAGCTATGGCCGAACATTTTCCTCATCTCCATGAGATCGCCAGGGAGATTCCACAGCTGGATACGGATGCTAAATTCGAGATTCTCATTGGACGGGATTCGCCAGAATTGTTGAAGGTGCGCGCGTTCAAGAACGGGCCAAAGGGAGCACCCTGGGCTCAGAAGCTTACCCTTGGTTGGACAGTGTCAGGTCAAATGTGTCTGAATCGGGTTGGAGGGCCAGTGCATATCTCAATACGTCGTACAGGTATAGAAACACCCGGCGACAGTTGGGCCCAAGCGAAGAGACTAAATAACGAACATGCCATACAAGAGCTGGAGACTACCCTATGCCCAAACTATTTCAAATTCAGAGAAAAGTACGCTGAAGATTTCGCGAAAAACGAAGTGACGAAAGACATCTACCACACTACGCCAGATGACAACGAAGTAAGCACATCGTGGGAAGACCGTAGATTTTTAGAAATGATGAACGAAGGGATCCACAAAAACAATTCCGGAAACTGGGAGATGCCCTTACCTTTCCGATCCCCGGACGTTTTCATGCCAAACAATCGGGAACAAGTGCAGAATCGCCTACAAGGTCTACTACGCATGTTTAAGAAGAAACCTCAAATGGAGAGAGACTACCTCGAGTTTCTGGGAAAGGTCATTCGACGTGGATATGCTGTTCCTGTACCTGCTGACGAACTGTTCGAGAACCATCACGACGAAAGAGTGGAAGGAAAACAGTCAGGATACCATGCCGGTAAAGTATGGTACCTCCCTCACTTCGGTGTTTACCACCCGAAGAAACCCAACCAAATCTGTGTTGTCTTTGATTCTTCCTGCGAGTACGAAGGTTTGTCCCTAAACAAGGAATTGCTAGCGGGTCCCGACATGATGAACAGCTTCCTCTGAGTCCTCATGCGGTTCAGACAAGAGAACGTTGGAGCATCATCGAACAAATGTTCCACTCCTTTCACGTGGACCCAAAACACAGAGATTTCCTTCGCTTCCTATGGTTCAAGGAAAACGACCCTTCACAGGAAATAATTGAGTACCGAATGGTCGTCCATCTGTTCGGAAATGGTCCCAGCCCCGCCGTT
This sequence comes from Trachythela sp. YZ-2020, assembly GCA_016169945.1. Lineage (NCBI taxonomy): Eukaryota > Metazoa > Cnidaria > Anthozoa > Malacalcyonacea > Clavulariidae > Trachythela > Trachythela sp. YZ-2020. The sequence continues at coordinate 1,303,161 of JADLSH010000164.1, read as the reverse complement.
GCCACATTCGGCCTAAGGAATACTGCGAATGAGGGCGAGGAGGAACATGGTACAAAGGTGAAACGTTTTATCCACAAAGATTTCTACGTTGACGACGGACTGACATCCCAACCCACCGAGGAAGAAACAATCAACCTGGTAAAACGAGCACAGGCTACTCTGGCCTCTGCAAACTTGCGGTTACATAAGGTTGCATCAAACTCCGTCGCTGTATTAGAAGCATTCCCTGAGGAAGACAGAGCGAAAGATGTCCGAGACCTCGACCTACGGCAGGATACACTCCCATCGCCACGATCGCTTGGTGTCATTTGGGACTTGCAAAAGGACACCTTCACTTTCAGTGTTTCCTTGCCCGACAAACCGTTTACGCGCAGAGGTGTTCTGTCAGTTGTGAACTCGTTATACGACCCATTGGGACTTGCAGCTCCGGTGATCCTAATTGGTAAACTCTTGCTACAGCAACTTGTTATCCTCGGGAAAGTAAAGCAGAATGACTCACCCCTCGGATGGGACGACCCCCTGCCTGAAAACCTACAGCGCCGATGGCAATGCTGGAAAGATGAACTAGAATTATTCTAATGCACGAATGCATTTTCTAATGCACGAATTAGAAAATGTCTCCATACAGCGATGCTATCACCCAAAGAGTTTCAACCGTATTGTACGAACCGAAGTCCACGCATTTTCGGACGCCAGTAAGGAAGCGACCGGAACAGCCATTTACCTCAGACAAGTAGATGGAACTGGAGCAGTGAACGTGACCCTCACGTATGGCCAAGCAAAGGTGGCCCCAGCCCGACAAATAAGTATTCCGCACCTCGAGTTATGTGCTGCTGTGTTTTCCACCCAAGCTGTGAAAAGGCTAAGGAAAGATCTTGACTTGGAGATCAACGACGTGCTCTTCTACACCGACTCAAAGATAATTATTGGCTACATCCTGAATGAAGCTCGCAGGTTCCACGTATATGTTGCCAACCGAGTGCAAGTGATCCGTGATGCCTCAGAGCCCCATCAGTGGAGATATGTTGAAACTTCGGAGAACCCAGCTGATCTAGCCACTCGCGGCATCGCAGCGAAATCATTGATGGAGTCGAATTGGCTGAATGGCCCCCAATTCCTGAAAGAAACTTCACTGATTCCTCCCTCAGCTGATGATCGTGGAACTGCCATCAACGAGGAGGACCCCGAAGTTCGGAAGCAAGTCAACGTGTACACCACAAATTCCACAGCTGCCCATGATCTTGGATCTGACAGATTCAAACGATTTTCAAATTGGTCAGTCCTCAGACGTGCTGTGGCAACCCTCATCAGGAGAGCAAAAGAATGCAAGATGAAACCCGGCCTGCAAGAGACCAATATTGGGGATCGACCAGTCCTTACACCATCGCTACTGCAAGAAAGTACAATGGTAATCGTCAGAGCTGTACAAAGAGAAGTATTTGCCGCCGAATTTGACGCTTTGGAAAAGAAAGACGAGGATCAGACAGAAAGCCGCCGCTCGCTGAACCACAGAAGAACGATTCTACAGAAATCCAACCTATACCGCCTTGATCCATTTGTTGATGAAGACGGCACCCTCAGAGTAGGAGGACGTCTTGAAAGATCGGATTTAACATTCGAGGAGAGGCATCCAGCGCTCCTACCAAAGCAACATCATGTATCCACCTTATTGGTAAGACACTATCATGAAGAAGTCCACCATCAGGGACGCCAAATTACGCACGGAGCCCTTCGCCAAGGCGGATATTGGGTTGTTGGTGGCCACAAGATGGTTACATCGATCATCAATTCTTGCGTCTCTTGTAAGAAGCTAAGGGGACAAACGCTTACGCAGAAGATGGCAGACCTGCCAGCCGACCGATTAGAGACAAGTCCGCCATTCACAAACGTTGGTCTGGACGTTTTTGGTCCATGGACAATTCAAACAAGGAAGTTAAGGGGTGGTGCAGCCGAGTCCAAACGCTGGGGTCTAGTCTTTACGTGCCTTAGCAGCAGAGCCATCCACATCGAGGTGTTACCGTCTATGGACGCGAGCGCATTTATCTGTGCCCTACGCCGTTTCTTCGCCATTTGAGGTCCTGCGGCAGTACTCAGATGCGACTGCGGTACCAACTTTGTCGGAGCAAGATCTGAGCTCGGAGATGCGCTCAAGGAGATGGATCGTCAGAAAGTGGAGAGATATGTAACAGAGCATGGGTGCGAGTGGAAATTCAACCCCCCACATGCGTCTCACTTTGGAGGAGTGTGGGAAAGGCAAATTGGCACAATTCGCCGAGTCCTCAACGCGATGTTACTAAGCCTCGGAAGTTCACAACTGGATCATGAGTTACTCATTACACTAATGGCTGAAGTGGCTGGAATCGTCAATAGCCGTCCCTTAACCGCTATCACATCAGACACGGATGAACCCAAGCCCCTGTCACCGTCGATGTTACTTACGATGAAACAGCGGCCTTTGGCTCCTCCACCTGGCAAGTTTGTTGCTCAAGACCTTTATGCACGTCGACGTTGGTGCAGATCCCAATACCTAGCCGACCAGTTCTGGGTCCGATGGAGGCGGGAGTACCTTCAAAACCTGCAAGAGAGACCAAAGTGGTGCGACAATCGACCAAATCTCACCATCGGAGATGTAGTCATCGTGAAGGATAAAGAAGTCTTCCGGAATGAGTGGCCTCTGGGAAGAGTCGAAGAACCCGTAGAAAGTGATGACGGAAAGGTGAGGAAAGCAAGAGTCACAGTCTTCAAGGAAGGAACAAAGAAAACGCTCTTCCGTCCCATTAACGAGTTGATTCTCCTACTACGAAGCGAAGAGGACCCGAGTTAAATTTCAAGGATAGAATCCTTGGGCGAGGAGTGTGAAGTTGATTACGTAATCATTCGTTGTTAGTGTTCGTGCGGTGATAGGAAATCGTCGTCGTTACCATAGGAACGAGTATGTTGGCCGTTCGTATTTTTTTTTTGGAGTCTTTCGATATTTATATTATATTACATAAACTTTTGGGGATATTTGTTGGAGTATTGCCGTAGTATAGACGTAAGTAGCGTTAATTGTATACTAACAATCGTTTCCGCCGTAGACAGACCTTTTAATTAATCTATATGTATCCTAGATTTATGTTATAACTCTGTATTTTTATATAGTTTCACCGCATTATCTGTCGCTGTTATAAATAAACATTTACAAAACTGAGTGCAATAGTGTGGTTGATCACATGCGAACTCCGGTTTGATCTCGCCCGCGTGCATTGAATTGGGAACGCGACAATCAGATTGCCACAATATTGTGGATGACGAAGAACAAAAAATGTTTCTAAATATTTACGTTGCCATGGTAACGCGATTATAATGCGATTTAGAGATTGTCGTATTTTTATCTTCTTTCTTAATTTTTTGGATTTTCCTTCGGTAAAGATATTTTATTTTTTGCACACGAGCATCTAAAGTACAAAGTATTGAAATATGTGATTTTAAAAAAATTCCTCGTGGGCCGAATTTTTTTAAATCTAAAAAAAACGGGGTTTTTGGAATAAAAAAAATTTGGCTCCGAGCCGCAGATTCAATTCCTGCCAGGGACCTATAGTTGCATTTTTCGCAGCTGTTCCTGGTTAGGTCTAATAAACGTATAGAATTTACACTCGATAATTTCCATCTACAAAAACCCTTCAACTATTATTCAATCGAGTGAGATGCCAACAAAATTTAATATTTACCCATAACCTAACATGGCATTACCATCATATATATACATGAACTTGTGGTTAGAGCTCGACAGCTGGACTCTGTAGCTCAGTTGGTTAGAGCGCTGCAACGGAATCGCAGGGCCGCAGGTTCAATTCCCGCCAGGGACCTATAGTTTTTCTATATAATTTACACTCGATAATTTCCATCTACAAAAACCCTTCAACTATTATTCAATCGAGTGAGATGCCAACAAAATGTAATATTGTTTATAACAAGGTTTGTTTAAAGGTTTGTTTATCCCGCAACACAGAATTAAAACTGTAGGGAGCCTCCTTAACTCTCCCCTGATAATGCCATACGTATATAATTTGTTAATCAGCTTCCCATGATTGACGGTATCAAAAGCTCTGCTAAGATCCAAGAATACTGCACCAACCAGATCGCATAATAAGGTAGCAACCATCTCTGTCGATCGCTGGAAACCGAATTGATATTTGAATAAAAGGTTGTTCCTTTCCAGATACGACGAGATTTGTTGATGCACAACTCTTTCCAAAATTTTTGATAGCACAGGAAGAATCAAAATTGGACGATAATTTTCAGGTAATGACATTGCTCCCAAATTGTGGATAGGTACAATATGTGCTTTTTTCCAGATCTTGGGAATGTACTAGTTTCCAGTGAGAGGTTTACAATATAACGTAAAGGCCCACATATTAAGTCAACTGCGTCCTTCAGAAGTGATCGTGGCAGATTGTCTGGGCCAGTTGCCTTCGAGCGTTTCCGTTGGTTGAGCTGCTTACAAACAAAAACTGCAGATACATATTGAAACCTGGCACGGATGATTCTAATGATGAAGAACATCAAACCAGTGACAGTATAAAGTATTATTTTTATTCAAATCAATTAAGTTTCCTATGATTGAGTTGGCTTATTAAACACTATGATGCTACATAACATGTGTGAAATAGAATTGCTCTTAATGTTTTAAATAATTAATAACTTTTTATAACACATTGATTTATACCTGTATAATTTGGCAGGAGTGTTCGGCATTGTGCTGGTCCAACAAAGATCCCAAAATGCTCATTCACTGATTTTACTAACAGACGAAGATATTCCTGTCGACGGCCATCTGCATCGACTGCCCCATCACTATAACCATCACTATAACCATCATCATCAGCAAAATGTACAGAGAGTGTTGCCCGCGGGTTGAACTTCTTCTTTCCAACAAGTCTACAGGAATCCTCTAAAATAGCACTTCTGCGAACATTTACTAGCGATATTCCACAATCCCCACTCTCTATATTATCTTTGATGCTCTGTAATATTTGTACCAGTGGTATAACACTGGAAGCCCTGAAGAATATATGATCATGTCAGACGATGACATAAAGTGTACAAGTGGATTTTGATCACTGTTGTAATTATTTTGCTTCCACCAAAATGGTAAAAAGCATAAAGGTTATTGTAACGCTATTGGTTGTAACGCTATTGGCATAAAGGTTATTGTAACGCTTACAAAGGTTATTGTAACCACTCCCTAATAATCGGGTTGTCGTGATGTATGTTATATAGTTCTTACTCATCATTATTTGAAAACTTGTCATGGGCAATGTTGGTGTCTTTTTCATCATCAGACAAAATTACGTCTTCTTCCACCAGAGATATAATTATATGAGCTAAAATAAATTAAAGAACAGACATGGCAAATTAATTCTAGATAAGAAAATTATAGTAGACATTAAAAAATTAAATTAATAATGAAAATAAATTTTAAACAGACAGCATCCGCCATTAATTTTTAATGACTTTGGCGGGATTTTTGTGTATCTACGTTAAAACTGCTCAGCGGTTCAATTCATGAATTAACATTGTGTATTGTGTTTTGGTTATTGTGTATTGTGTTTTGGTTATTGTGTTTTGGTTTTGTGTATTGGTTTTGTGTATTGTGTTTTGCACTTATGGCCTATTGGTAGTGTGTGTTGTGTTTTTGTTGTGTGTGTTGTGTTTTGCACTTATGGGCCACCGTAGGTTTCACTGTATAGAGTGCACTTTTTACATTCATGAAGATGAAAGAAATATACATGGCCGCCATTAAACCACCAACTTAGAAGGGCATCTGCACGATTGCATGCAGGCAGAATTCTACACCAGTTTGTTTTGGTGATTGCAGAGGGTATTTTTGCTGCCAATTTTCACCTATAATAAATAAGCAAACCTGAAAATCTCTAAATCTCGCAACTTTTTAGAATACAACTCACAATTTGAGCTACTCTGGGGCTGGCAGGTCTGGAACACTATGGAATCCATTTTATTTCCATATAGTATGGATTCAAGTGCAACTGTTTATATAAAAGGCCAATTTAGCTATTTGGTGAGCAAGAAAATGTCTCCTCACTTTCATTATGTCTCCTCACTTTCATTTCCCCAAATGTTTTTTACCTGTGTATAAAGAAGTATTAAAGTTTAATTGATAATATCGCTCTCATTTGCTACAGTAAATTATTTATATACTACATATGCTGTCTCATTCTCAAAGGTTTCGAAATCAACTCTTTACATTCTTCCCACTGGCTGACAGACAATGGATTTTGTCTAAAGCTAACCAGTATTCACCAGTCAAGTTTCCAAACCCCATTTTGTAATCAGCCCAGTTTCTGTAAGCGTAAACCAAACCATCTGCATGTCACTGGAAAATGGTGCAGCCCCTCCTGGAGTGGAAGACATATCACAAATATAAAAAGTGCCCAGGCCATCTGGGTCTATGGTATAGACACCTGTTGTTGTTTTGTCTGATTTGTATAAAGCTTCACAACTTTTGCCTTGAGAAAAAGTAGATCAATAAATCTTAACTAAGTTCAATCTAACCTCAGCCTAATCTTAACCTAACAAAGCCCTGGTTAAAATACAGACAGGTCATATAAACTGACAATTTCTTTGCAAGTATAATACAGGGGTTCAAAACTTGTCCAGAGTTAGCTGCAGGATATTAAAATTTCGAATTCATCTTATAAACGGTTTTGTGACAAACTTTTAAGTCACAAAATGGCGTCCAACACTGAAGATGTAGTTGTTGGCGTTGCTGTTGGCAGGGCGGCGAAACGGCTAGATGTCGTGATCAATGTGTGATGCGCTTTGGGACTGGGGCGACGCGGCCCCTGTGCAATTTTTAAAAAAACTCCAGGTGGATTGAGTAAATGATTAATATTTTAAAAAGTATTCAGTCGATTGTTGCTGTATTTTTCAAGATGTTATTCAAGCCTTTTAGCATTCATACAACAAGTTTTAAGGCGTTCTGTATTATCTAACATATTGTGATTCCCTGTCCAATTTCGCCCGCTCGCAAAACAATTTACTAATTTTGTACCGTAGAATCGAGCTAGAACGTAGCTTTTTTTAAGACAACACTGCCACGAATTAAACTTTATTCCTGCCCAATTTTGTCGTGTAATTTTTTGAACTTTTTTTGCTATAGCATGTCAACTGCAGCATAAAATTGGGTTGTAGTGTAAAAATTTCTCAGGTTCGACTGTTTTGAAAATTCGCTTATTTCAAAGGTAGTCAAACACACTAAGACCACTTTTGCAATTTCAATCTACACAAAATATATACGCTTCTTACCATAAGAACATCATTTGCCAAAAACAAACATTTGAAGAGATATTGCAGATTTTGTAAAGACGAAGGGTGATTCCATCCATCACGAGAGCTTCGGCAGTTCCAACCCCGGTTGGTTTTATAAAAAATTCAACCGCTTCTTTTGGCACCAGAACTTAGTAAATCCCAGGGCAGTTAGACCATTAATAGATGTATATTTGGTACCAAATATATCGTATAATTATTTCTCTGTCAGTGTATGGCAAACTGTTAATTGTATTTTTCATTTGCCGGCAGAAAACTAAAGTGAATGTGTTTGTAGTCGTCTTATATTCAAAACATTACTTAGTTTAAACATGGCGGTTACACGCTCCCGTGGAGATTCAAGAAAGGAGCTTGATAATTACTTTCAATCGGAGGAATTCGAATCTATAATAAACAAGACTTTAACCGTACAGTTCGAGAAATTTATTGCTTCATCTGAGTTTAAAAACATGCTAGTGACAACGACGAAGGCTGTTGTATCGGACGTGGTGCAAGGTACGGTACAAAATATAATCGATAAAGAAATCTTAGTCATAGTTGAACCTCTAAAGAAGCAAATTGATTATGTATTGGATGAGTTGGCAAATACAAAGATGCATGCTAATGAAAACGAGCAATATTCACAGCAATGTAATGTCCAAATACATGGCATCCCTGAAAAGGAAAGCGAAAATTGCTATGAAGTTGTCTTAGATTTCTTTAGACAAGATCTTTGTTGTGAGGTGAATGAATCAGAAATCGATAGAACACATCGTGTGGGTAGGCGTCAAGCTGGTGATAAGCCGCGAGCAATAATAGTCAAATTTTGCTCTTATCAATCAAAGGTTAAGGTGATGAAATCAAAAAAAATTCTGAAAGGAAAACCATTGTTTGTAAATGAAGATTTGACTGCTGTAAACAAGCGGATTTTTGATGTTGCCCGCCGTGAATTAAGGCCACTTCCAGTATGGACAAGCGACGGGAAAATTTTGGTAAAACTCCAGAATGGACGCGTCATTAATGCGACATTAATCAATATACTATAACGTAATTTGTGAATTATGTTTTTCTGCTGGCGAATGTTTGCCTGGCAGTACTTCATTGTCCCTAGCTAACGCTATATAGTATTTATTCACTCGTTATAACTCTAAATTTATTTATTTTTGTTGTGTGTGTGTGTGCTTTTTATTTGCACACTTATTTATATTAACTAAGTTTATTAATCTTTACTTTCAGAGGAAATTTACTGATATGGGAGTCAGTTTAGAAATCTACAGAGCAGCAATCGGCTTATTTAATGGTAAAATATTTTGCATAAGTAAGGTATTCAAACCATATTTTTTATGCAAATTTCAATGCGGATGTTTGTTTGTTCTTATAACGTTGTTGGGGCTATTAATATTACCAACCCCGGCCCATCCAATAATCTTTTTTTAAATATCGGTCATATTAATGCAAGAAGTCTGCGAGTTGAAGATAAATTTGAGGAAATCGTATCCCTAGTATTGGATTTAAAACTTGATATTTTTGCTGTTTCAGAAACTTGGCTAAATGACTCAATCTCTGCCGACTCACTACAAATACCTAGTTTTGGCCCAATGTTTCGCTTAGATAGAAGTAATGGTAGGAGGGCTGGAGGTGTTGCGCTTTATATTTCATCATCTTTAGTAGCGAAAAGGAGGCTTGATTTGGAAAAAATTGGAATTGAGTTATTGTGGGTTGAAATAGAACTCAAAAGTCACTCTTTTATTTGCGGTGTATGTTATAGACCTCCAAGTTCTATTAGTATCGACGATATGATTTTATTAGACCACTTACAACTTTGTTTGGATAATATCAAAAATTTAAAACCGTATAGTAATATTTTACTCCTTGGGGATTTCAATGCCCATTTCAACATTGAAAATCCCGTGCATGGAAGTGCATTTGGATTACAATTATATAGGTGGATGGAGTGTAATAGTCTTGTTCAAATTATCCAAGAACCCACAAGGGTTACAGCAAGTGGAGCAAGTTTATTGGATCTAATAATTACAAATTCACCAGGCTATTTTGTTGATTCTGGAACAATTAGTCCTCCTAGTAATTGCGACCACTTGCTCATTTTTGGCAAGATGAGTATAAGTCTTGATAAAACCAAATGTTATAAACGCCATATTTGGGAACTTTCACGTGTGGATGAAAACAAACTTCTAAATGCTATATTAAATGCCCCTTGGGATGTTGTATTTGCAGACATACAAAATATTGACACATTATACAATGCTTGGTTTGATTGTTTTCGAGATGTTCTCATGACTCATGTGCCTAGTAAAATAGTCGTGATTCGTCCTAGAGATAAACCGTGGATGAATTCCGAAGTAAGACGGGCTGTTAGGAAAAGAAATCGTTTGCTAAAAAAGTTTTGTGCAAATAAGAATCCAGAGAATTGGGAATTATATAGGCGACAAAGGAATAATACGACTTTAATACGTAAAAGCAAAATATCGTTCTATAACAAATTAAACAATAAATTAAATGATGTATTTCTTGGTCCTAAGAAATGGTGGGGAATAGTTAAACAATTGTATGGGAGTAAAATTCAACCGAGCGTGCCTGCATTGTTTGAGAGTAATTGTATAATTACTGATGCCAAAGAAAAAGCTACTTTATTGAATGAATATTTTTCCAGCCAATGTAAAATACCAGATTTAGATGCCCCCATACCAAATACTAGGGTATTCCAAAGCTCAAAATCACTGGGCATGATTACCACATGTGAAATTGAAGTCACTAATTTACTGAAAAACTTGAATATTGCAAAGGCATGCGGAGTGGATGGTATAGGAAATTCCCTATTAAAAATATGCGCAAATGCCATAGCACCGTCGTTATCCAGATTTTTGAATATTTCACTCAATGCAGGGCATTTTCCATCCGCGTGGAAATTTGCTAATGTCATACCAATTTTCAAAAAGAATGCGCCCAGTTTCTCTTTTGATATGTTTATCCAAAATTCTTGAAAAAATTGTATTTATTCGATTATATAATTTTTTGTTGGAAATAAATTTTTTCACTCCCTTTCAGTACGGTTTTCGGCCAGGAGACTCAACGGTCAACCAACTTGTTCTTATTGTTCATAAGATCCATGAAGCTTTCGAACAAGGCAAAGAAGTGCAAGCTGTTTTTTTGGACATGACTAAAGCTTTTGATAAGGTTTGGCACAAAGGTCTCTTGTTTAAGCTTAAATCCTTAGGAATCACAGACCCTCTGTTAGCTTGGATAAAAAGTTATTTAACTGATAGAAAACAGCGTGTTGTTATTGATGGCCAAGCATCAGAGTGGAAAGATATAGAGGCCGGAGTACCTCAAGTTTCAGTGCTGGGGCCTTTATTGTTTTTGGTTTACATTAATGATATTACCACCGATCTTGAAACTGATTGTTTTCTTTATGCCGATGATACTTCCTTGATTGATGTGGTTGACAATATTAACTCTTCGTCTGTCAAACTTAATAGTGATTTAGATAAAATAGGAAAATGGACAAAGGATTGGTTTGTCACTATCAATCCAAGTAAGACAGAATCGATGATTTTTTCGACTAAACGTAATAAGCCACAGCATCCCGACATATATTTTGATAATAAAGTGATTAAACTTGTCCCAAATCATCAACACCTTGGTGTTACACTTTCTTCTAATTTGTCTTGGGGAGAACATGTTATGACAATTCATGGAAAAGCTTCAAAAACATTAAATTTACTGAAAGGACTAAAATTTAAAATTAATAGGGATACATTGGTAGTGCTCTATAAATGTCTAATTCGACCTAAAATGGAATATGCCGATGTTGTTTGGGATGGTTGTTCAGATGGTCTTAATTACTTATTAGAATCAGTTCAGTATGAAGCTGCTAAATTGGTCACTGGTGCTATGAAAGGCACAAGTCAAAGGAAATTATTGGATGAGCTTGCATGGGAGGAATTAAAAACAAGGCGGTCCTTGCATAAACTTGTATTGTTTTTTAAAATAGTAAATAACTTGGTACCTAGTTATTTAACTGATTTACTTCCTGCAACTTCACAGCAAAGATCTGGATTATTGCTAAGATCTGCTGATAACTTGACACTTTATCCCTGTAGAACCGAAAGGTTTAAAAGATCGTTTTTTTCCTGATTCTACTAGGTTATGGAATGCTCTTGACAACGTTATAAGGGACTCAGACTTATTAAACACTTACAAGAAACATCTAAAGGATTTTTTTGATATTTCAAATTATAAAAAACGTTTTAGTTTTACTCTTGATCGATACAGCTCAATTTTACATACTCGTCTCCGTCTAAACTGCTGTGCTCTTAATTATAATTTATTTAAAATAGGCTGCATTCCGTCACCAGTTTGTAAATGCGGTTTTCATTGTGAATCGGTAATTCATTATTTTCTGTATTGTCCAAGATATGCTGCTCCTAGATTTATTCTGCTCTCAGTTGCACTAGAAATTTTAGGAGACAGCTGGTATAGGAAATCAGATTCAACGAAAATACAAATACTTCTAAGTGGTGAAGATGAATTGTCATTAGTCCAAAATAGATACATTTTCTCCAGTGTGCAACAGTTTATTAGGCAATCTAGACGTTTTGTTGGCTATGTTTATGTAGATGAATGTGAATGTAGGCTATATTGTTTCTTAATTTTTTGAACTTTTTTGCTACCTGCCATTTAATGCGCACCAACGGGTCATTTAAATGGGGAAAGTATGACAGGCAATAGACAAATTTGGCTAACGCTGTTTACATCAGTGTGTTTACGTCATGTACGAGCCCATTGAGTTGCTTTACCTATACATGTTGGCGTTAAATTTTACGAGCATTAAAGACACAACAATTTAGATTGTCATGGTCTAAGCATGGACATTATAGTTAATCATACTGTAAACTACGTCGGTCTTCGGCCAATTTTACAGTAGAAGTACTACGCCTATAGCTATTAAAATGGTTTTCAAAATATAGTTTTCTGTTTGGCATAAAGCCGTAAACATGATATTGTACAATGAAGTAAAACGAATTACCTCACGAAAGCTTTGAAATGCCATCTTTCAATATTGCCACCAAAAACAACTTGCTGTTTGTACGCATTCGGGTTTGTTCGAAAAATATATTTACTCAGAACCCTTTTTTTTTGCCAAACAATTCGGTTGCCAGCAGTTTTAATTTACAAGTTCCCAGTTGCTTTTCTTGAACATCACAAGTTTTTGCACATCTAATGCCTGCAGACTCAGTGTATTGCTAACAAACATTGTTTTTGAAAGCTGTAAAACAACTTTGCTTTGGCTTCTTTTTTCTATTTTCATGTTTTGTTAGGATCTTTTGCAATACGCATGCGTTGACAATTGTTTTTCAACTTAAAAAAATGGAATTTCATTTGATTGGCTGCCATAAGTCTAATTTTGTTCTCAAATTTAATTATTCAAGCACTGCCTAAAATTCCAAAATTTATGGCTTATAATGAGCAAATTTAATTTTATATGTTCTATCTCTCATTTGTTTGGTCTATATAAACGGTTTTGATCAAGTATTATTTTATCTCGGAACTTTCTAAAATGCTCAAATTCATGTCTGAATAAATTGTCTGAATAGTTCAATTTCAGTTGCTTCATGTTTTGACCATAGTTTTGACGCACGCTTTTCAGCCAATCAAAAACGTCCTTATATTAGATATATATTTTAACATAGATTTATTCTTGGGTTAAATGTCCTAACCCAGGGTTAACTAATCGCACCGCTAACCGACCTTTGAGCAATGCCAAATTAACCCAGGATTAGCTAAACCTGGGTTAAGTTAACTGGCTTTTGAACAACCGGCCCCTGAACTAGAACAATAATAATTTCTGGCCTGTGTATATAACAAATTTGTGGTAATTTTCTTTAACAAATAAAAATGTCTCCACATGCATATAAGAATATTCGGGGGGTCCCACGTATCACACATTGATCAGGGGTTACATTGCCATTTCGCTGCCCTATCTTATAGACGCCCTGCTGTTGGCAAGAAAAAGACTTAACAAAAAGGTAACTACAAAACGAAAAACATGAATATTTATTTGTTGCAGTCAATATGAGCATTTGCAGCATATCACTACCAGTTAGGTGGATAGGTGTAAGAATTGTGCAGTTTGTGATTAAAGCACCAGATTCTTTGACATGACAATACATTTTAGATATGGAGCCATTTGAAAAATTAATGCTGCCAGCCTAAAATTTGGGTTCTTTTTCATTTTCCTCATTAAACTCCTATACTTGTAAAAACGTGAAATTCCAAGTTCGTTTTAAGCAATAATGACTTACATTGTTGGAAAGCTTACAAATAGGTCAATTAAGCGGTTACCTTCATTTTCCCAACCCATTTCGAGTTATTGCTGTTCCAAAATGGGATAAATGCGACAAAATCGCGGAAAAAAGCCTGTATACTAGCCTGAGAAAGAGTTTTTAACAGCTTGTAACTCACGAATCATTTGTAAGCTTTCCAAACGATGTAGGTTGTTATTGCTTAATATGAACTTCGAATTTCACGTTTTTACAAGTATAGGAGTTTAATGAGGAAAATGACAATTCTCATATCAAAGTCTACACTTCCTGCTAATATGGTGCTTTAATCACAAAACGCACAATTCCAGCTAACTTTCGCACTTATCTGTCTGACTATACGAAGCCCTATAAGGGACATAATATCATGCAACAATTTCTATGTCGCGAAAAACAAATTTCCATGTTGCAAAACAATTTTTGTATGTCCTGAAACAAATTTCCATCCGAAATTGGAATGACAATGTGTATACTGCATGGTGAAGTCAACAGTACATGGGAATATGGCAACAATACAAATAATATAAAGTAAAATTAATAATATACAGTATTATCAATAAAATTAAACATCAAATAAACGTACCAATTTTAAACTATCAGTCATGTTTGCATGAATAGTCAGTATCCACAATAAAATAGTCATGTTATAAATAAATTGTAACAAAGAGTTTCTCAATAAGACACTCATCCTTCCGCCAAGGCTAGGTCAATCTCTCCCACAAAAGGAGCAAATTGGACGATGAAGAGAAGATCTAGCCCTGCGTAAACACATAATTGCTGATTGTAGCAGTGACAAAACTGAGTCTGAGTATACGGATAATATGCAAGTTTTCATATTAATCCTTGCTTTAAGTTACTTTTTATCGTCGAATAAGGCAAAGGCAATTCCAAATTATTTACCTGCATTTAATGGAAGAGAGGTAACTCATAATTCCTTAATACTACGGTATTTTAATCTTGGTATGAAGTACGCAGAGATCATCGCTTTTCTTGGCTTATATCATGGGATAACACTGACTGTTCGACAATTAAAAAGAATATTAAAACAACTTGGAAGAAGTAGAAGACTATGGAAAAGTAGTTTAGATGATGTAATGGACTCCATTCAGCTAGAGTTGTCAGAAAGTGGTGAAACCATTGGGTACAGGCAAATGCATCAACGACTCGTCAACGATCATGGGTTAACTATAGATCGGGAAACTGTACGTTATGCACTAAAGGCTCTTGATCCTAACGGAGTTGATCGCAGATTGAACTGCAGGCTAAAACGAAGTCAATATTGTGTAAGAGGACCCAATGATACCTGGCATATAGACCGGTACGACAAATTAATATCGTTTGGGGTTTGTATTCACAGCGCTATAGACAGGTATAGCCCAAGGATATTATGGTTAGAGGTTGCATCCACGAACAACCACCCTTCAGTGATAGCGTATTATTACACCTGTTATCTTAGAAATTTGGCGGTACAGCAAGAAAAATAAGAGGGGATTGTGGTACAGAGAATATATATGTAGCAGGAATGCAAAGGGTTTTAGACGAAATCATGAGGATTCATTTGCTGGTATGAAAAGTTTCATGTACGGAAAGTCCACGTCTAATCAATGCATTGAATGTTGGTGGTCATTTCTTCGCAAATCATGTACAGACTGGTGGATTAAATACTTCAGGGACTTACGTGATGAAGGATTATATGAGTCTTATCTACCTCTTTTAGTTAGCTTGTTCATGGATCTAAGCTGTTTCCATCATTTTCATGAAAATTCTTTTATTTTTTTGGGGAGGTCGCGGCCCCCCGCTTCCTACGCCACTGAATGGTACTGATATTCTATTAACACAGACCATAAAAAAGACGACAAATCTTGCAGATTTATACCTTGGATAAGGCGTTTTAAATAATCTAGGGCATCTTTTTCTCCTTCGTTAGTGACAGGAATTGGACGAATTAGATTTAATACTTTTCTTTTGGTAGGGCAAATTTTTCCATAGAGCTTGTCAATGTCACCTAACTCTTTGAGAGCTAACCACTGCCGGCATTTAGGGGCCCAACAATATGCTATGTATTGTGGCTTCTGAACTAGCTCCTTATGTGTCATTTCAAGAAAAATAGAGCGTTTGTCTAAATTCGGAATTTTTCTACATCCAAATATGCTAATAACTTTCAAGACTTCTTCATCATCAGGTTCAATATTACCTCCTAAAATACTATTTAGAAGTTGGGCTTCACCATTTGCCACATACCCTTTAACTCTTTCTAAACGGCAGCGTCGAATATCATCCGCCAACGCATGATGATTTTGAGCGCTTGTATCTTTGGCGACCCTCACCCAAAACGGACGAAAATACCACCAATCGATTCAGCAAACACACCTGTTCTTGACTAAATCCAAACAAATCGCTAAATACATTGTTTTACAGATCTCCGTGAGTTTTAACACCTTTGTAATCTGATATTTATTATTATCGTAAACTAATTATATATTCAGTACCTTTGGTCGATTATAACTTCTGTTTTATAGAGCTTTAAAAACAGTACAAACTGACCAACTTTCAAAGAAACACAATAAAAATTGACAAAGTTACGGCGAAATTTGAAATGTAGCGTACGGGTCAAACCGGAATTTCAGAAAAAAACAACCGGAAAAGGCCCAAACACAAACAAAGACTGTTGCTATGGTTTTTTAAGTGGCCAGAATGAATTCCCCAGGGTACAATACCCTATATAAGATCTTTTTGTCGGGACTGAAGCGTGTGGGCAAACCATATATAGTCAAACTACGACAAGCGCGTGCATGTTGGAAAATTCCCGGTAAATAAAAAAAAATTCAAAATAAATATTTCTAAAAGCCGTATCGAACGCACGTTGTACAGCCTAAAGAAACAGATAAAAAGCTAAATTTCGACCATTAGAAGTCTTTCAAGATATTAAAGATATTAAAGATTGTTTGAGTTGAACTGAAGTATGACTGGAGGTATGTTTGGGACTAAACTTTTAGTATTTTTGATTCTGTAATGTTTAGTCGGCAAAATAGCCCACTGTTAAAAAGCTTATTTTGTAAGGATTCCAATGGTGTTAATTTCATTGCCAGGGGGTAAATATTTTGCAAAGGAGATCGTACTCAAAGTGCTCTTGCGACAACTTGCGACAACATGCGACAACATAATTAAAATGCGACCGACCAGAAAGAGTTAAGCGAATCTAAAAGGCTATCTTCCGAAACAGAACCCTCTCGAAACAACATTGATGTGATAAATACCTTCTTTATAGTAATTAACCTGCGAATAACCCATGACTAAAATTCTAGCATAGATTGCCACTGCACTACTTGAAAATAATTTTGTAATGCAGTTGCTCTGGCCTTCTCCTTCATCCATAATAAAATGTTTGCCAAAATCCAGAATATGCATCTCGGCTAATACCAGAATCCTCACCCATCTCTTCACGACCTCTACTGTCAATCATTACAAAAGATAGATTATCATTTAACATTTCTTCATTCTCAAATGCTTTCATAATATCCTCCATTACGATTGCTCTGCATATGTGGATAGTACTAAGGATTGCAAATAATATTTGCATATTGAACGAAATCGTATTACTATTAACAACATTTCGCACATTAACAACATTTCGCACATCACACTACAGTACATGTCATTTTGAAACAGCTGAGCATAATTTTTAATATTAAGTATTTGACAAGAAAACCAACTTTTTATGTCAGATCAGATTACACGAAATACACACACAAACTAAAATTATGCTAATAACATACAGCATCAGAGAACGACCATCTCACTTAACTTCCCGGAGCCATAAATCATCTTGATCTTCATCACTCACCTACTTCCACGACTTAAATACAATGAATTATTGATGGCGTTTCTATGTCTATACAGGCAGGTGTTCACCTGGATAGGGTTGTTGACTGTCACCCCATACCCAACCCTCCTCCTTTCTCATCCGGGCTTGGAACCGGCCATGGTGGAGTTAATCATCTTGAAACAACAGCACCAAATAAGTTATTATAAAATGTTCACTGTTAATCATCTTGAAATAGCAACACCAAGGAAGTTCTTACAAAATGTTCACTGTTAATAATCTTGAAACAGCAGCGCAGAAGCAATGGGAAAATGTCCACTGCAAATCATCATCAAACAACAGCATATGTTTCCAGAAAATGCTCACTTCACTTAAAAATAGGCTAGGATTGAAAGATAGTTATTAAATGTTCACTGTAAATCATCTTGAAACAACAGCATGGAGGAAGGAAGGTATTAAATGTTCACTGTAAATCATCTTGAAACAACAGCATGGAGGAAGGAAGGTATTAAATGTTCACTGTAAATCATCTTGAAACAACAGCATGGAGGAAGGAAGTTCTTAAAAGGCTAACGCCTTCAATCTTTTTCACCCATTGTACTTCTCATAAAGGTTTCAATCGACACAGTGTTGAGATGGCTCTTTTGCAACTGCATTTCGTCATGGGAATGGTACCAAATATTCTCATACCTGTGAGGATGTTTGGAAAAGAAAATCGATCTGCATAAGGAAGAAGTTCCTCAAGGGAAGTGGGAAGAGGATCTGTGACATTACTAAACTTAAGTCTCCACCATCTGTAGTTTGCAGTCAAGGAAGTCGATCAAGGTCAGGTAAGTCATCTTCATATTTCTTGAGGAATCGGGAAAAAATTGTCTTTCCATGTTGGGTTCGGAGACGACGTAATTTGGCATCCCATACATGACATCTAGAGCATCAAGATTTCCTTCTGAGAAGTGAGACTGTATTTGTCCCTGAAGTTGATTGAGAAAAGGTATGGTAACTGCTCTCTTGTAATAGTCCGAGGTGGAATCAGCAGGGACATTTCGCCAATGTACTTGGCGCTCAGTCGTCACAAAATCATGCACTGTTATAGAATTTGTGGATTAGTGTAACAATTTTTAGTGATAGATAGTTGATTATAGTTTATATATTCGGTATGTAAATGTGCCCATATAGATATTTGGAAATTATGTAAAAGTTATATTTGTATATGCCAGTTTAAATAAACAACATATTTGCAAGTGTATGCGCCTTATATTGGGAAACCTTTATATGCACAAATGAAAAATTCGACATGGAGCTCGCCTATATTTTTATATGGCACAAATGGAAAATTGGACATGGAGCTCCCCTATATTTTCATATGCTAACTAATTCGGGGTCGAAATCACATAGCCAAACGCATCCTAAACGGGAGAGGTAGGCATATATATCATGAAAATGCCATGCTAGATTTTTTCAAAAATCTTTAACACATACTATTTCAACACCTAAGTTTGGTTCCCAGCTGTGACCTCCGCCGTTGCCGTCTTTAAAAAGACACCAATGTTTAACCCTTCGGTTCTTTGAAAGGTTATGGCAGATCATTAAAGGGATCATTAATGATGCATAATATGGCTAATTTCAAAATAGGATTTTCTTTTAAAGTTTTGTATAAGACCACCTTAACTTAGGGACCTTGCAAATGTCCCACTATGGGACAGTTAGTACTTGTATAGTATATACAGTTGGTTTTCACAAATTCCCTACTTCAGGGGATGACCCAAACAAATATATTCCAACCCTGGGAACACATGCAGCTGTATAATGCATGACAAATAATACCTGGGTGAGGGATAGGGAGGAGGGGAGGGGAATTGATCAACATATTATTTTAATATTGCATAAAATTGCACATTTTACAAATCTGTAGTGCGGTTATTTGATGCATGCCAGGCACAATTACATGGTGTTAATGGTAATGTATCAGAATATAATCCATCAGGGCAAAATGAGCAATTACTAAGTGTTGAATTGATCCGACTATGTCCTAGTTTAACATGATAACATTTGGTACAATGAGGTGGTTTTCTAACCTTTATGTTAACTATTAGTGCTTCTATAACTTTGGTTTTAGATGGAGACTGTGGTTTTGGAGTTTGATGACATGTTCGTTCAGTTGATTTACAACATCGTCAAAGTTGGTAGCTGGAACAAGTTCCATTTCGTCAAATGCGTCTTCGTCGTCCTCATCAACGAAGAGTCACATCTCCTCTCAACATCTGCTCTCTGGTGGCATTGAAAAGCAAGAGGAAGAAAGTAAGTCTTCACAACCATTTTAGCAAACAGCGATGGCATGCCATATTTTTCACAATCTTTCCGCTGACCCTTTTTCTGGACAGGTGTTCAGACTTGTTAGGATTATTAGCTATCCTGGTAAATATATCAACAAGAATATGTGCAACTTGTGAGTGCAAATACCTGAGCTGTACTCTACTAAATACGCAATTCTTAGGTGGTGTAAATACTTCTCTAAAATTATATTGCCACATACTTGTACCAAACACAGCTTTGAAGGTCTCTCTCAGTTGTTCATCAGTTGCTGAATCAGTTGTGTGTCTCCTGATCACTGATATTCGACTGTTGACTCATCAATGATATTCAGATGGTTAGCAAGTTTCATGACATGTGACGCGCATGGCGTGCGAGCAGCGAGTCAAATCGCTCCGTAAAATTATCAAATATTTACCTTATTTCTACAACTGTGGGTTAAATTTATAAAACAATTGTGGATTATCTTTGGGAAAGTGAAGTTGGTTTGGTAAAATTTTAAATATTTGCTCTGTATTTTGTTGAATTCTTTCTCAAATTGCAAGAAATTTTACAACTGGTTTATAAGCATGCACAAGCTGGACGCATACGATTATGTGATACGCTTGCATGGTTCAAAAAAGGTTTTACTAACCGGGGTTCAACTCGAGCGTGTGCGGAATTACAGCCATCTATTAGAACAATTATAAGAATAATTAGTGATTTAATTATAACTTCTTGGAAAATACGAATTTAAATGCTTAAAACATGCCAAACTTTCGCCAAATCAGCATCATTTTGGATTGTGTCTCTCGTGGTATTTTTCTGGCTTTCAACAAGATCTAAACCTCCTGTGATCATCATCGAAAATGCTACTGGAAAATACATTCTTATTTCCTCGGAACTTGCCATATTACCAGACAAAATGTGTTTCATCTGGGCTTCTATGCGTGATAGAAAGTTCACTCTTCCCGACAAACATCGCTACAGACTGGAGTTTCAAATATCTCGCAGATGTTCTCATGTTGCACTGCTTATTCTCCTTGCTAGTGACATAGCAACCAACCCAGGTCCTACAGCTCGTTCACATGCAATGGACAATTTCAACAACTCTCGGGTTAAAAGTACTGTATTTAAATGCCAGAAGTCTAAAAGTACTGTATTTAAATGCCAGAAGTCTAAAAGCACTTGTTCATCCAATTGGAGACAAATCGGTCAAAATTTGTAAAATCTCGTTATTGCAACAATTGATATATAGCTGTAATTATGACGTTGTATGTGTATGTGAGACCTGGTTAAACAATTTAA
Organism: Trachythela sp. YZ-2020; assembly: GCA_016169945.1. NCBI lineage: Eukaryota > Metazoa > Cnidaria > Anthozoa > Malacalcyonacea > Clavulariidae > Trachythela > Trachythela sp. YZ-2020. The sequence continues at coordinate 1,282,092 of JADLSH010000164.1, read as the reverse complement.
TCTTAAGCAGTGAGATCTTGCAAAATTATGGATCTATCTTCCGATGTGACAGAGCTGGCAGAATTGGTGGTGATGTTCTTGTTGCTGTGAAGAACCTGATAATATGGAACTTATTGTTACTGAATTAATGAAATCTAACATACTAATCAGTCATACTTTACACGTTTTATCATCCTCCCGACTCTAAACCCGATGTCCTTCAGCAGCTAAATGACTCTATTCAAAACAACCCAGAATCAAGTCTTATTGTATTGGTAGGCGATTTTAATCTACCATCAGTTAAATGGTCATCTGATCAAAATGACCCCATCAACACCAGAGGACCTGCTGAGAATGAAACCTTTTGCGATTCAGTAGACGACAACTTCCTTCAGCAATAACCATATTGCTGGTAAAAAAATCGATTTGTTGTTGTGTAACTCTCCTGAAATCATCGGCGAGGTCTCCGTTTTCCATCCAGAGACTTGTGGTTACCCAACAGACGACTACATCGTGGAGCGACTACATCGTGGAGCGACTACATCGTGGAGCTTGAAGTGAAGCTTAAAAGAGGTAAGCCAGTAAAGCGCCAAGCATTCTTACATGGAAAAGGAAATGTTGATGAGCAATGTAACTGTCTGACACGATTTTCCATCAATGTTACTCCAACTGACAATTATTGATAATGACTGGGAACAATGGAAGGACACTTTCTTAACTGCTGTGAGAAGGTACATCCCAATGAGAACTGTCAAAGACACAAATAGTCCACCATTGATCAAATCAAATACCTATCTGGCTAAAATAGAAAGTTCGTTCAATGACAGCCCCAAACTATTCTGGAGTTACCATAAATCAATTATTCACCACCGGGCGGTGAGAGCAATTAAATAACACATAATGCCGATGGCATTCCACCCCGCCTCTTACAAGTATGCGCCCTTGAAATCGCACCAAGCATCTGTGAGTTGTTTAACCGTTCTTTGCATACTGGTCATGTCCATCTGAGTGGAAACTTGTGAATGTCACACCCATCCATAGAAGAGATCTTCAAGAACCGGCGGAACATTACAGACCAATATCTTTGCTGCCCATCGTTGCAAAGTCCTAGAGCGTTGTGTGTGCATCAGACTACATGATCATGTTACATACCTTTATCACAAAAGCCCAACACAGCTTTCTTAAAACGCGATCTTGTGTTACTCAACTACTATCAGTACTGGACACCAACTACTATCAGTACTGGACAATCCCTTGACAAAAACATTCAAACTGACGTTATCTACCTCAATTTTGAAAAAGCATTTGATTCTGTCGATCACCAAATTCTTCTCCACAAGCTTGCATCATTAGGTATGTCAGGCCAGTTATATGAATGGTTTGCAGACTATCTCAGTGGTCGTCATCAAAGAGTAGTTGTTGATGGAGTTACATCGAATTGGGCGCCCGTTACATCTGGTGCGCCGCAAGGCAGTCTCCTTGGCCCTGTTCTGTTTGTGATATTCATAAACGATCTTCCCGACATATTACCAGACAAGACATTGACAGCTTTGTATGCAGACGACAACGAAACTGTACAAGTCCATCACATCAGTAGGTGATTGTGAAAATTTGCAACAAGCTTTAACAGATCTTGACTGCTGGAGCTGTGACAACAACCTCGATTTTAACGAGTTGAAGTGTAAGGGTTGATCTCCCACTGACATACGCATATCATATGGACTCAAAGGAACTTACTTGTGTGCATAAGGAAAAATATCTTGGTCCTCACAAATGACAACCTGTTATGGGATGATCATGTTTATACCATCACCGCCAAAGAGAACAAGATGCTTGGGATGCTCAAAACTGACTAATACCGCAGTGAGGCGGACGCTATACTTAGCGCTTGTGAAGTCTCACCTAAGTTAAGCCACCAACTATCAAAATGAGATCCAGAGTGGAAAGTGTACAAAGGAGAGCCACATGTTGGATACTGCAAGCTAAGCATGGAGAAATAACCAATAAACAACAGCTGATAACCCTTGGCTTACTACCCCTGTGCTATGAGAGAGAAATAAAGACTTGGTGTTCTTTTTTAAGGCGCTGTATGGTCATATTGATCTTGACGTGCATAGCTTCGTTTCATTCCTCAACAATGGCCAAACATGGCTTAGTCGAAATCTTTCTCTCACACTCAAAGTTCCTTTCTGCAAAACCAAAACATTTCAATCCTCATACTTCAATCGGCTTGTCAAGTTATGGAACCAGGTCTGCAAAATTCTTCCCTCTACCACCTTCGCCAGCCTCTCCTCCTTCAAAAGATCTCTTAAAGCTACATACGGAAACTTGGTTATGACAACATTTGATGTAGACATGCTATGCACATGGACACTGGTGCGGGACTGACCGTGCCACCAATCTTAAGTAGTTTTAATAGATGGTTCTCCTTATTGCGTTCACTGAATGCAACCACATTATGCTTTGCGAGCATTATATTATTATACAAACACATCTGAGAAGCATTCAGATGGTTGTGTTTACGGTGCGTAAGGGGGGGGAATGTACTTTATGGATGTGTGTATTTATGTACATATTTCGCTGCTTCTGGGGTTGCACCTTGCATGGAACTTTGTGTCATGTATGTCCTCATTACATTTGAGCGAGTAATATATTAATTATATATAATTATATATTTAATGAACTCAATAAATATTGGGGGGGGGGGAAAGGTATTATATATATAAGCCATATTAACGGTGCCTACGAAAAGAGTACATCGTTATCAATATGCGAATAATTGAACTATAATATGCATGAAATTTTTTTTGTTAGTCTTGAACAGTATATTATAAGATGTTAAAATATGTGGACAGTAATTGTCTAAAAAGTTTAGCAAGGTACCATACTGGATATCCTTGCACTTCCTGAATATGGTCTTTACCATTTGCCTAATCAGGGTCCACCCTCCATACACTATTTCAAGGATAAATTGAATGCGCCATGGTTTGGGGTGCTCAGCTAGTTTTTTCCCCTTATAAACAGCTTCATATATTTGTTTCAGCAGTGGGATGAAATTTAGAACCAAGTCTTAATCAGAATTTAAATCAATGTGCAAGGGGCCAATCATTGGAATAAGTGATAGTAGTGGAGAAACAGCTGCATTGTTGTTGGACTGGGCAAGGTACTTCTTTAACATGTCATAAAATATTTTTCATGGGTGTAACTGACTGGGATAATCACCTGGGGCCGGTTGTTCGAAAGCCAGTTAACGCTAGGGTTAAATTTTAACCTTAGTTTAGTTTGTGTTGTTCAAGGAGAGGTTATCTTTAGCCCTAGGTTAAAGTAAGGGTTAAATTTAACCCACCTCGATCGGTGGGTTAACTTGTTTAATCCATCGATTTTGCACATACAAAAGCGTTGAGGGCAAGATACAGGTTTGGTAGAAATTCAATAAATGATATCACAAACCTGCTTCGTGAAGATTTAGATCTCGATATGTGGCGAGGCCATGCACTTGAGCCTGAGTAGCAAGTTCTCATCACTTGGAGATTTTTCGCATCAGGAAGTTTCCTTCAAGTTATCTGCGATACTTTAGGCGTTGAAAAGTGAGAGATGTATCTCTAGCACTAAACAGGAGGCGGTATCAATTTATAAAATGGCCATCCAACAACAAAATTGGCAACATAAAAAAACACTTCTTCTCGCAAGCTGGCTTCCCCGTGTGTCATTGGATGTGTTGACTGTACACATGTTAGGATCCAGGCGCTGCACAATAAAGATAATAATTATGTAAACAGGAAGCGGTACCACTCGATTAATGTTCAAGGAATTTGTGATCATGAAGGTATTTATCTTTACCGACATCTTAATTAATACTGAATAATATAATCAACTGATAGGTGGTTTCAGGAAGAAGGCCGTGTTTACACCTCTTTCTACTTCAGTGTTTGGCTTGTTTGCTCGATTTGGTTTAGGGTGTGGCTCAGGGAGCGAGAGGTGAACCTTTGGGCTTATAGACATCACATAGAAATTACACCCATACAGACATTTCAACTTGCACATTTATTTTGAATAAATTGTCTAAATATGTTGAAACCATTTCTCCTATAGGAAGATTCACCAACATTGTTGCCCGATGGCCTGGCAGTACTCATGACAGCAGGCATCTCAATCTGTAAGATGGAATTCTCCTTGGTGACAGTGGTTATGCATTGAAGCCCTACCTTATGACCCCAAATCATGACCCTACCACAGCACACCAGCGAGCATTCAATCGAGCCCATACAAAAACAAGGGTCCTCATTGAATACTGTAAATATGAACCAAATTATACACTAGGAACAAATGTCCACTATTTGTACTATTTATTTAAAATATTTCAATATACAAGATTATGACTGTTCATGATGGATTGTTTGTTTGTTGTTATAGGTATATTCACTCAGAATAAAGCTCATCAGTTTTGCATGTGAATTTCCATTTCTCACTATGTGATGCTTGCAACTTTAATCACTTTATGTCTTTATGTATTTTATTAAAATATAAAATATAAAATACAAAAACACACGAAGTGATGAAAGATGTAAACATCACATGATCTGAAATGGTAATTTGCAAACAAAACTGAAATCTAGTTCACCTGTTCAGGAAATGGACATATACTATTCGAAATGCTCATAATCATATGTAAATGGCATTAAGGTATAATTAGGTCATATATATGTAGATTATGTATCACATGGTATATGCATGGTATTTAAAGGACCACACGTAGCGAGAATTGCACCATTGAGTGTGAATTCCGTCGGCCGACACACAGAAGGGCAGAAAGAGAAAACAAAGATCTGAACTGCCCGAATTTCCAGAGTTATGCCAGACCAGCAGCATCACCTTATTCAACCACCACCAGGTGACGAGCAGTCAGAACGTACTACACCAAAACGGTGAAGCAGAGTTGCAAATGCAACCACACAACGGGGTATAAAATATTTCTATTGTATAGCTTTAGGTGTTGTTATTTCGTGAATGTTTTACACTATACGGGTTTACTTCGTTTAATCTAATTTTGCTATGTACAACGTATTATAAGTTTAGTATGTGGCTATTCTCTGTATGTACGTCTGATTAGGTGGTTAGGAAAGGTTTTAAAAGATATGTCGCTTTCACAATTGTAGTTCTTTGACTTTGTGTTAAAATATCAGCAGGCTACGAAGGGGAGAACCCTGTACAATTTAAAACCCTGAGGTTCCATTTAGCCTCTTTATAATTCGCACATTGTTCAACCTCGATTGAACAAGTGATTGCTTGTAAAGTATACAGCTATTGAATGTAAGGACGTTGTTACGTAATCTATCACGTGACTGATATCACGTGTTATAGTCTGTATATATAGATGTAAAGTATTTAGAGATTTGGTATTAAACTATATACGTGAGAACATAACATGGTGGCAGCGGTGGGATGAAATATATATAACGAAATTCAAACTTCAAGATAGGATGGAAGACATCCCAGACGAGGCAACGAACCCATTGGCAAATGCGGGAGCTGAACAAGCCTCAAACTCCCAAATTATACATGGAATACAACCGCCAATAGGATTAGATTTGAAGTCAAGAAATAAAGCGGAGAATTGGAAAGCATACAAACAACGCTGGGAGAACTATACAATTGTAGCACAGCTAAACAATCAGACTGAAGAATATCGAGTGGCTTTATTTCTATACTGCATAGGACAAGAGGCCGTCAAAATCTACAACAGTTTTGATTTGGCACCGGAGAACAAGCGAAAGTTGACAAAGATCATTGACGAATTCGGCAAGTATGCAATCGGCGAAATGAATGAAACCTATGAAAGATACATCTTCAACAGCCGCGTTCAGCACGATGGGGAAACTATTGACGAATACGTGGCCAAATTAAGAACACTGGCACAAACGTGTGGTTTCTGTGATTGTTTGCAAGATTCGCTTATTCGCGATAGAATTGTTCTGGGAGTCACCGATGCTAACACGCGAAAACGACTGCTACAGCATTCAAAGCTAAGCCTACAGCAGAGTATCGAAATATGCCGAAGTTTTGAAGCATCTAATTCGCAAATTAGACAGATAAACGATCAAGGCAGACGAGACGACGTAAACAAAGTGAAATCAACCAGAACGAAGACAAAGGAGGGCGGAGCACGAAACAAAGCAAAGTATAATGAATTCAAACAAGAACCAACACAATACAAAGCGTGTGGATATTGCGGATTAAAGCATAAATTTGGTCGAGAATCCTGCCCAGCTTGGGGCGAGAGGTGTAACTCGTGTGGGAAGAGGAATCATTTCGCAAGGCAGTGCAGGCAAAGCAAAAGAGACAATACGAACCAAGTTAAAGAACCCGACTCGAGCTCTGATTCTGAATACATCGATAGCGTGACTGTAAAACCAGACAAGATAAGCTCGATTGGTCAACAACAGTCTAGAGAAGTATACGCTAAAATGCTTGTAAGAGGAAAATCTATTAGATTCCATGTAGATTGCGGGGCGACAGTAAACGTATTACCAATCAAGTATTTAACAGGCGAAAAAATCAAACCGACCGATCGCACTCTACAGATGTGGAACAAGACTGAATTGAAGCCAAAAGGAACTTGCCGCCTTACAATAAGAAATCCGAAAAATGACAAGAAGTATTCTGTAGAATTCATGGCGGTACAAGAAAATTTAACACCACTACTTGGAGCTAAAGCAATACAACACATGGGAATTGTCGAAATACATAATGAGAATTTTGAGCAAATAGATCAAGTAGCAACTGAAAACGAACACGCAACAAAACAACAGTCAACGAAAACCAAAACAGCAACACAAATAGTTGAAGAATTTTCGGATGTATTTGACGGAGAATTGGGTACGTTAGAAGGAGAGCAACATCTCGAAGTAGATCCGACAATACCCGCGACGACAGCGCCATCAAGACGGGTGCCACTAGCTCTGAAAGCGAAGTTAAGAGAAGAATTAACACGACTAACGGAACTTGAGGTTATACAGATAGTCGACGAGCCCACAGACTGGGTCAGCAATATGGTTGTTGCAACAAAGTCATCTGGTGATCTACGCATCTGTATCGATCCCAAACAGCTCAATAAAGCCCTTAAACGTGAGAGATACCCCATACCGGTCATCGAAGACGTAATGCCAGACATAGCAAAAGCCAAGGTATTCACGAAGGTCGACGCTCGAAATGGTTATTGGCACGTCGTGTTGGACGAAGATTCTAGCAAGCTGACAACATTTAATACACCGTTTGGGAGATATCGATGGAAACGACTGCCATTTGGGATTAGCGTCGCATCAGAGATCTTCCAGAAAAGAATTCTCCAAGCGTTGGAACGACTAGAAGGAGTAATCATTATCCATGACGACATGGTGGTATATGGGGTTGGCAACACCAGTGAAGAAGCAACAACTGATCACAACAGAAACTTGACAAATTTTCTGATGAAATGCAGAGAGAAGGGAGTTAAGCTCAACAAAGGAAAGTTGGAGCTGTGTTGCACAGAGATACCATTCATGGGTCATCTCGTCACATCAGAAGGGTTAAAACCAGACCCAGAAAAGATCGAAGCCATTGTCAACATGCCCAAGCCTAAAGATGTGAAGGATGTACGAAGGATATGTGGATTTGTCAATTATTTGGCAAAGTTCATGCCACGTTTATCAGCTGTGACAGAGCCCCTACGACAGCTTACACAGAAAGAGGCAGAATGGATGTGGATGCATGAACACGACACCGCCTTTGAGAAGATCAAGAGTATGGTAACCACAACACCGGTGCTTAAATATTACAATCCAGAAGAAGAATTGACCATCCAGTGCGATGCTAGCGAAAAAGGCTTGGGAGCAGCCCTTTTACAGAAAGGACAACCCGTCGCGTTCGCAAGTCGCGCTCTTACAGATGCCGAAACCAGATATGCGCAAATTGAAAAGGAAATGTTATCAGTAGTGTTTGCGCTCCACAAGTTCGACCAGTATGCTTATGGGAGAAGAGTAACTATAGAGAATGACCACAAGCCATTGGAAGCCATTGTGCAGAAACCGCTCCACAATGCACCCAAACGTATTCAGGGTATGCTATTGAGCATACAGAAATATGACGTAACCATTTTATATAAACCTGGATCCCAGATGTACCTGGCAGATACATTAAGCAGAGCCTTCCTAAGTAACAGCGACAACACACAAGGAGAATTTGAAAGAATCAACGCACTCAAAGCCATTCCCCTTCCAAAAGAAAGACAAGAGCAGATCAAAATCGATATAGAAAAAGACGAGATCTTACAAAATCTGAAAAGAGTTATACAGATGGGGTGGCCTGAAGAAAAGAAAGACCTACCATCTACAATACATTCGTATTTCAGCTACAGAGATGAACTTAGCGTATATGATGGTCTCGTCTTCAGGGGGGAACGATTGGTCATCCCTAAAGGAACACGACGGCAAATGAAGCTTGATGTACACCAATCCCACATTGGTGTGAATGGTTGTCTTAGAAGAGCACGTGAATGTATGTTTTGGCCAGGGATGAGTGCAGAGATGAAGGAATTTATTGGCCAGTGCGAGACGTGTCGAAGATATGAGACTGCACAACAGAAGGAGACATTGATGAGTCACGAGATAACAGAGCGACCTTGGGAGAAGCTAGGAGCTGACATTTTTACTCTTTATGACAAGAACTATCTCGTATTGGTAGACTATTACTCCAATTTTTGGGAAATCAACCGCCTTGAAGACATCAAAGCAAGCACATGCATCCGGAAGATAAAGGGCCATTTTGCTCGAAATGGAGTTCACGATGTTCTGATCAGTGACAATGGCAGTCAGTTCATTTCCGAGAAGTTTGGCAACTTTGCAAAACTCTGGGGATTCGAGCATCGTGTAAGCAGCCCTGGTCATCAGCAGGCAAATGGAAAGGCCGAGTCAGCCGTGAAAACTGCGAAGAAACTTATACGAAAGGCAGTCGACACAGGAAATGATCCATACCTGGCTATCCTGGCACAGAGAAACACCCCCACCGAAGGAATGGAATCCAGCCCAGCCCAGAGACTACTTGGGAGGCGATGCAAAACCCTTCTACCGATCACAACCGAATTGCTCAAGCCAGAAAGAGTTCCACATGGAAAGGTCATGAATCAAAGGAAGAAATTAAACGACAAACAGGCAGATTACTACAACAAAGGGGCGAAGGATCTACAGCCGTTAGAAGAAGAAGATATTGTACGAATGCGACCATTTAGACTGGGACAGAAATCATGGGATCGAGCAACAGTTAAAAGAAGATATGACGAACGGTCATACGAAGTGGAAACCGATAGGGGAAGTTTCCGACGAAATAGAGTAGATATTAAGAAGACAACGGAGCCGAACGAACAACCCGCTCAGACGGAACCGAATAATAGTAGAAAATCTATTATCGAAATTCAACCGGAAACACCAGCAGCGATAGGAGTAGAGAATGATGTGTCAACTACGAACAATAATGAGGATCAACACACAGCGCCTGAGACAACGACCAACAATGATGATGAACATGGAGTTCCAAGGGAACCAACAGTAGAAAGGTCAGCGAGGCCAAAGCGTGCAAGAAGAAAACCACTCTACCTGCAGGACTACGTTGTGAAATGATGATCTTATGGAATGAACAAACTGATTATCCTTGAGTTTTGAACTTTGAGCTTTAACAACATTGAACTTACTTAGAACTTTTGAACTTGGATTTTAAAAATAAGAATGAAAAAAAAAAGAACACTTAGTATTACATAGTCATAAGTTAAGAACAGTAGTGGTTTAACTTTAGTATGTCAGTTAGTATGTTAATAGTATATGTAATGTCTCATTTATTAGAGAAAGGATGTTACGTAATCTATCACGTGACTGATATCACGTGTTATAGTCTGTATATATAGATGTAAAGTATTTAGAGATTTGGTATTAAACTATATACGTGAGAACATAACAGACGTGGTTTCACATCAATCTTTGATTACTCTAATTCTAATTTGACTATAATCTAATCAAGTTTACTTGACGAAACGGCGGGAGTTTGTCATCTTATGTTGTTTAAAGGCTTAATTACATGTTTGCATAGATTGTCTCAAGATCCTGTGGGTAGGAATGCAGACTGATATGCTACTGCTATGAGTGATCATGCAATTGTTATATACAGGCAAAGATATGATTGATAACAGCGCTCTGTGTATTATGCGATGAATGACTTGAGTTGTTTGGCACAATTGAATGTTTATATATGTTTGTTAATCATCCATGTCTGGTATTGAAATGAGGCATGGTCACCATGGTGTAAAATTGTTTTAGCCTATTTGACTTGCAAAAATTTTTTCGTTGTTGTAGTCAGTCCCCTGTGAATAGTTATGATGATACTGGAGGCTTGAACTGCTTCAAATGATCAGTGACAAAAGTTGTTGTAGTCAGAGCCCCATGCTTAGATATGAGGATACGGGAGGCTTGAACTACTACAAGTGATTGGTGATAAACGTTGTTGCAGTCAGTGCCCCGTAAATAGTTATGATGATACTGGAGGCTTGAACTGCTTCAAATGATCAGTGACAAAAATTGTTGTAGTCAGAGCCCCGTGCTTAGATATGAGGATATGGGAGGCTTGAACTGCTATACAAGTGATTAGTGATAAAAGTTTCAGTAGTCGGTGCCCCGTGAATAGATATGATAATACGGGAGGCTTGAACTGCTACAAGTGATTGGTGATAAAAGTTGTTGTAGTCAGTGCCCCGTAAATAGTTATGATGATACTGGAGGCTTGAACTGCTACAAATGATTTGTGACAAAAGTTGTTGTCGTCAGTGCCCTGTGCTTAGATATGATGATACTGGAGGCTTGAACTGCTACAAGTGATTGGTGAAAAAGGTTGTTGTAGTCAGTGCCCTGTGTATAGTTATGATGATACTGGAGGCTTGAACTGCTACAAATGATTTGTGACAAAAGTTGTTGTCGTCAGTGCCCTGTGCTTAGATATGATGATACGGGAGGCTTGAACTGCTACAAGTGATTCGTGATAAAAGTTGTTGTAGTCAGTGCCCCGTGAATAGATATGATGATACGGGACGTTTGAAGTGCTGAAACTAATTAGTGATAAAGTTGTTGTAGTCAGTGCCCCGTCAGTAAAATTTATGATGATACGGAACGATTCCTGTGAAGGCTAGGTCGCGGAAGACCTGAGCTGTTGAGTTGGATTTACATGTTGACTGTATAGATGTCTGAAATGACAGTGCCCTGCAAATCAGTACAGGATGGTGTGAAATGCGAGACCTTACTCCTATAGCTACCTGAGCTGGCAACATATATAAATTATGTAGCTAGTGCCCCGCCAAATATATTGGAGTGGATGTCTTGGATTGCTACCACAATGGATAATGATTGTGTCGCAAGAGATTAACAGAGCTCTCTGAAAATATGGTGTTAGTATGATGCTTTCACCTGTTACACTGAACTCAATTCCATAAGATTTGAAGTTGTATATAACCAAACTTAATAACCTAGCTGATAATTGATTCTAAAACTTGTATTGTTGCAAGATAACTGTCTATGAATAATGAACACAACATTCCGGGTCTTTAAGTATTCCTTGGGCTTCAGTGAATTGAGATATTATTGACAGCATACAACATTACATTACCACAGTTTTATATTTCCTAGTGTGATACTGATGATCTATAAACTGACATGTGATAATAAAACAGTAAAACGTCATTAAGAGTTGTTTGGTTACGGTTCAGTCATACATAGTTAGCAACCAACATATAGACTATCAAATTATGGTGATGAGGCATGCCTGAGTGGCCTATGTATAGCAGTGAAGCATTTTAGGGTCATCATGTGATGTTGATATTTAAGCTTATTTTCTTGGATGGATTCTATTGTTGGCGAACTAATTTATTATAGATGACATCATGCTAAATCAGGTCAGCGTTTGCATGGGAAATCTACCCCTCCTTGTTATAGTGTATTTGCTAAAGGAAATACGAGAACAATTATAGCTACTGTATATACATTGTGCGAAAGTGGTTAGATTATCACTGTTTTTTTAAATATTGTTTTCCTTTATATCTAAATGTACTTGAGCATGGGCAGTGCTGGTCACTGGGGAAATAAAGTTTGCTCAATTTAGCTGTATTTCTTTGTACCAGGCACTAGGTAGTCCTTTTCAGTTCTTCGTCTTTGTGTTGTTGTCCGGTCGCCACGATTAGCGATTGATATCGTCGTATTCGTAAAATGTCACTTACAGCATGGAAAACTGCACGAGTTACCCCAATTCATAAATCAGGAAGTCGAACTGTAAAAAGCAATTACCATCCTATCTCCATTCTTTGTATTCTGAGCAAACTGTTAGAACGTCACTATCACAACAACATAACCGCCCACTTAATATCATTCGACTTACTGTATAGAGGACAATCTGGTTTCCAACGCTACCATTCTTGTGAAAGTGCAATCGTTAAGTTGGTAGATTCATGGCTAACAAATATCGAACATGGAAAACTTAATGGTGTAACACTCATTGATTTTCGAAAAGCTTTTGACATGATTAACATCGATATTCTCATCTCGAAGCTCAAGTGTTATCGTTTCCATGAAACCCTAATCAAGTGGCTCCATTCTTATCTGACTGGAAGTGCATCTAATGGGATGGTGATTAATTGCGAGAAAACAAAATCAATGGTGATTTGTACTTATCAGAGATCTGCGAAAATTGGCTCTTCTGAACTCCATATCAATCACAACAATAACGTACTTGAAAGTGTAGAGTCAAAGTGTAGAGCCAGTTCATTTCCAACTTTCAAGTGGAAAGCTCATAAATGGTTTTTAGATATGTTCAAAAATTACTCTTAGGCGTTTATATATGTACTGTTAATTATATAATTAGTTATAGCTACCTAGATAAGTTATTTATGTAAATATGTATAGAAATGTAAATTGTACTTCATACATGTAAAGATATTTAGTTATATATAGTTAATTTTAGAAGGACCAGTGGAAGATTAGCAAAAGCTAAACTGGCATATTTCATTGTAAATTAACCTTCTCTAAAATAAAGTTTAATAATAATAATGAAAACTTTATTGATATAAGAGGTAACTTACAATTGACTACTTAAATCACATAAGGCTATATATATATATATATTATTAATATTTAAAGGAAATACGGATAGTCTAAATATTCATTAGTTCAGGATTAGTCCATTCTTTATTTCTACAACAAAAAATATAATACGAAGTTTGGATGGCTATGCATATCATTCTTCTTATGCAGTATTGTTGGTGTTGTTTGTCGAGTCCTAAATCATTTAACATTTCAATGAAGGTATGGCATTCTTTGTCAAATACACCGAGTGAGCTGATAGACAGATTTACAAATTTCACAGTTGAAAAGTTTCTATTTTGTTCTCTTATCAGGTCTTTGTATTTTGCTTTCTTGCGTTTAACGTTGTTTGAGAGGTTTGATTCAAATCCTACGGTGAGTTCAACAATATAGAGGTGTTTGTCTGAGGTGGAAAGAAGTAAATCTGGATGATATTCGTCTCCTGTTATAATCGAGGGTCTGTCAAATCCAGGGAGGTCAACAAATAGTTTACACACGTTTATAGTTTGAAAAGTTTTTGCAATAAAATTAAGTACTGAATCGTGTCTCCATGTAAATCGTTCCAAGTAATGTTGACAACCGGCAACAACGTGTAGAAGGGTTTCAGGCTGTAAACAGAATGAGCAGTCAGGACTTGATGAGATACCCCATCTATTTAGGTTCTTTCGAGTAGGGAGAGCGTTGTTTATGTAGCGAATTGTGAAATTAAAAATATTCTTTGGTAGTTTTGATTGGGATAAAGACCATATCGCGTTAAGTTGTGACAGGGAGAATTTGGAAACATTTGTAAAAAAGGAATCTCAAAAAGCAGGTATAGTTTCCTCTCGATTTCCATATTCATTATAATCACGGTGCGGTAAAATCACATCGTGGAGAGTGACAGTCCTGAAAAAGAAAGCTCCTTCACAAAACTTTCCTTGGTTGATTTACTGGGTCAGGAACGGTCGCCCCTCTACTGACGGTGGTTTGGCTGTTCTCCCCACACATAGGCCCGGGACAAGTGTCCAATGTGGACATGGGAGTATGATTCTGATTTTCATGCCAACGTAGTGGAAGCAGCTAAACAATCCGAACGTGGGACTCGTTGAGTCAATGGCCTGGGGAGTTCTGCTGCCGTTGGTGCCATCAAGTCACAAGTGTGTCTGTGAGGACCACCAAACTCTCGTTTAACCACTTGCCACAGCCCGTCTGTTAAACGACTATCAATGGTCGAAGAGACTCTCAATTCGGTAATAACATTCAATCAATGGCAGTGGCTTCTCGTGTAGCAATATCCCAACCGCACTCTTCTGCTACCCAGTAATCTGAGATACTTTGGGAGATTTGAGACAAAAACATACCACCCCAACCAGAGTTCGACGCATCAGTAACTAGAGATACACTGACATGCCTTTCATCTCGCCAAGGCAAAGGCTCATCCCAACTTTCAAGAAATAACCAATGTGAAATTTCTTCTAGTAAAGCACCTTTCAGCTGGATAGGTCTCATGGAGTGTATGCCGGTAGATATGGCAGCATTCATTTCTCTGGTAAAAAGCTGTGCCACAGGAACAGCTAGAGAAAATGCAACGCATTTGCCAACCAATCGTTGCAATGTCCGAACAGTTACCTTCGGTTTACTCAAAACTTCATGCACAAGCTGGATAAAATGTTATTTCTTTGTAGAAATCAATCTGAACGTCTGATTTTTCAAATCTGCTCGAAAACCAAGATAAGGTACCATCTTTATTGGAATCAGGATAGACTTTCCTAAACTGAGAAAATAGCCCAGAGAAACCAAATAATACACCACCAAAAAATTGCCGATTGTGCTGCAGCAAATCTGCGATTATCGTCTGTTTCAAGAGTAGCATGTGCGACTCCAGTCAGAGGTACCTGAAGGTGGCCGTTATGTCGATCGTCGATATACAAAAGGCATGGAATCTTTATCGAACGAAAGAAATGCGAGACTAGCAAACCTGTGGTGTGGTAGGGCGGATTTATACACCTGTTGCTGAGAAGTCCCTGTAAATGGTTGAAAATACGGAAACACAGAAACTTTATTTTTTATCCAATTTAGAACTTCATGTTGATTGCAAGAAGGGTTTCTCTCCACAAGCTCCTCCCAAGACTGAACATGATGATGGAGTTAGCCAGCACAAAAAGTTGTTGGATCTCGAACAATAAGAGTACCAACATCTCCAATAGCCCTTCCCTGTTCTACATGATTAACCTGAGCAGCAAAGACGCTATTTGGCGTCTAACCCAACCCATACAAGTTTTCTTTTCAACTGCCTGAAGAACCCGTCTATGAAATTCATTATCTTTTCCACCATTTCCAAGTTTAATTATCTAAATGGAAATGTGTCTATAAGAACCCCATAGAGTCGGCAAGGATACGATCGCCTTGACCCTGCGTACGCAGGGAGGGTTGATTTAGATACCCTTTTCGAAGCTATCATATCCGAACGACTGCTTAATTATTAAAAACAAAACAAAATTCACGTAGCAACACACGAGACAAATGTAACAGTTGTATAATCTTTTTAACATATCAAATGTTCAATCTGCTCAAATTAATGACACACTTCAGAACCACTCAAGAAACACTACATTATAATTCCTGATATTTAATCATGCGTTCAGGATTATTGTTTTGCTTATTATAAAATTAATGTTCACTTCCAGACTATATAATATAGAATAGCCACACAGCATAATTCAGTTTGAATGGCATTAACTGATTAAGCCATTTTCATACTTGTTGAACTCGGGTACTGGCCGAGCTGCATAATTTAAGACTTTAGACACAATGTTCTCTACGGAAGAATTCGTTAATACATCGAGATCAAAATCTAATGAAGATGCATTTGCCAGAAATTTGGGTCAAGATGGTGGATATGACAAAAAATTACGCAACAAAATGGCGTCCGATAATGCTAGGATTAGTATAGGCATATAAGAACTTTCTAAAGTATCGCATCAATGAGCCGCAAATCACGCTTACTTGGCATCGTTTCACATGCAATACTGATTCAGGAATCTATTAATTCTAACAACTATTTCTAGAATAAAATACACTTACTTCCCGAGCTCACTATTGATAACACATTCACCAGCATAGTAACTCCATATATTGCATGTGAATCTGACGATATATGCAACAAACCCAGCCTGGTGTACGGAAATATATCCAACGAAGTCTTGAGCTTGGCATCGCAAATGTTTCAATAATATTCGAAGTTTGTATATTCGCGAACAAAAGAATCTAAATTCCCCAGCAAACTACTTCCAAAATCCCCTAAACTTAGCCATTTTATTCATCCATACATGCTACAAGAGGCCATTTTTTTCGGCACAATTGTAAGCCATTTCACGATAAAATTTTCAAACATTGCCTTTCTTCTTCGCCATATTTGTTTTTAAATTAATTATGCTATTCCCAGTCTCTTACCCTACCCAGTATTGCAAATGTATGCCGATTTATGCAGATTTCTTAGCCAAAAATCATTTATTATACGCGGGTAAACGCAGCAAATTTGGAAATTACTTCTTCGATCCTGTCACAAAGTGGTTCTGCTGTTATAAAAAATGTCAGACAATCTTACATTAGTTGATCGCAGTAAAATAAAATGGAATTTAGCCATCAGCACAGAGTTTCCTCTTCAGTATATCAAGCAGCGGACCGCTCAGCAAAACGACGTATTGTTTTGCGTGGAGATACCTTGGCCACTATTGCGTTTGTACAGCGATATATTGGAAAATAAAAATATAAAAGCCACCTATATTGATCTTTTAAATTCGACATTGGATGATTGTTGGTTTAATGTGAAGAAAGATTGCGTTCGTATAGAAAACCTACTCTACACTAATGCAAAAATGGTTACCAAAGCCTGTAAAAAAGCCACAGGAAGGAAGAAAGAAAAACTGAACAGTAAATTGTACAAACTAAGCATACGACGAAATGAGATTGAAACAGTGGAACAAGTAAAGTCCGAAATGGAAAAATGTAAGAATGAAACAGAAGAATGGAAAAATAAATACAGTGATATGAAAGCTGAGAAAGAGGAATTATATCAGGCAATGAAGGACGAGGTGAATAAACTGCAAGAAGAAATAGTGGATTTACAGAATGTAAACAAAGAAATGTCATCCTATGTAGAAATACTTGAAAGGAACAATTCCCTTAAATGCCAAGGGAAAAAGATGCATGAGTTAGGTCCAGAACAACAAAGAAGAAAACTTCGTGCTCTTACCAACAGAGCACAATGCGGCTTGTGGTTCTGTGAAAGTTTTGGACTAAGTGTAACAGAAATAAAATTGAAAGATGAAGGAGAGAAAAGACACAAAATGAAGTTTTCTGGAAGCGGCACTCAAGATACCAACCCAGGTTATGAACAACTACCAGAAACTGAAAAACAGCAACTTGAGAAAATTCTATTCTTACTGGATAAATTTTGTGTGCGTGATGAAGCCTACCATGAGCTTGTGACAGAAAGTGATGGTTTACCTAAGTCATATCTTATTAAACAGAAACGAAGTGAAATGAACAACATATGCCATGTTGAAAGGCTTCCTGGGAAGTATCCAGGAGCTGCTCTCAACTTTACTTCTACCCTACAAAGTCATATTAGAGATTTAATCAATATCAAGCCAGAACTAAAGGGGAGTAAAATCCAGGTGAAACTGAGTGGTGATGGAGCCCGAATGTCAAGGTTGACAAATTTTATGATGATGTCATTCACAATGTTACAGTTAGACGAGAAGGTGATGTCGTCTAAACATAACAGGACAGTAGTAGTCATCAATGGGCCTGAAGAGTATGAAACATTAAAATCAAGTCTCTCTAATTTTTGTACTGAGGTAAATGGACTCATCAACAAAGGGTCAACTCTAATTGATGCGGAAGAAGTTGAATTGGAATTTTTTCTTGGAGGCGATTTGAAGTTTCTGCTTATGATGTTAGGCATAAACAATGCTACATCTAACCATGCATGTTTGTACTGTAAAGTACATAAAGATGACAGGTGGGACACAAGTAAGCCAATGCATTACTATAATGAAGAGCCAATGGTAAGGACTTTAGAAGAAATCAAAAGTTTGCATGGCACAAAAGATCATCTTGGATGCATAAACTGTCCACTACTAGATATCCCACTCACTCATGTTATACCTGATGAACTGCACCTACTGCTTAGGATAACTGATAGAATTTTGCAAAATGTGGCGGATGAGGTGATGGAGAGGGATTCAGAGGATGATTTTGGGAAGCCCAAGGGAGAACCAAAAGGGGTTTTCCTATCAAAACTTGTTGGGGCAATTAACAGTTTGGGTATACCATTCTCTATTTGGAACAAAAGAAATGCTGATGGGACAGAAAGCCAAGTAAAGGAGTTCACCAGTTTGTTGGGGTCTCAGAAGAAAAAACTACTCAGTGATTTATTATTTCATATGCATGAATTTCTTTATCCTGAAACATATACAACAGTCAAGAAAATCTGGACAGATTTTGGACAACTGTATGGCAAGGTCTCAGATTTTAAGTTGGTTGGTTCTGAATCTCATGAAATTTTTAATGATGCAAAAAATTGGATAAATACATTTTGTTCACTGAGAGGGGTCAGACCAGGCTATGTAAGACCCAGGGTAACTCCATATATGCATTTACTGACATACCATGTTCCTATGTTTGTTGAAAGGCATGGTTGTCTAAAAAAATTTACAGGGCAGGGAGTTGAACAAAATAATGACGAGGCGAAAAAAATAATGTTCCAGAAATCCAACAAATGGAATGCTGCTAAGGATGTTATTTTAACAGAGAACAGGCAGTGGAATCTGAAACATCATGAGCGTGTAAAGGGAACCTATACAAAGCAGAAGTTAGATTACTGGGGTAGTGAAATAAGTAATACTAGACAACAAAAAAGGCAAAAATCTAGAGAGATTGCGACCCCAGAAGGTGAGGTTCCAGCAACAGGGGGCGAGGTTCCAACAACATGTGATGCGGAGCATAATGTGGAAAACTTAACAGTGAAACAGCTGAGGGAAATAATTAAGGGCAAAGGCCTAAGACCCAAAGGACTTGCAAAACTTAAAAAGCATCAGCTAATTGGTTTGATTGAAAAGTCATAACAATATAAAATTTTTATTTTGTTAACATATATTGAAGCTATATACAGTGAACCAGCTATTGATATACATTGTTTGTTTATACATTAACCCATTAATGTGCAAGACTCTAATTCCCTTGACGAGAATTAAACAGAGTAAAATGCTAAAGTTGTCCGGGTGCATGAGGGTGCATTGCACGTTATGTTGGGTTTGCGGCGGTTGACATTCTCTATTCGTATTAATTCACAACTTCACACACGTTTTGTATAGCTTTATTTTACATGGCAGACAGAACACAACTAACACTTTTACAATGATTATACACTATTTACATAACTAACGCTTTACTGTGATTGGTCAGATTATCACCGAATATGGTAATGAGTCATTTCTCTCTCTATATGTAATTTAATATCATTAACATTAACAACAGCTTTATCTTATAATAACATGAATCAATTACTTATTTATTATGCAAACAATAAGAGCACAACTTAACACCCCCCTTTGCTCGCAATGTCCTAACTTAGCCTTCCCCTATTTCATAACTAATTACAGATAAAATGTTTGAACTTATCCAACCTAACTTTACTTACCGGTTTTGTAAATATGTCAGCTAAGTTATCTTCGCTTGCAATATACTTAAGACTTATTGCACCTTGCTGCACCTCGCTTCTTATAAAATGGTATTTTATATCGATATGCTTGGAGCACTTATGGAAAGCTGGATTCTTTGCTAATTTTATTGCGCCTTGATTATCAGCATTAATCAATACAACATTACTTACCTGTAATATTCCTAAATCAATACATAACTGCTTTAAAAACTTACCTTCTTGCACAGTTTCGGCCAGTGCAATATATTCTGCCTCACAAGTAGACAGTGCAACAGTCTGCTGTTTCTTGCTTTTCCAGGATACCAAAGGTCCTGATTCTGACAGTTGAAATCCATAACCGGAAATACTCTTCCTATCGCTAACACAACCTCCCCAATCAGAGTCACTAAAACCTATCAACTCTAATGGGTCTTCCATTTTTCTAAACTTTAAACTTAAAGAAGATGTTCCCTTCAAGTACCTAAGGACATGCTTTGCTGCATTTAAGGTTACTACAGTAGGATTTGCCATGTGTTGGGATAACTTCGTAACAATGTGGCACAAATCTGGTCTAGTACCTGTCATGACATAAATAAGGCTCCCAACAATCTGCCTATACGAGTTGGGGTCTTCTAAGATAGGTGACTCCATATCTATAATCTTATCAAATCCAAGAACAGATGGGGTTGTCTTAGGCTTACAATCATTCATCCCAAATTTTTCTAACACCTTTTCAATATAGCGAGATTGGTTCATCTCTATCATACCACTAGAACATTTAAACTCAGTTCCTAAGAACCAATGTAACACTCCTAAATCTTTCATCTTAAATTTCTCACTTAAGTTTCCCTTAACACTTTGTAACAGATCTGAGTTACTTGCAGAAATAAGTAAATCATCTACCCATATAATCATAATAATGCATTTATTGGCATCACCATCAACAAATTTATGATACACACAAGGGTCAGCTAGAGATTGTGTAAACCCTTCCTTCAACAAGTACTCATGAAGTGTTGCATTCCAGTTCCTACCACTCTGCTTCAGACCATATAAAGACTTATTGAGCTTACAAACAAGTTTCTCGCCATTTTCCCCTATCTTTTCATATCCCTTAGGTTGTTCGACAAATATATCGCAATCGATGGGGGCATTTAGATATGCTGCCTTAACATCCATCTGATGGACAATCATATTGTTTTGCACTGCATGCTGTATCAATACTCGAATTGAGCTCATCCGAGCTGTTGGTGCAAACGTCTCATGGTAGTCTATGCCCGGGACTTGGGAATAGCCTTTCGCTACATACCTAGCCTTATACGTTTCCTCGTTGTTAGGACCTGATCTAATTGTGTACACCCATTTTCCGCCTACTATCTCACGGTTGGGTGGGGGCATGGTAAGTGTAAATGTTTCATTATTTACCAAAGAGTCAAATTCTTCATCCATTGCCTTTTTCCACCTAGCTGAATCTGGTGAATTTACTGCTTGTGAATAACAAGCTGGGATGTCATACATCCTATAACAATAATCTATTGCAAAATTTGCACTACTATCAGTAATACTTTCTACAACATACTCACTTAGGTAAGCAGGTTTGCTATGAGTTCTGGTAGGGTATCTTACTGCACCCTCTACTGGTGGAATAGCAGGTTCTTCATTCTTATCAGTTCCAGATTGTTTCTCAACATAAGGTATATTTCGGGGGAGCGAGTCAACCTCTTCGTCAATTTGACAGTTCTCACTTTCAAATTCAGTTGAATCAAAAAATTTAACACATCTTACTCTTTCAACTTTCATGCTATCTGGATAGTACACCAAATATGCTGGGCTATTTTTGTCATACCCTACAAAGATTCCCTCCTTACTCCTAGGTTCAAGCTTCTTAGAACCTTGCACATAGGCAAAACATACTGCACCAAATACGTGCATGTTATTCAGATTTGGCTTTATGCCAGTTAAGGCTTCATAAGGGGTTTTGCCCAATCTATCATTGAAACACCTGTTCCTTATATATGCTGAAGCCATCACAGCATATGTCCATAACATTTTGGGCAACTTGGCTTCTAACAACAAACACCTTGCCATATTAAATAAGCTTAGCCAAGCTCTTTCTGCTGTGCCATTTTGATGGGGTGAATATGGGGCACACGTTTCATGTTTAATTTTATTCTCTCGGAATAGGGACTTAAACTTCTGCCCAATAAATTCCCCCCCATTATCACTTCTGATGCATTTCACTTTACCAAGAGGAGCAATATCTGCTAAAAATTGTTTAGTAGCTTCGACCGTATCAGATTTATGCTTTAAAAAATATCATGATAACACCAGAGTAATCATCCACGAAAGACAATGCATAGTTGAAACCATCCTTACCGACTGGACTAATTGGTCCGGCTAAATCTGAGTGAACTAAATCAAATGGGGCATTGGCTCTCTTATCAGGGGTCCTATTTCTCGACTGGGTCATCTTACCTTGTGTGCATACTTTACAGTCCACCTCCTCATCACTAGTGATCTTCATTCCGTCTACAACCTTTTCAAGCTTACGAATATCTGAAAAATTACAGTGCCCTAGGACTCTATGCCATTCTAAAATTGTACCTGCACTATTCTTGGAAGATGAAATACTGTTTAGGTAATATAGGCGACCTACCTGTTCAATATTAAAAACTGCACCGTCCGCGCTCCTGAAACTCTTGTTATGCTTATCTAGGCTGACGCTCGCGCCCTCTTCTATTGCTGCGTTGACTGAAAAGATATCCTGCTGATACGATGGGACATAAAGCGCATTATTTAAGATTAGGTCATGAGGACTTCCGTTTACGTCATATAGCTTAATCTTCGCAACGCCCTTACCTGTCACAACCTTAGCCTTACTGCCATCTGCGAGCTCTATAATGTGCGCATTTGAATCAAAATCCTCATCAAAACTTACAAACTTAGATCTATCAATTACAATATGGCTAGTAGCGCCAGTATCTACTAAAAGATTGTTACTAAAACTCTTACCACAATCACTAACATGAAATGTAAACGCGTGTTCTTTGTTCTTCCTTGTCTTTGATCTTCGGCTTTCTTCGCTGAATCGTTTCTCCCCATGTTTGATCGGCATTCCTTCGTATCGTGCGTTTTGTTTCTACAACGACTGCACCACTTTCCGTTTCCGTTCTTTTCCGACTTCGACCAACATTCAGACTTTTTGTGCCCCTTTTTCCCGCACTTGAAACAAGCGCCGTCAAATCTCTCGCCGTACTTCATGGCCATGATATTTTCGCCCGACTCGTTGCTACCGTTTTGACTTTTCTCGCTCTCTTCGTAACTACGCAACGCTACTTTAAACTCCGCAAACGTCATTTGCTTTTCTCGTTGGACAACAATCGCCGAGAATGTCTTGAAATTACTTGGCAATCCTTTCAGGACCATCGCGATCAAAAGCGCGTCGCTTATGGCTTCGTCTGCGTTTCTTAATGCCATCGCAGTTGTCTCAGCCCGTATCACATAATCAACAATGCTCTCATTGTCCGTCTTCTTGAGCGTGGTCAGTTCCGTATATAAAGAAATAACTCGAGGCTTGCCTTTTCCTTGGTAATGTTGTCGCAATACTTCCAATGCTCTCTGTCCGTCGTCTTTTGCTTCACGTATAACGAGCGCCAAACTTCTGTCGTCTAGACATTGGACTAACTCCGCGAAAGCATCTCTGTTCCTCGACGCTTCGGGTTCTTTCTCCCCTACTACGAATACATCGTGTAATTTTTTCAGCCTCATCTGCGCCAGAAACTTAACTTCCCAAAGTTCGTATTTACTTTCATCGCCGTTAAATAATAGTCCCTTCCTGGGCCCATAACCTGTTGGGTTTGCGGCGGTTGACATTCTCTATTCGTATTAATTCACAACTTCACACACGTTTTGTATAGCTTTATTTTACATGGCAGACAGAACACAACTAACACTTTTACAATGATTATACACTATTTACATAACTAACGCTTTACTGTGATTGGTCAGATTATCACCGAATATGGTAATGAGTCATTTCTCTCTCTATATGTAATTTAATATCATTAACATTAACAACAGCTTTATCTTATAATAACATGAATCAATTACTTATTTATTATGCAAACATAAGAGCACAACTTAACACGTTAAAGGGTCAATTATTACAGTAATTTATGCACAGTGCAGAAATTATACAAAACATATCTAGTAAACCCATTTACTGGCAATACACTTCCCATTGACAACTAAAAGTGTGTGGTACAATACTTGTACAAAAGTAGAGCACATTGGAAAGATGAAAATCGTCTGGCATAGCATGAGTACAATACCAAAGTAGGGCACATTGGAGCATCTTGCCAGTTAATGGGTTAAAGCATCCTGGTTCCCAAGGCTTGGCTGCCTACGTTGCCATAAGCCCTGGGACAAGCCGAACCAGAAGAGTGATTTGATTGGTCACTGGATCAGCAATGGCCAATGGAATGCAAGTATGATGAGCAAACACCGAAATTTCTGGTTTCCGGTTTCGACTGGTCCCAGGGCTTATGGCAGCGTAGGCCGCTAAGCCCTGCAAACAAGGATGGGGTTAAAGTTAATACTACATTTATGTACAGTTAAACTATACAATAGAAGAACTAACAAGTACGACAATTAGAAGTAATTTTTATAAAGTTTATGGTTATTTTCTCCTCATATGAGTTAGGGACTTCAACAATACTATGTCCTTTTCGTTCAAAATTTGGTCGTGTCTTCGACAAAAATATTCTAACTTTCAAAGGGTATTTTATCCTAACACCATCACCATCTTTGTTATGAAGGCAACCCCAATTTCTAGAAAATTTGCACCTATGTAAATCTTCCTCACCTAGCCACAACCAGTGATCTTGTTTCCTACCAAGGCCATTGAAGAGGAAGTTAAATACATCATGCCGAAACTCGAAGGTAATCCTCTGTTCAGGATACTTGTGCTTCAGAGATTCTACAACCTGTCTTCTCATCCTGTCAAGATACGCCTGAACAATTTCTTGCGGCGGGGTCGGTTGGTTGAAATACCTATCCAAAATAGCAAAACATCATTAAATCATTTCAATGACAAGTAGAACAGATTGTGAGATAGACTGTGAATGGGTAGAATACACTATATAATGTATAATCTATTTCAATTGCTAATACGATTGAGCATTCAAATACCTTAAACTGGCAGGCGAAAGGTGCTCCTCAGGTTCCCAAGTGTTTTCAAAGGCACTATATCCTTTCCACTTAACTAAGTATTTATTTCCCTAGAGAAAATACAAAGCATTATAAATATTGAATGATATACAAAACATTCAAGGTAATCTTTCAATAAGAAAAACATAACATGTTTTAGGGACAAATTGCACTAGTTTGCCTCATCCAAAAGCAAAACCTATTTACATGAATCACTTCTAATAGTCAGCAAACATGCCTAAATAATCAATAATGCAGCTGTATTCAATATTATTAAATATTCTACACAAATATTTAAATGTTTACCTCTTTCTCCCGTTTGCACGCAACTACCCGTTCAGCTTCATAAACTCCAAGAGTTTTTACTTTTCTTTTTGTCGGAGCATCATAAAGGATGTCCACCGTACTCAAATTGTTTAAAACATCGTATGGAACACGATTTCTCTTTGAAGAATGAGCCGCCTTTTGTTCGCATTTTTTGATGAATCATCATTTAAGCATAAAACCGCTGGTTTACGATTGCGGACGCAAAATGTCCCAAATTTCTGGTAATGGAAAGGAAATTAATTATGCACCATAATTATGCACCTCATATATGAACCAATTTGTAAATATTCCTATACGCGAAACCTATTCTCATTGATGTATATTTTGTGTAGCTCCTCAGTTTTAACTCAAACAGTCAGACTCAGTGAATTCTCACTCAAACGACGAAATCCCATCCCCGGTGAAGTCTCACCCTTAGAACATATAAATATATTTTAAAACAGTGAAATCTCACTCAATGAATGACGAAATCGCGTCCCAGGCAAAGTGCCACGCTTAGAAAATATAAATATATTTCATAGGTCTCGCCCTTAGAACGAAAATCTAAATAATATTCCCAAACAGTGAAATCTCACTCAACTAATGACGAAATCTTGTACCTGGTGAAGTCTCACCCTTTATAGATAATATAAATCTTTTACACAGTGAATCTCACTCTTAACTAATGACGAAATCTCGTCCTTGGTGAAGTCTCACCCTATAGAAAATATAAATCTAAGAAAATATAATCTAATTAAGATTGCTCACCTTAACATTAGAAGTTTAGTTAAAAATATAGACCAACTCAAATTCTATTTGCATAGTCAGAAATATGATATTATTACCTTAAAGGAAACTATGCTAGACAATAAAGTAATAGACCACGAAATAGATATAAATGGATATGATATTATACGAAAGGACAGAAATAGGCATGGTGGGGGTGTAGGAATGTATGTTACAACATGAAGCACAATAGATTACAAAGTTAGATATGATTTAATGGTGGATGATCTAGAGACAATCACAGCTGAAATTCACAAACCAAAAGTAAAATCTTTCTTAGTCAATATATGGTATAGACCTGCAGACTTATCTCTGGAGCTTTTTAACAGCTCTGAAGAAAGCGTAAAAATTATGGATTAAACTGTGACTGGTCTCTGGAGAGGAATAAATAAAATCCGCAAACAAATAAACTAGTTGACTTTGCAAATCTATTTCAACTCTAACAGCTAATTAAGCAACCCACACGAATAACAAATACGACCAGCACACTCATTGACTTAGCTTTCAGTAATAAGCCGGAATA
Source organism: Trachythela sp. YZ-2020 (assembly GCA_016169945.1). Taxonomy (NCBI): domain Eukaryota; kingdom Metazoa; phylum Cnidaria; class Anthozoa; order Malacalcyonacea; family Clavulariidae; genus Trachythela; species Trachythela sp. YZ-2020. Next base: position 1,255,463 of record JADLSH010000164.1, on the reverse strand, counting down.
ATAATTGCATCAGGCTTTGAGCGTTTAGGAATTAGTGATCATAGCTTAATTTATATATGCACAAAAATCTCAATTCCACGTAAAGAGCCAAAATTGATCAATACGCTGCAATTCAAAAATTATCACAGAGATGCTTTTTGTTATGACTTAGATCAGACATTTCAAACGCAATCGAGCCATTATTCGGATCCCAATCTACTATGGGAAGAATGGAAATAAATTTTTTTTGCTAGTTTCTGATATGCATGCGCCCCATATGTCTCGAAAAGCAAGAAGTGAGTATGCGCTTTAGGTTACATAAATTATTAAGAAAAATATATACTGTAGAGATTTCCTTAAGAAAAAAGCAGTCAAAACCGGATCTTGTTATTTACATGATGCATACAAAAGAGCTCGAAACGATCTGAATAGGCAAATTGAAAAGACAAAGACCAATTATTTTAAGACAGCAATTAACAACACTGCCAAAACTCCAAAAGAAATGTGGAAGACAATTAATAAACTAACAAACAACAAATCCAAGACTACTAATATAACCAAGATCGTTGTTGATGATGAGATTGTTGAGGAGCCAGAAGTAATTGCAAATAAATTTAACAACTATTTCAATTAAATTGGAATTACTCTGGCTCAACACTTACCTAAAGTGCCAGGACTCCCGAGTCATATATTACACCAAGTGACTCGAGGTGTTTCGGGTAGTTTCTACACTATTTTTATTATTTAGCTTCGCCAACTAGGGCAGGGTCACCACAACAGCATATGCCAATTACTGTGGGCCCTTTAACCTAACCCACCCTGTCAACTTTCCCTGTGGGAGGAAACCGGAGTACCCGGAGAAAACCCACGACTTTCAGCAGAGCGTTGACTTTACTCTTATCACTTGAGGACTGGGTTCGAGTCGCATTGAGAAAGTTCTCACTGAGACTTGAACCCGCGACCTTAGAGGTGAAAGGCAAGTGCGCTAACCACTTCGCCACCGAAGCCCCATTGTCACTATCTTGGTGACAGGCCATTATAGGATATCACCTAAACTTAAGACTCTGCTGGAGTCATAACGACAAGCCTGATGGAAATTTTTAACCAGTTGTTAATGACCAGTGTTTTTCCTGACGACCTTAAAGTTGCAATTATTTACCTACTTCCCTTGCATAGAAGAACATGCCTATAGAAGCAAAACTTGATGGCCCTATGAGCATGCACATATATGGCATTTTAAATCCGGGAACAACCATTAATGCAGCCTTCTATATGCTGGTGATGGATGTCTGTATATTGAATTTTAATACAACTTATATCTGCTTCGTTTCTTCCATTTGTTTCAATGGCTTGAACCAACAGCTTCATGATATCCTCAAGATTTGTGTGCACTTTTACTGTCGTAGCATATAGTGACTTGACATGGGGCAGAAAATGTGCTTCAAGGAAGTCGTCAAATGTTTGTGTGTTTACGACTTCTTTGTTATCTACCAAACATATCTGCAAGTACAAAAAATGTTGTGCGTTAGATTATATACTTCAAGATAAGTCAAAATTTCACTTACAGTTATCAGATCTATATCAACTACTGAAAGAGGCTAAGCATGACTTATGCATTAACAGAAGTGGTGACGGTGTATAATATATAGTCCGAGAGTGCATATTTATAAATATGCTGGCAAAACATGTAACACAAAAGCCGAATTTAATGACTGTATTATTCAAATTATTCAAAAATTTAGGACGGACCAGCTCCACATTTTCAGGAGGGCAAAAAATGTAATGTTTGTTATATTTATGTTTGCTTCATTGCCGGCTATGGCAATGACATCCATAGCTTGGATGTGTAATGAACATCAATTACCTTGTGTGCAAACAGCCGATAAATTGAATAGATTTCACACAGTCTTGGAGACATCCCAGTCAGGTGATTCCTGAAATAGTCCATGTGATTGGCGATCATGGCAGGATTAACAAGCTGACTCATGCGTATTATATGAGGTAGGGAATGACTGGAAGCCAAGAGAAAGATGTCTCTCTTAGCTTCAAGGTAGTCCCAGCAGCTTCAATACCATCAGTTACCAGCTTGTGAAAGTAAATATAGGAGTCGTCCTTTCAAACGATCTATATCGGATATAAAGAAATTAATGATATAGATTAATTGATTGGCTATCATGCACGCTTTCATACTCAATAACATCCTGCCTGTTGCAGGATGAATTTGTGCCAGGAAGTAGAACTGGTATACAGGAAACAAGTTTGCAGAAACAGAATTAAATTTGTGAAAGCCAAGTTAAGCCAGTTTTCCACTAGGCGAATTTGAAAAAAGGACATGGTATACGAACATGTCACGCATATCTGTCAATTAACCTATTTTTAAATCGGAAAGCAAATTCGAGTGAAACAACTATAGGCCTATTTCAGTACTGTCTGCTGTGGCAAAAGGAGGAAAGTGGTGATTCATCCCCACCAATGATTAAAAAATCAACCGAAGCCCCGGAAAGCCACCTACGCTATGTTGAACATCAAGCGTCGATCGGCAACCCAGTTGTATGGTGGCTGGAAGTACTGTAAACGATATTCAAAAACTGAATGCTGCAATGCTTGACATTTTATTGCCAGTCAAATAAAAAAGTCCCAGAATAGAAGAGAGTTTGCGGGTTAAGGTAGCAATGGTGGTGCGAGAGTACAAGGTCAAGCAACACGGGGATGCACTTCCAAAAAGTTTGACGACAAATTCTATAAAATGTCCATGCTTTCCTCAGAGGTTATGCGTCTTATGGACCTAAAGACGAATAATGAAGCTCTGGTAAGGGAATGGAGGAAGCTGTACGAAGATTTAGAGGAGGAAAAGCAGCGACTTTACCATGAAATTATGGAGGAAGTTGGAGTCTGCCAACAGGCAAAAGACGAAGTACAAAAAGAGAATGTCCATTTACGTCAATGTGTCAAAACATACGTAGCAGAGAAAGTGTTGTCATGTCGGGGGTCCAAAATAGCAGAAATAAAAACAATATCAGGGAAGGAAAATAAAATTAAAACTGTTAGAAAACGTGCACAGCAAGCACTTCATTTCCTCGAGCTCTTTGGGCTAACCCTTGACACACTCAAAGTTAAAGATGAAAAGGGGCCAAATTACAACCTGGGTTGTTCCTCATAGAGCAACCACAACAATGGGGATCCCAGTAATTCAGGATATGATGGGTTATCTGAAAGCAATAAAGGGAAAGTGGAGATTATTTTTCTGTTAGATAAATTTGGGGTTGGAGATGAGTTCTATCATGAGATGACGATGAGAGAACAAGGCGAAGAACTTCCTCTGTCATATTTAGTCAAACAGCTGAGAAGTTCTCTCAACAATTCCTGCCACATTTTGCATACACCTGGACCTGCATATGGAGCACAATATTCTTTTGAAGATTTTATGGTTTCAAGGGTTGCTTGTCAGGTGAGCTACATAGTGTTCATAGGGGTTTTATCCAACATTCTCCCACTACATGATTTGTTGATGCAGGCTTTAATTTATATAACATGCAACAATAGCCTAGGATATGTAAATCCAACTATACATTTATTTATTGTTCCTAATGTGAAGCTAATATTGTATGTGGGCTTAACACATACCTTTTAAGCAGATATGTTCCCTTGGAATAAAACTAGTCATAGGTAAGCTGACGATACTTCATTTTTGAACGGACCAAATAAATTGCAGCCGTTCCCCTAACATGTTCGCAAGCTACCCCCCTCGATTATGCCCCCCCCAACCGTATCTCGGCGATCTTCTGTACATGTCTTCAGTCTTCATATAAACACAAAACATGAGCCCACACAAGCCGAGGCTACATGCTAAAGCAGCTTTTGTTGCCTGTGTGCTAATGATATACTCCGTAGTCAAGATATACGTTTACTATAAGGCTTACCTTTTGATCCAAAGCTCTTGTCGCCGTAATATGCGACTAACTTGCTGCTCATCTCCATATTGTATTTTTTAATGAGCACCTTTACATTGGACTCGTTCTGTACTACGGTCATACTTTGACCGCCAGTATAGCCAGATTTTTTATTGGCCGACATGCCTCGTATGACAAAGAAAAATTTACATATATGCAAACGATCAATAAGCAACAAAATTTGTTATGAATATGTATTTTATATATTGTATTCTTTGGAAGTTTCTCGCAAAATTTAAATTCAAGAATACATCCCTCAAAAAGATGTCGTACATTCGTCACTGATTTCTGAAGATTTCGACAAACTTGTTCCCGAAAACCTTATTTTGAAGTATACTATCTAGTGATTTCCAATTCTATTGTGAGAGGCAGAAAATTAGGGCATTTAGGGCATTTTTCTGTTATAAGTAAGACAACACCATTTTGTTTTTAACAACAACTGCGCTGGATAAATTTGAGCCCACGCTTCCGGGAGCAAATTGCATAGCAACCGACCATTGTGCCCAAAAACTACAAAACTGTTGAAAACGATGTACAGCTGCCGACAAACGAAACTAATGAAAGAGATAGTATTCAAAACATCAAAGAATAGAAGATTTGTCTCATTCTATATATGATAGTTGAACATGGACAACTACTTGTCTAGCGTTTTTTACAATCCAAAACGTTCAGGAGGATTTGGCACGTGGATCGTTTGTATGATGGCGTAAAAAAGGAAGGAAAATTAAATATTAGCTATAAGAAAATCAAAGAATGGTTGATGAAACAAGATGCGCAGACATTACATAAACCTATCCGTTGCAATTTTAAAAGAAACTGTGTGATCGTAGGTGGCATCGATCAGCAATGGCAAATGAATTTAGCAGACATGCAATCCATACAAAAGGTTAACGTCTTTTACAACTACTCAGGCTAGATGAACACCACACAGATAACTCATGTGCTAAAACAATACCCTATCACAAGCAATAAGTTTTGCGGTGTGTTTCTGTGTGATAAGCTATCTCAAACGGTTGACAAATATCCCTGCAGATTCGTTGCAAACACAGATCCTAGCAGTGAACCTGGAACACAATGGGTGGCCTTTTACTTTCCATCAGAACAGGGATAATTTTTTGACAGTTATGGACAACCACCAGATTACTACAGAAATTCATTTGGAGACTTTTTAGAGTCTTATGAATGGAAATTTAACAATCGTAAACTGCAAAGTGTTTGGTCAGATGTATGTGGCCAGTATTGCATATTTTACCTTAGCCATAGAGCACAAGGACAAAGCATGAATAAGATTGTGCAGTAATAACAATACCATGTTAAATAATGCGAGAGAGTAATGTCAAAGCAGTCAAATGTTAACTGTAACCAGTTTAGCAAAAAGATGAATGAAAAATAGTGTATTGTTTGTTTTAATAAATAATTGTTGTAAAATCAATATCATGTGTGTGTTTTTTATCCCCAGGAGCGCATGCGCACAAAAGGAACGGTTTCAATAATTCACTCATGCTGTCCCACATGCGAACCGTTGGTATGTATACCGTATAAGTGGAGACCTGTTTTTTTATATCCTTTTGTGATTCTTTAGACACTTAACTAAAGAAGTGCAAACCATTTCCTACTTTCAAGTCTTTGTCTTTGCTCGTATTTGTTAAGCGTGTCCTCAGGGACAAATATCATTCGTTTCATTTATCACTAACAAACTTCGAAGTACACTCAGGAGTGGCAAGAGAGCTGTCAATAAATTTCCACGTTTCTGATTTCCTTGCTTCTTCTGGTTTATTGACACTTTCTTACTCGCCAAAGCACAGAGATGTGTCTTGTAGTGTGCTTTCAGAATATCATCATTTAATGAGAATTTAGACTGATCGTTCGTGACAATTTACCAGGTGGAAATAAATTTTGCGTAAGGTACAACACAGATATACCACGATGATGAGAACCGTCTGTAAATAGATCTGATACACGTTGGTCATTGGAACAATGAGACATCAAATCATCTAGTACGATTAGATAATTATCGCGCCCATCTGTTAAGTCATAAGTCGTTTGGAAAACCTTCCACCAATTCAACATTCGGAAGGGTTCTTAATAATTAGTCAAATTCTTCTTGAGACTCTCCATAGCAGTAAATTACTTTGGTTGGAACACGACTGAAAAGTTCTTCTATGATATGATTTGCCACACAAATATAAAAATGAGTCTGCCCACAAATATAAAAATTTACAGTAAGTTCTATTTCACATGTACTTTATACCAAAAAAAACGTTTGGCAAAGACATCATTTTGTGGAAAAAACTTTCTTCGATCTTAAACTCTGTGAAATCTAAGCTTTTAAGGTGTAGCAACTAATTGTACAGCTCTATGTGTAACATCCTCAGAGTCTTTCATCAAATAAACCAGTGTTAGGTAAGCCATAGCACAACCGACAATGTTAACATCAATCTCATAGAATATAGTTGTCAGATCGAGAGAATTTACAATGAACGCTTGAAATGTAAACTTATGATGTTCAAGTAAATAATTGATATGATGTGATAACGTTTTCATATCAATGTCTACATTATTTATTTCAAGCTCATCGAAAATCAAATCCATCTTTTCCACTTAACACAGCAACAGTAAATGAGCACAATGTGTGAAACATTTCATTTATTTATTTGAAAATTTCTCATAACAATACAAAATAGGTTTTGCTATACGTTATGTTAAACTGTTTATATTGTCTGCTCCGAGAACCGGAATAAAAGCTATTGTAGAATAACAGTATGAAAGGTTCTTCAACACAGGACGATTTTGTTCGTTCTTCAGGTACCCATTGAAAATAATCATACGATGTTTCTTTCTAATTAGAACAGCAAAAGAACATTCGACCTTTGTTAGGACGCTCCTTTTTCACTTTCTGCATGGAGCTTGGCTGTCCATGATAACAATTCGGTTTCTCAACTTGATTTTCATCAGCGGGAACACAGGTTTTTACGTTCTGCACACGTATAGTACTGTCTACCATAACTCTCTCTCATTTCGTCTTTCACAACACGTAACTTTGCAGGCTTTCGACGTCGTTCACATATAGGCTTTAAGTTGGTGGCTCTCCAAGCTGCCAAAGCTGATTGAAACAGGTAACCATCGTCCTCTGAACAAATAGAACCCACAATTAGGTTTTTGTCCACAAAAAGCAGGTGTTCCATGGAAACAATTCCATCGTTCACCCTTGATTGCAGCACAAACAAACCCAGCAAAGTTCTCTCCGTGAAAGCTGTGAACAATACGCCGAGCAGCATGATGACGTCACCCTTGTACGTACACTGATGACATCACCCTTGTACATACGTGTACCCTTGTATGTACGTACGTGTACATACGCTGATGACCTCATGCATACTATGGGGGGTTACCTATTATTTTGTTGAAAATACTCTTTCATCTTAAACCCCAAGTTTTTCATAGCTGTAGCTAACCCCAAGTTTTTCATAGCTGTAGCTACTAATCATACAACGCTGCAGGTAACTTCCTTGGGGTTAGTGTCTTTCAACAAATATACCAGTGTTAGGTAAGAATACCACACGCCCAAAATTGTTAACATTAATCTCATGAAAAATCGTTGTCAGATCGAGAGGATTTGCAAGAATTGCCCGACTTTGAAATGTAGAATTGTGATGCGCAAGCATATAATTTATATGACACGATAACGTTAAATTAAAATAAATAAATAATTAAAAGAAAGTAAAAGATAAACGTACGTACCATTTATCCAGCAACTTGTATAAAAGTCGGTAAATAGTTCAGCAATGCTACCAACATTGTCATAGTTGAATTAAATGCACGGAAACGCTTTTTCCACAGTTTTATATAAACACGGGTACAAGCCACGATTGAATGCCAGATCGTTTTTGCACAAAACGTCAAGAAGGTTCATCATATATATATATATAAAACAAAGACAGAAGCTACAATATAGTCGGCTGTTTTAAAAAGCTGTTTCGGCTGTTTTCTTATATTTTCTAACAGGCACAAAACTCGAATTAGGTCTATTTAAACTAAAGTTAACTAGCAGAAAACGTTCACATGAAATAATATACATTGAGATTGATTTTCGTATATATAATGTAGCTTCACTTTTGCCACCTATAGAAGCTATATCCAGTCTACTATTAGATCAGTGGATTGCGCAGTACAGTCTCCTTAACACCGGGCTATTTACACCTTAAACCAGTTGTAAGATATGATGGCGATGACTAGCGCATAGAAATACTGGGCAAGATTTCAATGCCCAAGCTTCAACGTCTATGTGTTAATAAACCAAACTGGAAGTTAAATTGTTCTCTTGGTCAAGATGTAATTTCCTTTGTTAACATTCCAGCAATGAAAGATGCTACCATATGGAATATCGAAGGTCATCCTATCTTTTGTGAAGTGTCTGCCTGTTTAAGTAAAACCACTGTGACGATTCGTAATCGTGAACACACAGTCCTATTTGAAGATATTTCTGAGCAATTTATCCTGGTGTCTATGAATGGTGTTGATACTATCTTTCGTGTAATTGATGCAGGCGAAACAAATTCCAACAAGCAGTTTCGTAATGCGTCTGTACTTGGATTGAAGCTGGTAACTGTTGTATTAAGTCCTTTGAAAACTGAAAGGAGACTAGTTTCCACATCATGTTTGTTATTGCGAGTTGGCGTGAAGGTGCGCGAAAAGTGCCAGTATGTTTTTAAGCTGTGGGATACTAGAGAACGGAAGAGGAAAGAATCGGGAGAAGATGAAATAATGCACAAATGCTTCATCAATGTTTGACAAGGCGTGGATTAGAAGCAAAACTGCTTTCTCAGAAAATAAATTTAACAACTGAAGTCACAAAGATAAAGCGATTGACAAAATGTGATGAGATGATAGAATTAGCTGAGAATGATAGTGAAGATATAAAGGGAATATTAGATGGAATAATTACCAACAAACAGACGTTATTATGGGAGATGCAAGTGACGCAACTGTCGGCAAAATCATCTACTAGCCATCACTGGGACCCTAGGTTTGAATTTTTATGTATCTAAATATACAAGAAAATAAGCAAACGATTGTAAATAAATTAATGTCTACTTAACAATTACTCAATATAATGCTACCGTTTATCACATAATGCTTCAAATATTTGCATATTGTTAGTTTGAAGAATTATTTGGTTGGCTCTTGATATTTGTTGTAAAACCCCAAAAGCTTTAGATGTTATGCGGGAATGCGTTGTTCTTCCAAGGAACCGTCTCAAATGATGCCTAAAATACACGGACAGTTTTTAAATAAATTGCCAAGCATGCATGTAGTCTTGCCAATGGGTTTCAGGTTTGTTCATATCAATCAGTTTTGGTTGGTTTGGGGGAGAAATCTTTAGAATTTTATTTAAATTCTAAATCCAACCCAAGCATTTCTGGTGACGATGCTGTGGCTGTGTAGGAATTTGAAGAAGCTGCAAGAGGAAGGGTACTGTGATGAGTCTATCCGTGAAGCAATGTCATCTGTTTGTTTGTCATATCAAGCCATTCAATGAAGCTTGGGAATTGATATCCAAGGTGATAGATAGGCTGCATCTTAGAAATCATGTCGACAAGAAGTGCCACAAGCTATACAATCCAGATGACAAATTACCAAATAAATTTAACACCATGGCATGTGAGCAAACATTCATCTGGGCCAGTCGATTCAAGAAGGTGATTTGTGCCAAGTACAAAAAATGTTGTGCGTTAGATTATATACTTCAAGATAAGTCAAAATTTCACTTACAGTTATCAGATCTATATCAACTACTGAAAGAGGCTAAGCATGACTTATGCATTAACAGAAGTGGTGACGGTGTATAATATATAGTCCGAGAGTGCATATTTATAAATATGATGGCAAAACATGTAACACAAAAGCCGAATTTAATGACTGTATTATTCAAATTATTCAAAAATTTAGGACGGACCAGCTCCACATTTTCAGGAGGGCAAAAAATGTAATGTTTGTTATATTTATGTTCGCTTCATTGCCGGCTATATAGCTTGGATGTGTAATGAACATCAATTACCTTGTGTGCAAACAGCCGATAAATTGAATAGATTTCACACAGTCTTGGAGACATCCCAGTCAGGTGATTCCTGAAATAGTCCATGTGATTGGCGATCATGGCAGGATTAACAAGCTGATTCATGCGTATTATATGAGGTAGGGAATGAGTGGAAGCCAAGAGAAAGATGTCTCTCTTAGCTTCAAGGTAGTCCCAGCAGCTTCAATAGCATCAGTTACCAGCTTGTGAAAGTAAATATAGGAGTCGTCCTTTCAAACGATCTATATCGGATATAAAGAAATTAATGATATAGATTAATTGATTGGCTATCATGCACGCTTTCATACTCAATAACATCCTGCCTGTTGCAGGATGAATTTGTGCCAGGAAGTAGAACTGGTATACAGGAAACAAGTTTGCAAAAACAGAATTAAATTTGTGAAAGCCAAGTTAAGCAAGTTTTCCACTAGGCGAATTTGAAAAAAGGACATGGTATACGAACATGTCACACATATCTGTCAATGTCGATGATGATTAACCAATCACGGTCTAGTATTTTTGAGGGATCAGCGTTTTATCAAATTTATTAAATTAAATCAACCAAAAAAAATTGTATAGTATATTTAGGGATAGGGCTATACGAGCCTACTAAAACGATTTGTCTCTTTGACGTAGATAGACTCATAGAAATAACATTTAGATTAATATATTTTAAATGAGTAGTTTTGGTTGGTATTGGATTGATTTTGTCAAAGGTACTACATTTGTCAACCCTAATATACTCATATTGGACCATTGACACCAAATAGAGAATCGGTTAAGAAGATGTTGATTTTCTGATTTTTCACTGCTAATGATGGCAGCGTCAGCAAATTGAAACCAGTGGATGTGTTTAAAAGCTGGAAAGAGAAACCAAATTGACGATATATATGTTGTAGGAAAGTGTTCAAACACATATTGAACAGATGAGGACTAAGAAAATTTGAGTTATGTTCGACAGCTAATTGCTGGAAGAACACTGATATGTTAAAGAGAGATTACCCATGCTTTTATCAGGGAAAAGTGGGCCCAAACCACCATGAATTTACAGTTATGCCTTTTGGTTTAACTAATGCCCCGGCAACCTTCCAGCACATGATGGGGAAAATCTTGAAGGGGATTAATGGATGTTTGGTATTAAATCAGCAGGTCTGAAGATCAAACACAAGAAGTGCCAGCTAGGCCAAGGGTCAGTTGAATTTCTGGGTCAAATTGTTTCTGTCCATGGAACTGAACCTGATCCCTTGAAAGTACAGGTGGTGCGAGACTTCCTCACCCCATCTTGTCTTCATGAGGTCAGAGCATTCATTGGCTTCGCCTTGTATTACAGACAGTTTTATTGGAAAATTATTGGAAATAGCTTCACCCCTTGGTGGACGGATTCGGCAGACATGTACTGTGCATTCAAGGAACTGAAGAGAAACCTATGCTCAGCACGAATACTTTCATTACCAGACTTTTCTGTGCCTTTTGTAGTTTACACTGATGCTAGTTACTCTGGCTTGGGGGCGGTCCTTTCCCGCCGGCATGGAGGGGACAAGTATGTTATAGCATATGCTGGCCGGCCTCTCACAGCACCCGAACGGAGCTACTCAACAAACGAAAAGGAATGCCTGGCTATATAGTGTGGACCTTGAACCACTGGAGACCATATTTACTTGGAAAATGCTTTGAAGTGATTACCGACCATCAGTGTTTGACATAGTTACAGGGCCTGAAAGCACCAAAAGGTAGACTAGCACGTTGGATTGTGGCATTACAGAAGTATGAGTTTGTGATTACACACCGTCCTGGTTGACAGAATGGAAATACACACACTCTTTCACAATTCCCCTAATCACCTGCTGGAGAGACAGTGGAAGAGGGCCCGAATGAGGATATACGGATTGGTATAGCTGCTGTGTGTGTTGACGCATTGTGGCCACTGCAGGATATTTGTACTGAGTAACAGGACGATCCGAGCATTGTACAAGTCGTAGAGCAGTTAAGCAAAGCTAATGGAACAGTGGAAAGTGAAGACAAGTGGAGGCAAAATGGTGAGCTGAAACGCTATAGACATTTGTGGTCGCAACTTGTAATGCTGGATGGAATTCTACATCGTCTTTTGGATCAAGGCACATCATTGGAAAGAACAGTCTTAATTGTCCCCCGGAAGATGCGTTCAGATCTGTTGAAGCTTGAACATGACGACCATTGCTCGGGACACATGGGAATCAATTGCTGTGTGGAACGCTTACAACAGGAATATTACTGGCCGGGAATGGCTTCGGAAGTTCAGCTGTGGATTGCCGAATATGAACACATGTAATTGTCGCAAGACACCCGTAGAACAAGGACAAACTATGGGCGATGGACATCCTTGGACCCCTCCCAGTTACGGCTCGGGGCAACCAGTAATCTTAGTAATGTCTGACCACTTTGCTAAATGGGCAAGCAGTTCCATTGCCAAACCAAAGAGCAGAAACAGTAGCAAGAGCATTTGTTGATGAGGTAATTGCTCGCTACGAAGTCCCAACTAAATTGCTAAACAGACCAAGGAAGGAAATTTGACGCTGACCTTATGAAGAAAGTGTTTGAGCTTCTGGGAGTGAAGAAGTAACGAACGTCTCCCTACCATCCACAGCTGGATGGTCAGGTAGAGAGACTAAACGGAACGTTGAAGGGAATCCTTACAACTTATGTGAACCAAGATCATAGTGACTGGGACGTCCATCTACCACTTGCACTATTTGCCTACCAAAATAGTGTGCATTCATCCTCAGGAAGTTATCCGTTCCGTGCCGTTTATGACCATGAAGCTACTACACCACTGACACTTTGGCATCAAGCCTAAACATGGAAGCCAAGGAACAACTGAATTCAAACTATTGTGATGAGTTAGAGAATACGCCGAAAGACATGCATGACAGAATTGCCCGTAAGCTAAGTGTGGCACAACAGAAGCAGAAAACGGCTTACGATCAGCGACACAAAACTGACCAAAGTAGCTATCTGAAGGAAGGTGGCCATGTATGGTTAAATAGTCTAGCAGTGCTGAAAGGAATGAGTCGCAAATTTCATTTACAGTGGACCGTCTTGGGAACTTGAACCATCATATTAAACCCGAAAAAACTCACCTAAAGTTGGCCAAAGCGCAGTCCAGAGACTGCCTCTTCCGCAGGCCCTTCGTTGGACACAGTGCAGTGCATTTATATAGATCAGTGGCTGTGATAAGTTGCCGGGCAGTGCATGGCGGGATACTGAAATATGAGAAGCAAAGGGCCTGCCAAAACGTGTGTCGAAAGTATGCAAATTTTGTCAAAACTCTGCAAATACATAAATCTGAGAAAAATATGGCGCAGTCGCTAGACGAAAGTCGCCCTTTCCTGGTCTTAGAAGATTATTTTGATGATGAAGAGCTTGAATGATAATTCAGCAACATGTCTATCGACGGTAAGTATTTTTGTGTAGTTTTTGAGCATATGATGAGTGCCAGATATGCACGTGGCAATTCCGCAATTGTCAATTATACTATTATTTTTATTCAAACTCAATATTGATATTGATTAAATATTTAGGTACATATGATATCACAGACTAAAATCTACCTTTTGTGAGTACTGCTTGCTTATAAGTTGTTGAACTCTGATCTGTAGGAGGAAAACCATCCGAACATGAAGTAACATGTCGAAAATCGGATTTAGAGATGCAGTTAAAGCAATCATTTGAGCTGAAGGAAGGATCAGAAGTAACTATTGAATTTGGTTTTGAACATGATGAAAGTCTTTTTAACCCGGCATGTAAAATAATTTTTTCCTGGGTTATACACATGGCGTGAAAACAAAGGTGGAGATAAACAGTATCCTTTTTATTAGTCAGTATAGTCGATATGTACAGTATGGATTTGTATGCTCTTCCAAGGGGTGTAGCTAGGGTAATTTGTTATTTTTTGGGGAGTTGCGAATAATGCTTTCTAAAACCACTTTTAACACCCCTTAACATCTCTCCAGATTTGAACGCCTCCCTCCTAGCTATGCTTCTGATGCTTTAGTATTATTTATCCATCTATAGCCGTGTTTACACTATGAGCCTAGGCTTGGCCAAGACCGAAGTGTTTACACTGCCGTTAGGCCAGGCCTAGTCTAGGCCACATATTGTGATGAGCCTAGATTTCCAGGCTTAGGCCAGGCCAAAGTTCGTTTACACTATGAAAATCTAGGCCAAAGCCAGGTCTAGGCTAGGCTTAGGCCCGTAGTGTAAACACTCGCACACAATTAATGTATCAATGACAAAACGAAACACTACGCATATAATATATTTCCTTAATTATGTACATAACTTACTATGTAAACTTGGCATTGAAGCACAAAACAAGCCAACTGTCTCGAAGTGATCAGGAAGGAAATGGTAATATACATTTTATCTGTTTATAAATGTTTAATTTACAGTACTTTTACTGTAGGATTTGATTATGGTCATTAAATATGGAAAGGGGGGATGGAGGAGAAAGTAGGGGGGTCCTGAATTTTTTTTGCATTAGTATGGGTGGTCCTGAGAATTATATTGTGTGAAAAGGGAGGGGCCTTCAGATTTTAACTAGGTATTACTGAATGCATATATATATATATAGTATCACATTGCATGAGTGTTAATATGCCATTTCAAGTTTAGGCAACACAATCTTGAATAAAATGGTAAACACAATGGCCAAAGCAATGTCAGGTCCAACAGAAAATCGGTAATACTCAGTGGCGCTATGACCATGAACACTCCAGTCAAATGGTACAAACAACAAAAAATTTCCGTAAAAAATGGAACATACTAGTACGAAAATGTTTATGACCTCACCCCCTGCCCCAATCTCCAATGTTTCCGGAAATCAAATACTGTGGAGGGGGTCCCCAAAAAAATTTGATTACATAAGGGGGGTCTTTAAAATTAATTCACATTTAATGGGGGGTCTGGAAAATTTTCACAAAATTATTAGTTTCTCCTCCATTCCCCCCTCTCCATATTTAATGACCGGTCCCTAATACCACAAAGTACAGATAACCAGTAATCTGCACATTATATTTGCATATTAATGGTATTTACCATTATTGAGCAAATAGTGTGATTCATATTTGATATCCATTACCAGTACTATTCACCACCCTTTATCCAATCAGATGCATTTAAGCTACTCATTCAACCAATCAAAAGAAAATTAAGGTGACCAGTGAATTATGTAGTGGTACCATATATATATATATATTGGTGGCTATAAGCATAATGCAAAAGCTCACTTCCCCTGTGGTCGTTTGAGCACTCTGGCCCCAAGACACTTCACGCATGTCTGGATGCGCATGTGTCTGAGTATTGTACCACATGCGCTTGGTGAGAGCAAGCGTATGGTGTATAAATAGGAAGTCACTCGCATCTAGATTGCGTTACAAGCTGCACTGACGAGCCGTTGAACGGCGAAACATGCATGTCTGCAGATTTGACTATATATAGATATATAGATTTTCGCTTATAGACGGCCGGCCAAGTCATCGTATCTTGCAACTTGATGGCAATTCTATGTTAGAAGCTGGCAACAACCATATTCATACTCAGATAGATGTAAGGAACAAGGTTTGAGGTGTTGCCAAGTCGAAATCTTATATTTTGAATGAAAAAATATGATATTTCTAAGCCACCTTCCCGCGAAATCGTGGTAGTTTAACTTCAAACGATTACCGACAATTCTGCTGCTATGAGACAGACTTTTTTGCTCTGATTGGCTATCGGAATTGTTCCTAAATTGGTCAGCCAATGGGCGAACGTCGAAAAGTCCTGACGCTTCCGGTTTTTGCAACATACGAGGTAAACAACATCAAAGTACAAGAAAGAAATATGCTATTTATACGATTTTAATGATATTTAGGTAAGATTTTTCGTGTTAATGCGATGAATATTATCTATACTGATACAGCCCCCGTTTCTCCAACATTTGCTTAATTACTAAGTATCGTGCCAAAATGTTTTGTATTTTATCCGGTGCTGAATTGTGTCGAGCTAAAATATTTTAAATATTTTATACTGTATCCAATCTTTGTTGAATTTTGTTCAGTCAATGTTTGAAACCATACTCTCACATTGTATATCAGTCTACCAATGGAAGTGTATTTAACGATTTACCTGATTGTCTAACGAACTACAGTAGGACTCGCGTCTGTTTTGATTGTTGTATATTCATTTGCATATATGTTTGCACTGACCTATATCAAGGCTAGCCTGTATTATTCAATGTCTATCGCTGTAGCCTGTAATTATAAACACAAACGCATTTGACTAAAATGACTTTATTCATTAAGAAACTATTGTATATATATTTTTATATTTTAGTGATAACTGTTAGAAACATATTCGGCTTTTGAATGGAACTAACAATAAAAATGTACTTTGCAATTTGTCAAGTTATAAATAATGTTCGTGTTATAACAAACTCAAGCACGGAAATTTTTAAAGTTCTGACTTCTAGAATGGCTTACGAGACCTGTTATCATTGGGAATGATATGTTATTTTTAATAAATATCGAACACTTGATATCAGTCCGACACAAACAGCTGCAACTTGCTGCTACGCTAAACCAAAGGCTAAAGAATTGAACTGAACAGTGCGGTAAAATCTTGTTGAAATTATAAGAATACTCTCTGATAGTATTCAATAAGTCGAGAAATGAGATAGTATCGATTGAATAAAATAGTCATACTTTTTCCGGTCAGACAGTACAATATTTTGTGCACTATATTATTGTACTGGCTGTATTATTAAAACTATATTTGACGTCACACGACATAGCCATAGGCAGAGGCGATAATCAAGCAAATGCGGGGGCAAAGGGGTCTAAATCAGTATAACTAAGTAAAGAACAATTGGGTATAGATAATATTGATCGCATTACCACGAAAAATCTTTAAAATAGCATAAATAGCATATTTCTCTCTTGTACTTTGAATATCTTTGATGTTGTTTACCTCGTATGTTGCAAAAACCGGAAGCGTCAGGACTTTTCGACGTTCGCCCATTGGCTGACCAATTTAGGAACAATTCCGATAGCCAATCAGAGCAAAGAAGTCTGTCTCATAGCAGCAGAATTGTCGGTAATCGTTTGAAGTTAAACTACCGCGATTTCGCGGGAAGGAGGCTTAGAAATATCATATTTTTTCACTCAAAATTTAAGATTTCGACTTGGCAACACCTCAAACCTTATTCCCTACATCTACCTGAGTATGAATATGGTTCTTGCCAGCTTCTAACATAAAATTGCCATCAAAATCTTTTAGGAGCATATTTTGAACTCTTGGCCGGCCGACTATTACCTCAAAACTTGTCTGCAACAGGCTGTTTCATCTGTAAAAGAATCATCAGGCAGTTTACAAGTATCGAAAGAAATGACCGCTTATATGCTTCCTGCCGGGGCGTGGGGGTGTGTGTGGGAGACAATGTGTGCATGCATGGCTTTGTTTGCGTTGTTTACGCGAACTTTGTTACGATGACGACATCGTGAAATTATTTCAGCTCTTTTGTTGAGTAAACAATCCTTGTTTTTTTCTTTCAAAATACAAAATTTTTCTTCTAAACATAAATTGCATCGTTTTGATCCTCCCGTATACGAAATAGAATGTTTTAAAATTTGCCAATTAATACTGAAATCCTTATTGTTTTCTTTCAATGTCCAAATATATTTCGAAAGTTCCGTGTCATTTGCATGCTTTTTATGCTGAAAAGATTTAGTGTGGTTGGCCAATCGCTCTTTGAATGTGGTTGCAGTCATGCCAATGTAATTTTTGATCGTGTTTGTGTTGCTTACTGTGACTGTTGCTTTGTATACTATGTCCCTAGTCATGCATTGTTTCTCTAACTATATGTTGTCGAGCACTCTTTGCGTTTCGTAGACCTAAACCTACACGTATAGATATATATATATAAATATACCTCCTATATAAATTACGCTCCTTCACTTCAGTGTTGTCGAGCACTAATGGGTGTCTACTAGCGATAATGCAAAGCTCACTTCCCTTGTGATCGTTTGAGCACTCTGGCTCCATCACACTTTGCGCATGTCTAGATGCGTTGATGTCACCGTGTTGTACCACATGTGCTTGGTGAGAGTAAGCTCACATGTATAAATACGGTTGACATCTCGTGTATAGACGTATACCAAGCTGCACTGACAAGGCGTTGGATGCCGAAACATGCATGTCTGCAGATTGTAATATATGTATGTATATATATATATATATATTTTCGCTTACCTCAAAACTTGTCTTTGTAGGTTTAGGTCTACGAAACGCAAAGAGTGCTCGACAACATATAGTTAGAGCAAATTATAGATTTTCGCTTACCTCAAAACTTGTCTTTTGTAGGTTTAGGTCTAGAAACTCAAAGAGTGCTCGACAACATATAGTTAGAGCAAATTATAGGTAAGCGAAAATCTATAATTTGCTCTAACTATATGTTGTCGAGCACTCTTTGCGTTTCGTAGACCTAAACCTACACGTGTCATTTGCATGCTTTTTATGCTGAAAAGATTTAGTGTGGTTGGCCAATCGCTCTTTGAATGTGGTTGCAGTCATGCCAATGTAATTTTTGATCGTGTTTGTGTTGCTTACTGTGACTGTTGCTTTGTATACTATGTCCCTAGTCATGCATTGTTTTTGAGCGGGCAAATGGTGTTTTCTCTACAACTGCAATTGGTAGTGTCCCTCTCCTGTGGCTTGTTATTTCTAGATATGCGTGCATTGTGTTTAGTGATTACTGACTTAATATTGTTCATGCAGCTATAACTTACTTTAACTGTATTTCTGTTAAAAATTTTATGTAGCTTGTGGTGCGGTGGGAAATGTTTGTCAATTAGACTAAGGAAATTACGTCCTATGTTTGTGCTAACACTCTTGCTAAATGGTGGGTTGAACCAAATGATGTTGCGTTGTCTATTCCTGCGTTGTCTATTCCTGCGTTGTTTTTGCGGTGTGTGCTGAGTGTAGCTAAGTTCATGATTAAAGTTGCTATGCCTAAGTGCGTTCTGATATATGGGTGCAGATTCCTGAAAAGTTTGCTCATCTGATGAAAGAAGTGCGATGCGCTTGTTAATTGATGCAGGTAGTTGCCTTGTGATGCTCGGTGGGTGATTAGAGTGCATATTTATGTATAGTGGATCTTCATTGGGCTTCCTATAGGGCCTATATTTTCCATTGTTAAGGTCGAAAGTTACATCTAAAAAGTTTACTATACGTACATTTGATTCGGTGGTAATTTTTAGGTCAAACTGCTCGAAAATTTTGTGGAGGTCTTTGCTTGTTTTGTCTGCTAAATGTGCTGATTTACTTTTTATAATAGCCAAACCGTCATCTCTATATAGGCCGATGCTTTCTTTGCCAAACTTCTTACTCAGGTGGTTTAAAATGAAAAGGCCTACTAACTCGCAAATTTCCGCGCCGTCGAAACTGCCCATGGTAACGTCAAACAAACTCTTGCTATCTTTTTTTATCCATGAAATTCCGGTATTGAAAAGGAGAGATTTTCTAGCGTGTTTTATTATTGAAATATCGTTTTCAGGTATAGTAGCCAAATTTGAGGCCCAACATAAAGCTTGGTCCAATAGTTTTTCAGAAATGGATGGGTAGAAATCGACAATGTCAGACGAAATAAAACTGTGTCTGTCCTTATCTTTTATATTGCCAAACCACTGAATAACTTGTTTTGTATTCCTCCATTAATTTTGTCCAAAATAACTTTGCTTATCTTTCCGGATTCGCTTTTAGCGGGATTAATTAATCGACATTTTGGATTGTTTTCGAAATTTTCTTTGTGATCTTTTAAAGATATAAATGCTTCGCGTTTTTTCATTTTTTCAATTCTGTCGCCGATTCCTAAATTGTTCAAAATGTTTTTTAGTTCTGAATCAATTTCATCTATAGAGTCCTCGGATCCATGCTTATATGTTTTTGTGATGTTGTCATGTAATAGCTTGTTGTATGTGTCGAGCGAGGTTTCATAAATATTCCTAGTTTTGTCGGCAAAAATGAAAATGTTGAGAGACGAATTAATTTTCTTTAGATCGTTAGTCAAAGATTTCTGAAATTGGTTCCTATATGGCCGAAATTGTAAATTTTCGATCAATTTTATAAGGTCGTCTTCGAAAGGTTTAATTTCCGGAATTGAAGGAGTTTTGTTGGCCGAAATGGTTGTTTTCGTTTTCACATTTTTTGTTTTTAAGAAAGAAATTAGCTTTCCATCTCATACGTTTTATTACACTTTCCACTTTTTCAATCAAATTTTTCAAATAAGTGTCCTGTGATGGTATAGGGATATTCTTTAGTGAATAGTCAAATCGAAATTGCCGCATTTTGAAGTTATATAGAAATGAATAACGTAAACAAGAGTGCACAACCGATATAAGGGTGCAAATATATGTGTAGGTATAGGTCTACGAAACGCAAAGAGTGCTCGACAACATATAGTTAGAGCAAATTATAGATTTTCGCTTACCTCAAAACTTGTCTGCAACAGGCTGTAAAAGAATCATCAGGCAGTTTACAAGTATCGAAAGAAATGAGCGGTCATACAACCAGTGGTATGTATGCATCAACCTCTTATGCTGCAATTGTCTCCTGCTACCAAATGAAAAATTTAAACAGATTAAAATGTAAAATAACAATGCAGGGTGAGAGTGATCAAACTGGGTTGCAGCATAATGGGTTAATAGAGTGTAGAAGGTTTAGGTGGATGGATATTTCGAGTGAAATATTATATACAATATTTTAGACCTGAACAGGAACGGTTGCAAAAAATGCAACTCTAAATCCTCCTACAGGAATTGAACCTGCGGCTCAGCGATTCCGGTGCAGCACTCTGGCCACTGAGCTACAGAGTCCAGCTGGACTGGACTTTTTAAATAATTGAAAGTCTTTGAAAAAGTATTTAAAAAATAACCCAGCGGGCAAAATGACGTCGATTCAACGTTGAAACGCATGTGGTACAGCACGGTGACATCAACGCATCTAGACATGCGCAAAGTGTCATGGAGCCAGAGTGCTCAAACGACCACAAGGGAAGTGAGCTTTGCATTATCGCTAGTAGACACCCATTAGCTTTGCCAGAGTGCTCAACAACACTAAAGTGAAGGAGCGTATATATACATACATATATATATACGTGTAGGTTTAGGTCTACAAAGCGCAAAGAGTGCTCGACAACATTAGTTAGCGCAAATTATAGATTGCACTGACGAGCCGTTGAACGGCGAAACATGCATGTCTGCAGATTTGACTATATATATATATATATATACATGTAGGTTTAGGAGACGCAAAGAGTGCTCGACAACAAATAGTTAGAGCAAATTATAGATTTTCGCTTACCTCAAAACGTGTCTGCAACAGGCTGTTTCATCTGTAAAAGAATCATTTTGCAGAATTCTTTTACAGATGAAACAGCCTGTTGCAGACAAGTTTTGAGGTAAGCGAATATATATATATACGTGTAGACATCACTGCCTGATGATTCTTTTACAGATGAAACAGCCTGTTGCAGACAAGTTTTGAGGTAAGCGAAAATATATATATATATATATATATATATATATATATATATAGTCAAATCTGCAGACATGCATGTTTCGCCGTTCAACGGGTCGTCAGTGCAGCTTGTAACGCAATCTAGATGCGAGTGACTTCGTATTTATACACCATACTCTTGCCCTCACCAAGCGCATGTGGTACAATACTCAGACACATGCGCATCCAGACACGCGTGAAGTGTCTTGGGGCCAGAGTGCTCAAACGACCACAAGGGAATTGAGCTTTTGCATTATCGCTTATAGCCACCAATTAACCTCACAGAGTGCTCAACAACACAAGTGCAGGAGCTTATATAGTCAATAGTATATATATATATACAATATAGAGAAGAAGATATTTCATCAAAATTCTGTAATATGTTCTTGTTTATTTAACATGTAAAACTGCAAAAACGTCAAAGAAATAATAGCACTTATATAATAATGTTCTTCCATTCCATCCCATTAATTATTCGGATTTCCTTCCCCCGCCACCAACTCTATCAGGGGCATATTTGAGCAACGCCATGATTTGACTCCTTATTTCTGCCTCTGTTGCTGTCGGCTGATGTTTCAAAACGCTTTCTACAAAAAAGAAACAATTACACATTATTAATGAATAGATGATGATCTGATGACTCGTTCTGGCTCCTTTGTTGAAAAATTTTTAATTTGAATTTATTATCCATCTTAGGAATTAAAAATACAATGGATTTACATTAAGTCATACCAGAATAAGATCAATAATTACAGTAAGAAAGACTAAGTTAGCAGATTTATATATATTTACTAGATCTTGCAATGAAAGATTGTTTGTGTCTCTCGGTTCTAGATAGAACTGTATAAGAATTATTTTGTCTAAGTTCATATGGGTATCCTCTAGGATCAGGCAGTAGGGTTTGGCAGGGATGGTTTGGTTCCGCTTGAATCCTTCTGATCTCTCGAATAGTTGCTAATTCATGTCTGCTTTTTAAAGATGGCAAGCAGTCTTGATCTGTCCAAATGAAGAATTCTAAGACTTTTTTGTCTGTACACGTTCCATTTCTTGTTGTAAATAATCTGGAAGTCCAGCCCATACAGGCGATGCATACTCTAAAGGTACGTTTACACGCTGCGATTTGTCGGGCCGATTTTAGGTTTTGCTGAATGTTAATGACGAATATTCTCAGTTGATGAAACGTCATGATGACGTTTGCCACTTATTTTTCAAATATCATTAACGTGCATCTGAAATCGGCCCGACAAATTGCAGCGTGTAAATACTGGTCGAATTTTTGATATGTAAGTTGTCAATCCGACCTCTGTTGGTAGTTGGGATTTCCTACACTGTCTAAGATGGCTGTATAATCTCTTGCTTGCCTTACATGTGATTTGATCTACATGGTCATTCCATTTATAAGATCATTTTGAGATGATAAACCCAGGAGCTTGAAACTGTTTACCCTTTCTACTTCTTCATCATTGATTTGGATGCGAAGTGGTTTTGGTATTGAGTCTGAGAAACAAATCCACATATCTTTTGTTTTTTTTCGGGTTCAAAGCCATTTTATTTGTGTCTGCCCATCCACTTAACCCGTCAACAGCTTCTTGCATGGAGCTGCACATACCCCTTTCAACAATTTGATACTGGGTGCAGTTGCCAGCATCTTTGCACGTATTAATGTTTACAAGATTGGGCACAGTATCCTCTAAATCGTTGATATGTACGTTAAACAAGGTGGGCAATATAACTGAGCCCTGTGGTACGCCCAAAGGACAAGGTTGTATTGATGATAGGATACCTTGTAAGTTAACTTGTTGTGTTCTTCCGGTTAAAAAGCTTCTGATCCATAACCAAAACGGTTTGCTGTCATTCATAAAGGCTAGTTTTTCTAGTAGAATGTATAATTCACCAGATCGAAGCCATTCGAAAGTCTATACACCAGTTCTGTGTCGCAGGTATTAAAGCAGAAACAGTAGATCGGTCGCGAGTGAAGGCATGTTGATTATTCTTTATGTTACGATCCGATATATTTAATTGGAGTTGGAGTTTTTCAATAACCTTAGCCAAGATAATTATATTGATGATAATATCTAATTCTTAGATACTAAGAATAATTTAAGGTTGATATAGATACTAAGAATAATTAGCACTTACTATTCACAATTTCAAATACTTTTGTGGTTCCAAATGCACATTTACCACCATGACCTTTAAAGTTCATGGAGGCCATTACGATGTTTTCCATCAATCTAGGTGAATTTATAGAGCTTTAGATGAACAATCGACAATGCCAAAAGTAGGTATTGTATATATTTTATGTATATCGCTACACTGTGTTTCACGCCTCTTTCGAATCGATCTTCAGGCGATTGAACTTCGACCTTACAATAAGTACAAAGGTATATAAATCAAACAAATTATTACCTGTGCATCACATTACTAACATTTTCCTTTACAGATATTCCGCCAATTTTACAAAGTCTAGACAACTGTACAATGGTATATGCGTGTCAATTATTCCATAGTTCCCTGCCACGATATCTTGCAAAAGACATTGAACGTATACAGAAGCGCGCAATGAACATAATATTTTGTTAACTGTCTTACGACGAGGCTCTTAACATCGCTGGTATTTCTACCCTAGATAGTAGACGTGAATATCTATCCAATAATCTTTTCAACGACATTGTTCTAAATGATGACCATAAACTTGCCAAACTTTTACCATCCAAAGCAGGCAATAGAGAATTGCGAAAAGAACGATCTTTTGAAGTTCTACCAGCAAGTACAAATCGTTTCGGAAACTCCTTTATTAACATTTATGCTAAGAAACATTACAAATTAGATGTTCTTTGAACATTTTAGAATTTTTAACTTATATAGATTAGTACATTTAAGTAAATGATATATACTATATAGTATATATTAACAATTTCTAAATTGTAACATAGAATTTTTAACTATTTATAACCTTGTAACAATTTAACGTCATGTAATTCAGTCTTTTGACTGCAAGATGATGTTCTTATTAAACAAATTATTTATCTATCTATCTATCTATCTATATAAAAAGTCACTAAACAATTATAGATAGAAAATACACACTTTTCACTTTTGTATATTATACACGCAATTTTACGATAATATAAATTAAGTTAACTAGGCCTAAAATGAAAAAGTCTCCATACCAGACGCCAACACCTTAATTAATAACATTTATTTACTAGTTTGTTCTGTTTTCGAAATATTTATAACGACGTAGTTTGTGTCTGAAGTAACGGGAAAAATATAAGATTAGAACTTAGTCTCCAACAAAACTTTTCACGCAGTTTAAAACACACCACGAATTACCACAGTTAAAGTAAGTTATAGCTGCATGAACAATATTAAGTCAGTAATCACTAAACACAATGCACGCATATCTAGAAATAAAAAGCCACAGGAGAGGGACACTACCAATTGCAGTTGTAGAGAAAACACCATTTGCCCGCTTCAAAAACAATGCATGACTCCCTAGTATACAAAGCAACAGTCACAGTAAGCAACACAAACACGATCAAAAATTACATTGGCATGACTGCAACCACATTCAAAGAGCGATTGGCCAACCACACTAAATCTTTTCAGCATAAAAAGCATGCAAATGACACGGAACTTTCGAAATATATTTGGACATTGAAAGAAAACAATAAGGATTTCAGTATTAATTGCCAAATTTTAAAACATTGAGGATCAAAACGATGCAATTTATGTTTAGAAGAAAAATTTTGTATTTTGAAAGAAAAAAACAAGGATTGTTTACTCAACAAAAGAGCTGAAATAATTTCACGGTGTCGTCATCGTAATAAATTTCACGTAAACAACGCAAACAAAGCCATGCATGCACACATTGTCTCCCACATACACCCCCACGCTCCGGCAGGAAGTATATAAGCGGTCATTTCTTTCGATACTTGTAAACTGCCTGATGATTCTTTTACAGATGAAACAGCCTGTTGCAGACAAGTTTTGAGGTAAGCGAAAATATATATATGTCTGGATGCGCATGTGTCTGAGTATTGTACCACATGCGCTTGGTGAGGGCAAGAGTATGGTGTATAAATACGAAATCACTCGCAACTAGACTGCGTTACAAGCTGCACTGACGAGCCGTTGAACGGCGAAACATGCATGTCTGCAGATTTGACTATATATATATATATATGTGTGTAGGTTTAGGTCTACGAAACGCAAAGAGTGCTCGACAACATATAGTTAGAGCAAATTATAGATTTTCGCTTACCTCAAAACTTGTCTGCAACAGGCTGTTTCATCTGTAAAAGAATCATCAGGCAGTGATTCTTTTACAGATGAAACAGCCTGTTGCAGACAAGTTTTGAGGAATGCTAAAAATATATATATATATATATATATAGTCAAATCTGCAGACATGCATGTTTCGCCGTTCAACGGCTCGTCAGTGCAGCTTGTAACGCAGTCTAGATGCGAGTGACTTCGTATTTATACACCATACTCTTGCCCTCACCAAGCGCATGTGGTACAATTCTCAGACACATGCGCATCCAGACATGCGTGAAGTGTCTTGGGGCCAGAGTGCTCAAACGACCACAAGGGAAGTGAGCTTTTGCATTATAGCTTATTATAGCTATATATATATATATATATATATATAGTCAAATCTGCAGACATGCATGTTTCGCCGTTCAACGGCTCGTCAGTGCAGCTTGTAACGCAGTCTAGATGCGAGTGACTTCGTATTTATACACCATACTCTTGCCCTCACCAAGCGCATGTGGTACAATACTCAGACACATGCGCATCCAGACATGCGTGAAGTGTCTTGGGGCCAGAGTGCTCAAACGACCACATATATATATATTTTCGCTTACCTCAAAACTTGTCTGCAACAGGCTGTTTCATCTGTAAAAGAATCATCAGGCAGATGATTGTGAGAATTTCCAACTATTAGCTCCAAGTACGGGTATAATTGCATTAATATGTAGTCTTTCAAATTATACTTACTTGCTTCTGTCATCGGAAATTTACTCTTCTTTTTTGAACCACTTGCAGTTAGAGGTCTAGTTGGAGGCGCAGTTGGTGGAGGTGAAAGACTCACTCTTAGCTTTTTCCTTGATATTTCAGGGCTTGTGCTTTGTCTTTTCTTATTCCCGGTTGGACTTCTACATGTATCTGGTGTGCTGTTATTGAACTTTTTTGGTGGTATTGGGAAATTCGAGTC
Source organism: Trachythela sp. YZ-2020 (assembly GCA_016169945.1). Taxonomy (NCBI): domain Eukaryota; kingdom Metazoa; phylum Cnidaria; class Anthozoa; order Malacalcyonacea; family Clavulariidae; genus Trachythela; species Trachythela sp. YZ-2020. The sequence continues at coordinate 1,228,669 of JADLSH010000164.1, read as the reverse complement.
ATCTTTAAACAAACAATGTGGAATATTAATAATTATAAAACAAACGAAAACTCTAACAACTTCCATGCTGTGGAAATTATCTAGAAGTTACCGAATTAATCTGCCAATTTCAAATATTTTGTTCTCACCGTGGAAATATTGATTTAAAAATTCCTAAATTAAATGGACAGGTTACATAACTGCGGTTCTTTTACGCATTGTGATCTTTATACTTTCTTCTTACCACTTTTGGAGTGCTGCAGCTATTTTTATTAAAAAGTGTACTGCAGTCATTAGCAATGGATAATATTTTCAAACTAACTCATTAATTTTCATTAATTCATTAATTTTTAAATCAAATTTTCACATGTCACATGAGGCCAGTCGGCTAGGAAAAAGTTGTCTGGAAAAAGTTGACTTTGCCGGGACTTCGTAGCGTGGCTCTAAAACATTGAGTAAACGTTTGAACCCGGGTCGTTCGACGGCATTAAACGGAATGCTGTATTTTGCCTAGAAATATGCGTGATAGCATCTGTTATTTCTTTCGCGCGTTTGCTGCTTGACTGCAACAGGGTTTGTTTTCCCATTGCCTCCATAATCCTTGGCTGCGATGGCGTTCCATGTGAACGTGTTCGTTGCCTTCCAAAACGGTAGTTGAGGAAGCTTGTTGTTTCTTCTTTTCCAAGGTCTTGTATACCATGTAATGACTTGTCTTCAGATGGGACATAAGGTTTGTAGTATTCCCACACTTGTTCTTCACGATTTTCCCGCATATTTGACACTCGGGGTCATCTTTTCCCTTCTTAAAATGGTTCCAAACAGCGCTTGGCATGTTGATATCGATTTTACGGTAAATTTTCGGGTGAAAGAGCAAAAACTAACAAACGAGTCCGGAGATATCGATTGCCGAATGAGTCGGGATATACTGTAACTGTCACAAACATATTCAATTTATTCTTATATTCTATTTCGAGCTTGCTGACTCATCGTGGACGAAATTATTTCAATAGACTGCGACAGTCATTGAAAATGCATTAGTCACGCTAAGTCATGACAATATGTGACAAATTTGGCCGGAAACAAACAAAGTCTCGTTTTGTCTCACCCGCTAAACTGCAATTAGTTTCTGTTAATTTCCGTAACAGAAGTTTCAGGGAGAATCAGTGATATCCGGCTTTGACAGCGTTCGCACAATACCGATTATACCGTATAGATTTCGATAATACCGTATAGATTTCGATAATACCGTATAGATTTTAGATAATACTGTATAGATTTCGATATTATCGATATTTCGGTTTTCTTTAAATTCAAATATCGAATAACCGATATTCAAAAAATATCGATAATTATCGATATTTCGATATATCGCAACAGCCTACTAACTGCAAGCACAGGAATTAAAATAGCAAGTAAAATTGCTAGCTTAGCTTAATTTTGTACTGAAAATTGAATATAAGATTATGCCGAAACATAAGATAGTACATATAAGTATTAAAAATATACTTATATTGTTATCTGATATTGGACTCATGCATCATGACTACTACTATTTAAACATTATTTGATACACTTATATATAGAAAAATCCACTATTTATGATGCCATGCATTTGCAGGTAAGCTAGGTAATATTGTAAATTGTATATTATTCATGCAAAATATCATTAGTAGTTTCTAGATCTCCTTCACTAGAAGATTCCTCTGAATCTTTATTATCGGGTTCTTCAACTGCCTGCTGTTCTGAAGTACAGTAGAATATAAACATGTTAACTAATTATTCATTTAAAGTTTTGTCTGCTTGCTATGGAAATAACCGTCGACCTAATGTACCTGTGGTAACGGAATGGCTTACAAGAGGTGTTCTGTTGTAGTTACTATTGTACAGAGCTGGGGGAGCATTTTTGTACAAGGCGCATGAGAGGGTGGACCATCGACAGAATGGGGTCGATAAAAGCATTGATATGGCAGTTTGTGAGGAAAATGTCAGAAGATTTTGCGATCTAGGTGATATGCTAAATGAGAATGGAAGAGCGGACTCAGCAACGCGGCTACCTTGCGCTGGATTTGCGTATAGTCACTATAGATTATTAATTTCTATCTATATTTGTTTACCATGACATCCTAAACTGTGGAGTTGACCTTTTGGAAAGTGTTTGTTTGAAGTTGGCATTTTGTTGGTATCTTGTCGAGATTCACCATCGCTGGCATCTGTTGTGAAATCAAACTCATCACAAGTTTGTTTGTCTGCTGCCAAAAAAGATGAACAAAAATATTTTGAATATATCTGTTTTTCACGCTTTTTTACTCAAGCTTTTCTGTAAAATTTACACATATTTTTTGTAAACGATTATACATCCATCATACCTGAAGTACATTTAACTTTGACCAGGGAGAAGGTATACCATTCTTTTGACGGTAAATCTTGTTTCCTTTAGTGCTCTTACGACATTCATGCCATTTGGCCACCTTACGGTTTTGCCTTCAACCCAGACTGACGGTATGACACCTTCCTCCTCATGCCCATCTTCTTGCCACACAGCCCTTTTCCACATGCTGCACTTTCCTTAGAAACTAATAAAACAAAAATGTGCTATTGATAGATATTTAAACCAATTCGTGCAGCAGCACGTGACAATTAAATTGTTTTATATTAAATTGCGCAGATATGATTAACATGCAAAAAATTGTCCAGTCATCCAGTTAAATATTTCATGCAGCGGCAGTCGCCATCAGATATTAAATTAATATTTAAAGTAGTCCAGTTATAAAATTTCATGCAGCGGTCGAACCGGCTTCGATCGGTAAAATTTTGACTTACATTCGTGGGGAGTACAAATCACTGGTATTCAATGCAACGTATTTTGTGGATTATTAACAATTATTGTATCAGTTGTATGGCTGGCAGGCGATCGATGCCTCGATGGATGCTTACGATGGATATATTGTTGGATGGTTGAATGCCTTTAAACGACTGAACACGGTAATAAACAAGACCAACTATATATTTGTGAACATTATCGTCCGAAGTGTTCTTATTGTGAACGGGGAAAAAACAAGCGACCAGCAATAAGGTATAGAGATTCGATTTATATTAAGTCGTATTGTTATACTCTACTAGAGCGTGTTTATTTTAAAATACGAGCTGCGCCCCCATATAGTCCGGTCCCTATTCTGTGGTCCGGCCTTTTTGTATGTGGTATTTGTGTGTATATGCTGTTGGCATACACACTGTATTGAAATTAGCATATTTCTGCGGTCGCTCAAAACTTTATTTATAAAGTAATAAACTCGGACCGCCCGCCGCTTATATTTATTGTATTTTGTTTATTCTTTTATTTTGAATAAATTTAATACTGAGCACTATTGCCATTTGGTACCAGTATTATAAATGATAAAGCACTAAAGCAGTAATATTGTTTAGCTTTTGGCAGCGTGGTCTGCTGTGCTGTATATTTATGATCTTTAGTTGTGTAATTTAACTATGATTTCAGATATTACTTCATGCGTGTAGTTACTAGGCTTAGACTTTTCACACTTGACACTTGCAGGCAAGACAGACAAAATAATAGGAAATATTTTACTATCATTGCTCTAATTTAATATGCTTCTCAGTGGGGTTAGAATTTGAGTTTTTCCTGCCCTTCATTTGTGTATCGTACCTGGTAGTAAAATAAAACCCAGTCATGTTAGTGTTAAATCACAGTTAATAATAGGTTAAATTAAATGAAAATTAATACCTCTACCATGGCTGACATGCAAGAAAAACACTATAATTTATCTCATACTTTACCGCCTTTCCACTTCATGGTGTAGTGGAAAAATAGCAAATCCTTCCTTGTATGCTAGGCAGACAGCCTTGCAAAGAATCTGGGACCTTTCAACAAGACATCGCCTTGATTTGGTCTGAATATTCCGTACATAAACAATGTCAAATAATTTGGAGTCAGCTGGCATTTCAAAGAAGCTTTCCGTATGATGATTAGAAATAACGTCACATACAAGATTTTCATCTTGTTTCTCAACCACAAATGCGTACTTGGAATTCTTCAACAGAAAGCAACTATCCTTCAATTTGGATGAAATGGTTGTATAATTCCAGTTGAATTGCACACCAGTTTGGTTAGAATGCTTGAGTTCTTCAAGCCGTTTTGCAACTTGCACAAGTGGATTTTGAGCATTACGAACAAGTCGCTTCAGTTGCTGCATATAGTTTTCAAATGGGAAGCAAGAGATCTGATTCAAGGAGGTCTGGAAAAAGTGGACATCATCTGGCAAATGTAGCAGACTATGGACATTGTAGACAACAAAGGTATTGCCATAAATAGCTTCACATCCATGTACAAAGTGAGTAATTAAATCTCTTGCATAATCTAAATAGGCATTACGTTTATCATCATTGGTGTCAAGCATGATCGCAATATATATGGAAAACGAGAGAAAGTGTTGATAGACCTTCTTAGGCACAACATCACGTAACACACCTGGGCCAGTATACAGTAAAAACTGACGGTATTCTGTGGCTTTCCACCGGTCTAACTCTACCAAAGATCTGGGTTGTCTTGCAAATTCACTAGGCATACTGCCATGCAACGACATCAAGTTTTCTGATATTTGTAAAATATGTCTTGAAGATAACTTGCACTGTTTGGGTCCACTCTTTAGGAAGTGAAGCAAACGTTTGGTGACTCCCAAACAGACCATGTGCATATAGTCAAGAGGAAATCTTTGAATGCATGAAATACCGTGGTCAGTCATTGGAGATGGCTTTTTTTGGTGATTTTCGTAAATTAAATTCAAAAAGTTTTCTTCAGTTCTCAGTACGCATGGTTCATTAGAGGTAAAAACGACTCTACCATTCCAAAACCCCTTGATGATGCAGCGCTCACAAGCATAATAGCCTGTGTGACCAATTATGCACTTCAAAAAGCCTCTAGCTGGAGCATCGCATAAAAAAACAATGAATATCTATATTTAATTTATGGGAGTCAAAGGTTAGGCCATCACGCTTAAGCTTGGCAAGTTCTTCCAGAAAATCTTCCAGGTACTCTTCAACTGAAGCTGGCTTTGTATTGCCGTAAAACAGTGCAATTACAAAAACTTTAAGATTCCCAAAACAACCTAGGATTGGCCAGAATTGAGCACTAGTTGATTTGAACAGTGGAAGTCCATCTACATTAACTTTCAGTTCGATAGTTTTGTTGTTTTCTATAAATGATAGATTCTCTGACAGTACCTCACGCACACCATGCTCTATGCCAAAGTATATATACTGACCACCACACTTTTCCATAGTTGGAATTTCTCGGGGAGTCGCTAAGAGGGTTTTCGACTGTCTTTCGGAAGGCTATGCCCTTCTTCTCGTAATATTCCTAACAGTTCATTTACAGTACCTCTCTGACATTTATTTTTTGCTGCCCATGTTGCCAATTTATTGCGTAAAGTAACTGGTCAAACACTAGAAGTACCTTTGACACTACCGGTGTCATTTTCAGTGTCAGTCTCAGTGTCATTCTCAGTATAATTTTCAATTCCATTCTCAGTGTAATTTTCAATCTCATCAACATTACAATCAGAACTACTATAAAATGAATCTACAACATCCAACTGGTCACTAATACTATACTCATGATTATTGCCAACAACCATATCTTCACCAGCATTCATATCTTCGTCCTCACTGCTACCATGCTCAGCTATACTGCCTGCCTCAGCTCTGAATTTACGATAACTTCTCCAGTATGCCATAACACCAACCTTTATGTAATATTAGGAAACTCTGCTTACTTACACATATATTGACTGCATATTTAGACTATATACTGCCTAGCTGTGCCATTTTCTTAATAGTACATTTAATTCTTTTGACAACACCATGCATATATCATGGTGTGTTTACAAGAGAACAAGACTGCCTGAGGGACATGCCTAGTATAATGAAACAGACAATTTTGTCAAAATACAACGAGGCAAGGTCAAAGAGAAAAAATGAGTTTGAGGCTGTTGAAAACCTTGTCATTTTGGAGATAATTGACACATTGCTATTGGTCAATTCAAAGTTTCTTTGAATGAAATCGTTAATGGAGACAGAGTGATATAATGGAGTAGCTGCCTAGGGTACATTGAGTGCATTGCATCCACAGTTTTTCATTCAAGATGACAAAGTCAGTTTTTAGAAGTTGAAATAGCTATTTTACTGGAGCAAGCACACATGTTGGCTATTACGGCTGATGGCATTTACGTTTAAAATTGCAATTTGTCTATTGTACTGTAGAACTCAGTGGTGTTCAAAACAAGAATTTTCAATGGACAAATAACCAAGGATATATGATCATTTAATGAACTCCCAAATACTTTGTTACCAAATATAGCAATAGATACTGAATCTGTATACACCTCATGACTGTATACAGCTAGTGAACACAGCAATGGAAATCAAACTTTCATACATATAAAATGTACTATTTATACTTTCCTATTCTGTACTTTTATATCAGAATATGGGACACTACATTTCTTTTGTTGTCGGGCTCTCAAATTTCTTGCTATGAGCTCTGAAATTCCCAAGTTTGCCCAAAGATTACTTAAATAGTTAAGGTGGCTCCCTACAATTTTTTGAAATGTGGAAAATTTACGATTTAGATCAAATTTTTAAAATAATTTTTACTTGTAAAACAAAAATTGTATGACTTATGTTGAGCAACATTCTAAGAGCTGAAAATTGTTCACAAAAATGACTTCATCACCGTTGCTATAGTAACAAAGACGTTTCAATATGGCCGATATTGTGTTTTTTGTCACACTTTACCCTAAAAAACGCCTGGTTACCCCCATTTTTTATTTCATGAAACGTTTTCCTGTACAAAAATAGATTATCTGAACAAGTTTAAGAAAATTCTGTAGAGCCAAAAAAGATTTATAGCGAAAAATCATGTTTATTAATTTGTTTAAAATTTGGCTCTACTTGTTTAGATGATCTATTTTTCTACAGAAAAACGTTTCATGAAATAACCAGGCGTTTTTTCGAGCAAAATGTGTGAAAACCTCAAATGTCGGCCATATTGAAACGTCATTGTTACCATAACAACGATAATGACGTCATATTTGTGAACAATTTCCGAGTAATTCCGACTCTTAGAATGTTGCTCAATATATGTGGTACAATTTTTGTTTGCTAACAAGTAACTGTTCTTCAAAAAAATCAATCTAAATCATAAATTTACCATATTTCCAAAATTGTAGGGAACCACCTTAAATTACTTCATCGCCATCCACTATATTACTAAGGTCAGTGGTTGGAATTTGAAATGAAATGTCATGGTGGCTATATGAACATATATTTCTTTTTCACGTTTTTGCCGCAAAAAAACACTAGTTTCCAAATATATCATGGTGCAAATTGATCCCAAAAACATCGTTAAAACATTAAAAAATATTATAAAGCAACCATATCGCAGGTAAAGAAGGTTTGACTGCCCTTTTTGCTATTGAAAATACATTTATACTATGGTTGAAGACGCCGTTTTTTTAATACTGTTTCACTCTTCGGGACATGGAGATATTTAATTTACCCCGTAACAAAGTTGGAAGCCAACCATTTTTCCTTTTTAAATATTGCTCTTGACTCGAAGACGAAGCTATGTAAATACAATAAGCAAAAACTTCTCTATATTAACCCAAATGTACGTGCCTTGAAATCCCACAACAAGCAAACATTATGTTTTTCACTGTAAGGCCACTGCGACTGAATTTTACAAACTAATACAGTCGCTAAAACCCGTTTTTTATACCTCACGGAACGAGATAAACATTAAAGTTTGACTAACCTGTTCAACTTTTCTTTATCTCCTTAAAACGTTGGTGTTTAAAACAGCATAATTTTTTATCAAGAGTTTGTAAAAAGCAAAAAGTCTAAAAGCTGAAATTAAGCCTGAAACTCGCGGGAAATTTAACCGTGTTGATAAGTGAAGAGACTGGGCTCTGTTTTGACCAATTATGGTAAATATATCCATATAAGGTAGTAAGTCGATCGTTGCTTAATATGCAGCCTTTTCGAATGATATTATATGGTCCAGAAAAACACATATGCATATTTAAATATTGTTTAAATGCGACGTACAGTATGAATTTTAGTATTGCAAAATATCCTTTGATATCCAGCACAATAAATAATTGACAGAATGATAGACTAAGCCAAAAGGTCGTCCCCTCCCCTCTTGACTGTAACATTTGCTAAATTGGCTACGCCTTTGAATTAACTATTAAATGGCAATTCAGTACCATCGATGAACATACTTGTGTTAAATCAGAGGGGATATTCCAGATAAATAATCTTTAAGTCTTTCTCATAACTTTTTTTCGGTAAATGCTCGATCACGGAACTCCTTACGATTAACAACATCGCGCTGTCTATCCTAGATAAGTGTGATTATTTAAAACATAAAGGCAACATGGATTTATCTTGTCAAAAAATTTGACGTCTGTATGTGACCTAATCAACCACGATTGAACGCTGAAACAACGTCTGTTAGCTGATGTTGATTAAACATTTCTATCGTGGCGTTAAAACAACGTCGAGTTAACGTCACGTAATCAACCACGATTAATCGTAGAAACAACGTCTACTAATTGACGTCGATTAAACGGTTTTGTAGTGACGTCAAAACACCGTCGATATTGCGTTATAAAATTGACGTCACCTAATCAACCATGATTAAACGTCGAAACAATGTTTACAATTTGATGTCGATTAAACGTTTGTGTAGTGACGTCAAAACACCGTCGATATTGCGTTATAAAATTGACGTCACCTAATCAACCATGATTAATCATCGAAACAACGTTGGTTGGTTGACGTTGATTTAACGTTTGTAAAACCACGTCAAAGTAACGTGGATTGTAGGTTGTCAATGTCGCAACCTTTATTCTACCAAAATTCAACGTCGAAACAACGTTGTGTGCCCGCTGGGAAAGTGGGTAAATACCAACCTGTAATGATTACGTTTTGTGATTGGCTATTTGAAACAATAGTGATCATTGATTATGATTCATTCTTTAGTAAGATGATTTCTATAGATTTATTGTCTTTAATTGTCGCAATCAAGCAATCATAAAGCCTGTTCATATAGATTGGTGGCGACCCAAGAAAGTAACCTTTAATATTTTGATTGAAATGCAGATATAATTACAGTAGTCCCCCGCCAACTTGAACTCCCAAAGGGAAAACAAAATTTGTTCGAATTAGTGAAGAGTTTGAGTTAAGTGGAGTAAATTACTATAAAAAACATACCCAAGGGAAATTGGATTTAGTTTTCGATGTTCCTGAAAAGCCTTTGAAAACGCAAAACTTTGAAATTCTTTTACTCTGATATTAGAAACTGTTGCAGTAACTTACTGTATATGGTGGCAAAAATATAAATAATGGTATTTATTTCTTCTCATCTAATATTTTGTCCTAATAAATCTTACAGCATGTCTTATTTGGACAACCGGTTAAATGATTTTCAAACCATTATTGATGATTGTGCACCAACATACAAGCCAGTGATGTTGTTGTTGGACAATATAAATATGTATCATGCTCAATATCCTTGGTCCAAAAATGTGGAACTTCACAGTCCGTGGATTGTTGGTACCAAATGTTGATGGAATTGAGGAACTGTTGAAGTCTAAGGAGCGCTCATTAAAGGATGTGAAAGTACAAGATACATTCATAGGTGGGTGCATCTGTTTTCTGGTTTAATTTTTATTAGATTTACAATTTTTACAACTCCTGACCACAATATTTAGCTTTATAGATATCAAAATACATTGCAACTGCTGTATGCAGTATATTTCTGTACCTACTCACCCTCCACCTCTCCACTGCAGAGGTTGTTTGGTTATTTTAGCTTATTTTGCAGAATGAATAGCGGGCACCCTCTGTGAAGGAGAGTGGTACCTACAAGATCATCACAAAAATATTTGATGTATAGTTCATTTTTAGTATTGTGATGAGGGGCGAAAATTCACACGAGTGATACACAGATACATACATAGATACATACATAGATAGATACATCATAGTATAAACTTTCCGGGGGGTGTTTGCGAATATTCTCTATTAATACAGTATCTGTTAAACTTTGGGGTTGAAACTTTTTTAAGCACTTTCAAGTTATCTTATAGCTCAATTCGGTTGTATTCATGCAGTGTTTAATTAGATTTACGAACACCATTTGGGTTGTGGTATTAAACGTCTGCATCATAACAATCGTTTTATATATAATATTGGGTGCAACTCCCCCGGTAGCTATGAACATGTGCGATCTAATAATATGACGGAACGAAAATACGAAATATTTACCGCACAATGGTGGCAGCTGGGAGTGGGAATGTGATGGAAACTACTGTGAAACTGTCACGACATTCATCACGACATTCATCACGTTATTCATCACGACATTCGCACGTCAATCATTGAGAGATTAAATAAGCAGATAATGGCCACATGTGGTGAGCGCGCTATTTCCCATCATTTGAAAAGCATTGAGCTTAAAAATGCTTAGTTCTTGTATAAAAGTATATAAATTTGGATATTTCAAGCATATATTGGACACTACTTAATGTATCAAGCAATTTAGACAATACAGACAGAAACGATTACAGAAAATAACAATGATTTTAACCATAAGCCATTTTACAAACAAATCATTCATTCAAAAATCCATATTTACCAACGAGATTGAATTAATACATAACAAACAGGAAAATTACCCAACAGTGTGACAATATATAGGTCTCATTTGCTCATTACATCATAGAAAAGTATAAACACTTGTTAAATTCTGCTTAAATTTATCATTTCCATCATCAGTTGTACTTCTTCAATGATGCATCTAATAGATTAAACGGCATACTTTCTATTCATACTATAGCAACCAAAATATTGACAATTTTTGTCGAAGAAAATAAGCATTTTATAAAGCATTAAACTGGAGCTAGTCATAATCTTTATGCCTCATTGGCACATTGCCATCACGCATTCGTCACCCCCTGCGGCTTAAAATGTATGTAGTAGCATCACTAAAAAGATCCATCATTTTCTTATTACTAAATGTGTATGATATTTCCATTTTCACATATATTGTGTAGAATTTCATTCTCTTTTAACGATCCCAAACTTGTTCTGGAGATCAAACAATTTAAATGCGTTTTTGCCATTTGAATGTCAATGACAATGTGTAACATGAGCTATTCACATGCAGATTTAATATACGCAAAGCAAGACCATATAAAACAATTTCGAATTTCTCATTACATATTCTATAGGATACTTTTTTATTCACTTATATTATGTAGAATTTTATGCTCTTTCTAACGATGTGAAACATATCCTGGGGACCAAATGACTTCTATGTGTTTTCGCGCTTTCAATGTGAGTGTGTAACCTGAGATTTTCCGTTGAAATTTGACGCAAATCGCGTCTGTCTATACAACTCTGATTTTCTCATTACCTATTCTATAGGATGTATTTTTTATTTACTTATATTATGTAGAATTTTATGCTCTTTCTAACGATGTGAAAAATATCCTGGGGACCAAATGACTTCTATGTGTTTTCGCGCTTTCAATGTGAGTGTGTAACGTGAGATTTTCCGTTTAAATTTGACGCAAATCGCGTCTGTCTATACAACTCTGATTTTCTCATTACCTATTCTATAGGATATATCTTTTATTTACTTATATTATGTAGAATTTTATGCTCTTTCTAACTATGTTAAACATATCCTGGGGACCAAATGACTTCTATGTGTTTTCGCGCTTTCAATGTGAGTGTGTAACCTGAGATTTTCCGTTGAAATTTGACGCAAATCGCGTCTGTCTATACAACTCTGATTTTCTCATTACCTATTCTATAGGATGTATTTTTTATTTACTTATATTATGTAGAATTTTATGCTCTTTCTAACGATGTGAAAAATATCCTGGGGACCAAATGACTTCTATGTGTTTTCGCGCTTTCAATGTGAGTGTGTAACGTGAGATTTTCCGTTTAAATTTGACGCAAATCGCGTCTGTCTATACAACTCTGATTTTCTCATTACCTATTCTATAGGATATATTTTTTATTTACTTATATTATGTAGAATTTTATGCTCTGTCTAACGATGTGAAACATATCCTGGGGACCAAATGACTTCTATGTGTTTTCGCGCTTTCAATGTGAGTGTGTAACATGAGATTTTCCGTTGAAGTTTGACGCAAATCGCGTCTGTATATAGAACTCTGATTTTCTCATTACCTATCTATAGGATATATTTTTTATTTACTTATATTATGTAGAATTGTATGCTCTTTCTAACGATGTGAAACATATCCTGGGGACCAAATGACTTCTATGTGTTTCCGCGCTTTTAATGTGAGTGTCTAACGTGAGATTTTCCGTTGAAGTTTGACGCAAATCGCGTCTGTATATAGAACTCTGATTTTCTCATTACCTATTCTATAGGATATATTTTTTATTCACTTATATTATGTAGAATTGTATGCTCTTTCTATTGATATTAAACTTTTCCTGGGGACCAAATGACTTCTATGCGTTTTCGCTCTTTCAATGTGAGTGTGTAAAGAGAGATTTTCAATTGAGATTTGACGCAAATTACCGCGCGTGTCTGTACATATAACTATGATATTCTCATTACCTATTCTATAGGATATATTTTTTATTTACTTATATTATGTAGAATTTTATGCTCTTTCTAATAATGTGAAACATATCCTGGGGACCAAATGACTTCTATGTGTTTTCGCGCTTTCAATGTGAGTGTGTAACGTGAGATTTTCCCTTGAAATTTGACGCAAATCGCGTCTGTCTATACAACTCTGATTTTCTCATTACCTATTCTATAGGATATATTTTTTATTTACTTATATTATGTAGAATTTTATGCTCTGTCTAACGATGTGAAACATATCCTGGGGACCAAATGACTTCTATGTGTTTTCGCGCTTTCAATGTGAGTGTGTAACGTGAGATTTTCCGTTGAAATTTGACGCAAATCGCGTCTGTCTATACAACTCTGATTTTCTCATTACCTATTCTATAGGATATATTTTTTATTTACTTATGTTATGTAGAATTTTATGCTCTGTCTAACGATGTGAAACATATCCTGGGGACCAAATGACTTCTATGTGTTTTCCCGCTTTTAATGTGAGTGTCTAACGTGAGATTTTCCGTTGAAGTTTGACGCAAATCGCGTCTGTATATAGAACTCTGATTTTCTCATTACCTATTCTATAGGATATTTTTTTATTCACTTATATTATGTAGAATTTTATGCTCTTTCTATTGATATTAAACTTTTCCTGGGGACCAAATGACTTCTATGCGTTTTCGCTCTTTCAATGTGAGTGTGTAACGTGAGATTTTCAATTGAGATTTGACGCAAATTACCGCGCGTGTCTGTACATATAACTATGATATTCTCATTACTTATTCTATAGGATATATTTTTTATTCACTTATATTATGCAGAATTTTATGCTCCTTCTAACGATGTGAAACATATCCTGGGGACCAAATGACTTCTATGTGTTTTCGCGCTTTCAATGTGAGTGTGTAACCTGAGATTTTCCTTTGAAATTTGACGCAAATCGCGTCTGTCTATACAATCTGATTTTCTCATTACCTATTCTATAGGATATATTTTTTATTCACTTATATTATGTAGAATTGTATGCTCTTTCTATTGATATTAAACTTTTCCTGGGGACCAAATGACTTCTATGCGTTTTCGCTCTTTCAATGTGAGTGTGTAACGAGAGATTTTCAATTGAGATTTGACGCAAATTACCGCGCGTGTCTGTACATATAACTATGATATTCTCATTACCTATTCTATTGGATATATTTTTTATTCACTTATATTATGTAGAATTTTATGCTCTTTCTAATAATGTGAAACATATCCTGGGGACCAAATGACTTCTATGTGTTTTCGCGCTTTCAATGTGAGTGTGTAACGTGAGATTTTCCGTTGAAATTTGACGCAAATCGCGTCTGTCTATACAACTCTGATTTTCTCATTACCTATTCTATAGGATATATTTTTTACTTACTTATATTATGTAGAATTTTATGCTCTTTCTAACGATGTTAAACATATCCTGGGGACCAAATGACTTCTATGTGTTTTCGCGCTTTCAATAGAGACCTTTAGCATAGCATAAGTTTTTCAGACCGCGAACCACAAACCGCGGTTTCAGGTTAGCGGTTTGCCGTTAGACGTTTGGGCAGTTTGGTGCATTTAGCTTGACGTTTCATTCCTGCTTACCGCGTAATGAGTCCGCCATGTTTTGTTTACTTCCGCATGGCTATTCTCACTTGTGCGGTAATAATCGCCATAACTCTTGTAAAAGTTATAATCTCAGGATAAAAATTGCCTTGTATCAAGAAAAGAGGCCAAAGAACTTTGCTTTAGTAGTTAAACGTGTGTTTGTAAACTTTAAATAGTGTTAAAACGTTGCCGTATGTCACTTACCGCTAGAACACCTTCTTGCGGTTGAAACGTCAACGCCAAACGCGACCGCAAGACCAGGGTCACGTGATATTTTGCGGTTTGCGGTTTGCGGTTTTTTACGAAAAACGCAATGCTAAAGGTCTCTAATGTGAGTGTGTAACCTTAGATTTTCCGTTGAAGTTTGACGCAAATCGCGTCTGTCTATACAACTCTGATTTTCTCATTACCTATTCTATAGGATATATTTTTTATTCACTTATATTATGTAGAATTTTATGCTCTTTCTAACGATGTGAAACATATCCTGGGGACCAAATGACTTCTATGTGTTTTCGCGCTTTCAATGTGAGTGTGTAACCTTAGATTTTCCGTTGAAATTTGACGCAAATCGCGTCTGTCTATACAACTCTGATTTTCTCATTACTTATTCTATAGGATATATTTTTTATTTACTTATATTATGTAGAATTGTATGCTCTTTCTAACGATGTGAAACATATCCTGGGGACCAAATGACTTCTATGTGTTTTCGCGCTTTCAATGTGAGTGTGTAACCTTAGATTTTCCGTTGAAATTTGACGCAAATCGCGTCTGTCTATACAACTCTGATTTTCTCATTACTTATTCTATAGGATATATTTTTTATTCACTTATATTATGTAGAATTTTATGCTCTTTCTAACGATGTGAAACATATCCTGGGGACCAAATGACTTCTATGTGTTTTCGCGCTTTCAATGTGAGTGTGTAACCTTAGATTTTCCGTTGAAGTTTGACGCAAATCGCGTCTGTCTATACAACTCTGATTTTCTCATTACCTATTCTATAGGATATATTTTTTATTTACTTATATTATGTAGAATTGTATGCTCTTTCTAACGATGTGAAACATATCCTGGGGACCAAATGACTTCTATGTGTTTTCGCGCTTTCAATGTGAGTGTGTAACCTTAGATTTTCCGTTGAAATTTGACGCAAATCGCGTCTGTCTATACAACTCTGATTTTCTCATTACCTATTCTATAGGATATATTTTTTATTCACTTATATTATGTAGAATTGTATGCTCTTTCTAACGATGTTAAACATATCCTGGGGACCAAATGACTTCTATGTGTTTTCGCGCTTTCAATGTGAGTGTGTAACCTTAGATTTTCCTTTGAAATTTGACGCAAATCGCGTCTGTATATACAACTCTGATTTTCTCATTACTTATTCTATAGGATATATTTTTTATTCACTTATATTATGTAGAATTTTATATTCCTCTACGCGGGGTATCTCGTGTAATACAGATAAACAAAGTGATGTAAACGTCTCAGCGGGTCCATATTCGTTTTCTGAACATTCCGTACATGTCTTTTGATACTGAGTTCCACCATGAAAATGAGTTGCAATTGATTCGTCTATTACGTTTCGTGGGCAACACAATGACGTGAAACTTTCATGAATATCATATTGTTGTCCGGGAACATATTGTAGTTCCAATTGGAAAACCTCGTGAAGCTCTTTGGGATAAAGTGAACCATTACCAAGAGCATCTATCTTACTAAGGACACTCGTTAATGCCATGGTTAATACCGTGTTATTAGGTTCTTTAATTCCATCCAAAAGACAGTTACTTAGTGGCAGATGATGTATACACTGCACCAGGCTATTTAACCAACAATCGTTGTTTTTGTTTTGTAATCCTACAAAGTTTAGGTTGCTTTTGAATGATTGCACGTCGTTTTCGCATTTCCTAAACTTCTTATCTGTTGAGTCGCTTTCAGAAGTATATCCTCTTTTACGCTTAATAGCACTTTTATCATTACACTTATTTACTTCATGTCCCAAATCATCCGTGTCTTGTTAGTACATCCAATCGGTTATTGGTTTTCTGTTCTCGATGTACTGTGCATTACTTAATCGCTTTTTAGGCTCTTTTTTTGTTTTCTTATTATCCTTGTGACTTTTTCTTTTTTCAGGTTTTAACGCATCTTTTTTAACATTGGATACTTTGCTAGAACGGGCAGTTTTTACTTTACGCGCTTTATTACACTTAAAGTCATCCGTTTTTTTAACCTTTGTCTTCTTTTCCAGTCCTTGATTCTGTTTTTTTTCGAGCTATTTCTTTTAAATCAGGATCTTGACTAAGCGGTATTATGGGAGATTGTTGAAACTGTCCTAATCTTGAATTAGCTTTTGGTGTTTCAGGATCTTTCTTGCCCCATGTTTCTTGTGCAACATGATAATTCTGTTCATGCAAATCATCACTTTCTTCCTCACTAAAAATTGGAAGTGGTTGTTCATCTTCTTTTTTCTTTTTCTTATACGATCTTTTCTTTCTTGGACGCTTGCAGCTATCCAATCTATCAGCGTAATCGATAATTCTTCTTCGTATCCGCTTATAATTCTCCAAGACAAAAACATCTGCTCGAAGATGTTTACGTCCAGGAAAATCTTCTTGTTTCAAATTGCGCATTGCTCCCTCAATATAGCCTTCTGTGTTTCAATTTGCCGATGAAAACGACAAAAATGGATTTTTTGTAACCAGATTTTGAGTTTTCGACTCACTATTATCCTTATATCGTTCTAACGATCCTAGCAAAACCCCTGACCACAATGCCATTTCTGGTATGTACGACTTAATGAACGCGAGGAATTGAGGACAATAGCTTATATTATCGATTACTACTTTTTCATTTTGAATGCGCTCATTTGCCACTCTTTGCTCTACAACTGATAATTTATTTTCAAAATAGGCGACAAAAGGATTCGTATTACTCTGTGGTTTTAGAGTGTCGTCTTTTTCTTGTTGAATATCATTTGGTTGAATTTGAAAGTTGGAAAGGTTTACTTCCTGATCTATATTCATGTCGCTAATTCTGGCATGAAGTCGACGATACGACACTACTAACATTTTCGTTTGCCTTGTACTCAAGAGGCATATAGTTATATCTTCAAGAATTTTGACAAACTCGTGCAAAGTTCTTGCATTTACTAATAGTGACACCGAATACATACTAAAACGATACCAAACGTCATTAGTTAGTTGGTCATTATTTTTTTCATCTTTTTTAACCTTACGGTTCTGGTGTAAAATAGCCTTTACCTTTCGGTGTACTATGTGCATAAAATGGCTACATCCCACATGTGCAACTGTAGAGAAAAATCTTCTTCCAATCCTTTCATGTTCAGTATGCGAAATGCTCGTTGCAAAAAATACAGATTTTCATTATTTAATTCCCTAAGGACAGCCAATAAAATAGCTCGTGAATAATCAGTGTTCACCTGACGAGGATTTTTAATTCGCCCATTGAACGTCTTAGATTCGTCACGTCTAAAATAATCAAGAAATGTTCGTATATTGCAAGTGGTATGATCAGTTGTAATCATTTCTGCTACAGGCACTGAAGGGTTGCCTTCACATGGATGTCGGACAATTAACGCGTAGTAAAGAACTCTTTTGCCACTGTGATTGCCAATTATCGTTCCAGGTGTTCTCTAACTTTTTCAAGCGATTTGGACATGTCTTTGTCTAATTTGCAATAATTGGCGACCTTCACTTGCAATTTTTCTGATAGTTGTTGGAAAAATACCACAACCAGTTCTGTTTCCCGAAGCCAGAGAGTCACCTGACAAACCTGCTTTTTTTCTCCTGATATACCATTGAAGGTTTATCAGGGCCTTTATGAAAGTTTTCAGCCAGTCCTTTCCTTTCGTCTCCTTTTATAAATCGCGCATGTCGTTCACCAGCTGCATGCTTTACAGACCCATCATATATGACATTTACCAATTTTGTTTCGAAATCTTCTTTTTTCATGTTTAAATGGAATGTACAAGAACAATCTTTGAATATACAAAAACCGGAAGCAGTAAGTACGTAAGGATATCGTCTTTTCCTTGAATTTAGTTTCTGTACAAAATGTCTTTGAAAGTCAAATGTACAAAAAGCATTCGATTTCGAAATATGGGAGGCAAATACATTCGACCAAGAACTTTGAAATTTGTTTGGTTGTGTAGAAAGTGGCTTAATATAATTCCATATTTACATATGGAATTTTACTGAGAAATAGTTATATGTACAGACACGCGCGGTAATTTGCGTCAAATCTCAATTGAAAATCTCACGTTACACACTCAAATTGAAAGAGCAAAAACGCATAGAAGTCATTTGGTCCCCAGGAAAAGTTTAATATCAATAGAAAGAGCATAAAATTCTACATGATATAAGTTATTAAAAAAAATATCCTATACAATAGGTAATGAGAAAATCAGAGTTGTATATACAGACGCGATTTGCGTCAAATTTCAACGGGAAATCTCACGTTACACACTCACATTGAAGGCGCGAAAACACATAGAAGTCATTTGGTCCCCAGGATATGTTTCACATCGTTAGACAGAGCATAAAATTCTACATAATATAAGTAAATAAAAAATATATCCTATAGAATAGGTAATGAGAAAATCAGAGTTGTATAGACAGACGCGATTTGCGTCAAATTTAAACGGAAAATCTCACGTTACACACTCACATTGAAAGCGCGAAAACACATAGAAGTCATTTGGTCCCCAGGATATGTTTCACATCGTTAGACAGAGCATAAAATTCTACATAATATAAGTAAATAAAAAATATATCCTATAGAATAGGTAATGAGAAAATCAGAGTTGTATAGACAGACGCGATTTGCGTCAAATTTAAACGGAAAATCTCACGTTACACACTCACATTGAAAGCGCGAAAACACATAGAAGTCATTTGGTCCCCAGGATATGTTTCACATCTTTAGACAGAGCATAAAATTCTACATAATATAAGTAAATAAAAAATATATCCTATAGAATAGGTAATGAGAAAATCAGAGTTGTATAGACAGACGCGATTTGCGTCAAATTTCAACGGAAAATCTCAGGTTACACACTCACATTGAAAGCGCGAAAACACATAGAAGTCATTTGGTCCCCAGGATATGTTTCACATCGTTAGAAAGAGCATAAAATTCTACATAATATAAGTGAATAAAAAATATATCCTATAGAATAAGTAATGAGAATATCATAGTTATATGTACAGACACGCGCGGTAATTTGCGTCAAATTTGAACGGAAAATCTCACTTTTTAAATATGGAAGAGGCGTAACCAGGATTCATGATTAAAGTTTCAGACGTTCTCTGGTTTAAAATATTTATTATTTACGAGCTTTCGGCTGCCAGTCTGCAGTCTTCAACGGGTTGATTAAAATGAATAATAACAAATAACCGTGGTTTACAATTACACAAAAACAAATACACTGACAAATACACTGGAAAAACAAATACACTGGAAAATCTCACGTTACACACTCACATTGAAAGAGCGAAAACGCATAGAAGTCCTTTGGTCCCCAGGAAAAGTTTAATATCAATAGAAAGAGGATACAATTCTACATAATATAAGTGAATAAAAAATATATCCTATAGAATAGGTAATGAGAAAATCAGAGTTCTATATACAGACGCGATTTGCGTCAAACTTCAACGGAAAATCTCACATTAGACACTCACATTAAAAGCGCGAAAACACATAAGTCATTTGGTCCCCAGGATATGTTTCACATCGTTAGAAAGAGCATAAAATTCTACATAACATAAGTAAATAAAAAATATATCCTATAGAATAGGTAATGAGAAAATCAGAGTTGTATAGACAGACGCGATTTGCGTCAAATTTCAACGGAAAATCTCAGGTTACATACTCACATTGAAAGCGCGAAAACACATAGAAGTCATTTGGTCCCCAGGATATGTTTCACATCGTTAGAAAGAGCATAAAATTCTACATAATATAAGTTAATAAAAAATATATCCTATAGAATAAGTAATGAGAATATCATAGTTATATGTACAGACACGCGCGGTAATTTGCGTCAAATTTCAACGGAAAATCTCATGTTACACACTCACATTGAAAGAGCGAAAACACATAGAAGTCATTTGGTCTCCAGGAAAAGTTTAATATCAATAGAAAGAGCATACAATTCTACATAATATAAGTGAATAAAAAATATATCCTATAGATAGGTAATGAGAAAATCAGAGTTCTATATACAGACGCGATTTGCGTCAAACTTCAACGGAAAATCTCACGTTACACACTCACATTGAAAGCGCGAAAACACATAGAAGTCATTTGGTCCCCAGGATATGTTTCACATCGTTAGACAGAGCATAAAATTCTACATAATATAAGTAAATAAAAAATATATCCTATAGAATAGGTAATGAGAAAATCAGAGTTGTATAGACAGACGCGATTTGCGTCAAATTTAAACGGAAAATCTCACGTTACACACTCACATTGAAAGCGCGAAAACACATAGAAGTCATTTGGTCCCCAGGATATTTTTCACATCGTTAGAAAGAGCATAAAATTCTACATAATATAAGTAAATAAAAAATACATCCTATAGAATAGGTAATGAGAAAATCAGAGTTGTATAGACAGACGCGATTTGCGTCAAATTTCAACGGAAAATCTCAGGTTACACACTCACATTGAAAGCGCGAAAACACATAGAAGTCATTTGGTCCCCAGGATATGTTTCACATCGTTAGAAAGAGCATAAAATTCTACATAATATAAGTTAATAAAAAATATATCCTATAGAATAAGTAATGAGAATATCATAGTTATATGTACAGACACGCGCGGTAATTTGCGTCAAATTTCAACGGAAAATCTCACGTTACACACTCACATTGAAAGAGCGAAAACACATAGAAGTCATTTGGTCTCCAGGAAAAGTTTAATATCAATAGAAAGAGCATACAATTCTACATAATATAAGTGAATAAAAAATATATCCTATAGATAGGTAATGAGAAAATCAGAGTTCTATATACAGACGCGATTTGCGTCAAACTTCAACGGAAAATCTCACGTTACACACTCACATTGAAAGCGCGAAAACACATAGAAGTCATTTGGTCCCCAGGATATGTTTCACATCGTTAGACAGAGCATAAAATTCTACATAATATAAGTAAATAAAAAATATATCCTATAGAATAGGTAATGAGAAAATCAGAGTTGTATAGACAGACGCGATTTGCGTCAAATTTAAACGGAAAATCTCACGTTACACACTCACATTGAAAGCGCGAAAACACATAGAAGTCATTTGGTCCCCAGGATATTTTTCACATCGTTAGAAAGAGCATAAAATTCTACATAATATAAGTGAATAAAAAATATATCCTATAGAATAAGTAATGAGAATATCATAGTTATATGTACAGACAGGCGCGGTAATTTGCGTCAAATCTCAATTGAAAATCTCTCTTTACACACTCACATTGAAAGAGCGAAAACGCATAGAAGTCATTTGGTCCCCCGGAAAAGTTTAATATCAATAGAAAGAGCATACAATTCTACATAATATAAGTGAATAAAAAATATATCCTATAGAATAGGTAATGAGAAAATCAGAGTTCTATATACAGACGCGATTTGCGTCAAACTTCAACGGAAAATCTCACGTTACACACTCACATTGAAAGCGCGAAAACACATAGAAGTCATTTGGTCCCCAGGATATGTTTCACATCGTTAGACAGAGCATAAAATTCTACATAATATAAGTAAATAAAAAATATATCCTATAGAATAGGTAATGAGAAAATCAGAGTTCTATATACAGACGCGATTTGCGTCAAACTTCAACGGAAAATCTCACCTTACACACTCACATTGAAAGAGCGAAAACGCATAGAAGTCCTTTGGTCCCCAGGAAAAGTTTAATATCAATAGAAAGAGGATACAATTCTACATAATATAAGTGAATAAAAAATATATCCTATAGAATAGGTAATGAGAAAATCAGAGTTGTATAGACAGACGCGATTTGCGTCAAATTTCAACGGAAAATCTCAGGTTACACACTCACATTGAAAGCGCGAAAACACATAGAAGTCATTTGGTCCCCAGGATATGTTTCACATCGTTAGAAAGAGCATAAAATTCTACATAATATAAGTTAATAAAAATATATCCTATAGAATAGGTAATGAGAAGATTTGCGTCAAATTTCAACGGAAAATCTCAGGTTACACACTCACATTGAAAGCGCGAAAACACATAGAAGTCATTTGGTCCCCAGGATATGTTTCACATCGTTAGAAAGAGCATAAAATTCTACATAATATAAGTTAATAAAAAATATATCCTATAGAATAAGTAATGAGAATATCATAGTTATATGTACAGACACGCGCGGTAATTTGCGTCAAATTTCAACGGAAAATCTCACGTTACACACTCGCATTGAAAGAGCGAAAACACATAGAAGTCATTTGGTCTCCAGGAAAAGTTTAATATCAATAGAAAGAGCATACAATTCTACATAATATAAGTGAATAAAAAATATATCCTATAGATAGGTAATGAGAAAATCAGAGTTCTATATACAGACGCGATTTGCGTCAAACTTCAACGGAAAATCTCACGTTACACACTCACATTGAAAGCGCGAAAACACATAGAAGTCATTTGGTCCCCAGGATATGTTTCACATCGTTAGACAGAGCATAAAATTCTACATAATATAAGTAAATAAAAAATATATCCTATAGAATAGGTAATGAGAAAATCAGAGTTGTATAGACAGACGCGATTTGCGTCAAATTTAAACGGAAAATCTCACGTTACACACTCACATTGAAAGCGCGGAAACACATAGAAGTCATTTGGTCCCCAGGATATGTTTCACATCGTTAGACAGAGCATAAAATTCTACATAATATAAGTAAATAAAAAATATATCCTATAGAATAGGTAATGAGAAAATCAGAGTTGTATAGACAGACGCGATTTGCGTCAAATTTAAACGGAAAATCTCACGTTACACACTCACATTGAAAGCGCGAAAACACATAGAAGTCATTTGGTCCCCAGGATATGTTTCACATCGTTAGACAGAGCATAAAATTCTACATAATATAAGTAAATAAAAAATATATCCTATAGAATAGGTAATGAGAAAATCAGAGTTGTATAGACAGACGCGATTTGCGTCAAATTTAAACGGAAAATCTCACGTTACACACTCACATTGAAAGCGCGAAAACACATAGAAGTCATTTGGTCCCCAGGATATTTTTCACATCGTTAGAAAGAGCATAAAATTCTACATAATATAAGTAAATAAAAAATACATCCTATAGAATAGGTAATGAGAAAATCAGAGTTGTATAGACAGACGCGATTTGCGTCAAATTTCAACGGAAAATCTCAGGTTACACACTCACATTGAAAGCGCGAAAACACATAGAAGTCATTTGGTCCCCAGGATATGTTTCACATCGTTAGAAAGAGCATAAAATTCTACATAATATAAGTGAATAAAAAAGTATCCTATAGAATATGTAATGAGAAATTCGAAATTGTTTTATATGGTCTTGCTTTGCGTATATTAAATCTGCATGTGAATAGCTCATGTTACACATTGTCATTGACATTCAAATGGCAAAAACGCATTTAAATTGTTTGATCTCCAGAACAAGTTTGGGATCGTTAAAAGAGAATGAAATTCTACACAATATATGTGAAAATGGAAATATCATACACATTTAGTAATAAGAAAATGATGGATCTTTGTAGTGATGCTACTACATACATTTTTTTAAGCCGGGGGGTGAACGAATGTGTGATGGATGTGCCAATGAGGCATAAAGATTATGACTAGCTCCAGTTTAATGCTTTATAAAATGCTTATTTTCTTCGACAAAAATTGTCAATATTTTGGTTGCTATAGTATGAATAGAAAGTATGCCGTTTAATCTATTAGATGCATCATTGAAGAAGTACAACTGATGATGGAAATGATAAATTTAAGCAGAATTTAACAAGTGTTTATACTTTTCTATGATGTAATGAGCAAATGAGACCTATATATTGTCACACTGTTGGGTAATTTTCCTGTTTGTTATGTATTAATTCAATCTCGTTGGTAAATATGGATTTTTGAATGAATGATTTGTTTGTAAAATGGCTTATGGTTAAAATCATTGTTATTTTCTGTAATCGTTTCTGTCTGTATTGTCTAAATTGCTTGATACATTAAGTAGTGTCCAATATATGCTTGAAATATCCAAATTTATATACTTTTATACAAGAACTAAGCATTTTTAAGCTCAATGCTTTTCAAATGATGGGAAATAGCGCGCTCACCACATGTGGCCATTATCTGCTTATTTAATCTCTCAATGATTGACGTGCGAATATCGTGATGAATAACGTGATGAATGTCGTGATGAATGTCGTGACAGTTTCACAGTAGTGTGATGGAAATACGATCAAATTTATAAATAAACGTTTCATTTTGGCCTTTTGGATTAGTAGTGCGTTTTGTCATTTATATATTCAATAGACAATACTGAATGGGTCGAATATTCATTATTTCAATATTTTTATAAATTCCGAAGCTTAATTTTCGCCTCAAACATGTCACATATACAAGATTCAATAGTCAAGACCCGATGAGATGTTGAGATCCCTTTGGCCTTTAATACCGTAAATATCGAATATGTTAGTTATTGTATACAGCATTGGTTTTACAAGCGATCTAACGTAAGTCGACTTGCATACAATTTATACACATTAATACGGCTACTGTATTGTTTCTGGCGAATTTTATAGATAGTAGAATTTGCTATACTCTGTCCGTAGACTCGTAGAGTGTAATTTGTAGAGTCACCAGAGTGTAGTATGAACTGCATAATTTTGAAATATGACATTTGTTATGCAATATTAATAGAACAAACAAATTATATTTCTTTTATAATTCTTCGTTCTGAACCTCTGGTATAAAGGTATTCGGCAATTTGCATTTTAAAATTCTTCACATCTCTGTTGACGGTCCAGTTGTTTACAAATGCGAATGGCATTTTGGTGAGGATGCGTCTGTATATTATATAACTATGACGTATGATGCATTCTATATATTTTCTAGTTTAGCTTAGCCTTTATTTTAGTAGTCTGTGTACAACCGTACTCTCGAAATTTTATATACACAATGAAATAATAAATAAATAAAATTGAAATAATCGAGGTTGAGTTGACATATTTGTTTTATTATAACATATCGTTTGAACTATTAAATAAAAATAAAAGTAAAACTAATCAAATATTGCAACCGTAAACAAAAGACAATTTTATCTTCTTACTATATTTTATATTCTTACTATATATGGGTGGCGGAAGCGGTTAGCGCGCTGCCTCTTACCACTGAGTTGAGCCTGTTTCACAACAGGTCGAGGTCACTGTTGGTACTCGCATGAGATCGGCAGTGTGCTCAAATAACTCATGTAAGTTGAGATTCTCTCCTGTGCTTCGAGGGTTTTCCCCGGGTACTCCGGTTTCCTCCCTCTAATACTAACCCTTAGGAACTAACAATTGGGCCACAGTAATTGGCTGACGCTGTTGTGGACTCCCTGCCATTGAGGCGAAGTTGAATAAAATATATAATATATTGGCAAAAACATAAATCACTCATCGCGAATTTAGAATTACAAATGATGAAATGTGACAAGCTTTTCATTGAAAAAAAACTGGCATGCTAGCTTTTCAAAAGCTTGTCACATTTCATCAATTTTCAATGCCAAATAAAAATAGTAAAGGTATAAATAATTGCCAAATAAAAAAAGCGATAGATAGATCGATGGATAGATGGATAGTGTAAACAATCCAGGGGGAGCTTACTCTATACGTTATCTATTTCTGTATTGAGTTACATATTATTGAAGACTTATTAATACTTTTTAAAACATTTAACATGGCAGAACGTATAGTATGAAACTTCAGTCATTTGAGTATTCCACGGTTACAAGAAATCACAGCTCCATTTAGTCCATTATCTCCATAACTCAGATGATGCATTTGAAATCTATAACGTATTCATATACCAACTTGTATAATTATATAAGGAGTAGTTTAGGCTGGCCTCATAAACTTTGCACTATCCTTGGAATCTCTGAGTTTACATTTGTGTTTTCAGAGTCACACCCTGACCATTTGAAAGTATGGAATGAGGTGAAAGATAATTTCTTATTGGAAATTCTTGACAAAGCATTTAACACAATTCCAATCAGTGACAAACCCATTTCTGAAATGAGCGAAAAAGAGTTCAATGATTGGCTGACAAAGGATAAATTTTCTGAAACAAATAAACAGGAATACGACATTCGTGTACCTAAGCTTCAGATGCAATCAAGCCCACACTGCAAAAAGTCTGACACTTTGATACTTCCTCTCTCCCCTTGAGAACAATGCTACTGGAACTGCTGCAATAATTGAAGGGTTTGGTAAAGAATTTGGTGTCCCATGCGAACATGCAAAATAATACTTGCCATTTGACGATACAACAAGGTATTTAACATTGAGGCAGCAAGAAAACATCACGAGTTTCTCGCACATTAAAATAACATAAAAAGGAGATGGCTGAGACTATTTGCATTTTAAACAATGCTGAAAAAGAGCTTGAATTCAATCTGGTAGAGGATGATGACAATGACGACCTTAATACTGTAACCTTTACAGAAAGTAACAAACAGAAAGTCAACGCTAAGTTTGACAATGTTTTCAAGAATATAATGAAGCATATGTGGGAAGCCCAGCAAGGTGATGAAGAGAAGTTTGAGAATTTTATTGGCTGGTTACATTCACATAGAAATGCTTGGGAAAACGTAAGAGAAAGATGCTAAGGAAAAAATGCTAAGGAAAGATGTGGTGCGACTGCACTCACCATAG
Source organism: Trachythela sp. YZ-2020 (assembly GCA_016169945.1). Lineage (NCBI taxonomy): Eukaryota > Metazoa > Cnidaria > Anthozoa > Malacalcyonacea > Clavulariidae > Trachythela > Trachythela sp. YZ-2020. The sequence continues at coordinate 1,201,414 of JADLSH010000164.1, read as the reverse complement.
CTGTTATCAAGAAGAATGAAGAGATTTGTAACTTTCTGCTGGAGAACTTTGCTGTATTTGATGCATATTTTTTCCCAACCATCCCTAGTCCACATGTCATTGCAAGAAAGCTTGAATTAGGAGTTGCAAACCTCAAGGATGAGAAATCAAAGAAAGAAATTGCAACCAATATTGACATATGGGAAGCTGTTCAAAAGATAGAAGAGACTGAACAACCAGAAAGTGGTCCCAAAAAGGAACAATCAGATGGAGATGACGAAGCATAGCGATATGAAAGGAAATCCTCTACCTTCGTTTGTTCCGAAGCAGCCTATGGTTGGTGTGCTGAAGTTCCTGGTGATATGCATGCAAAAGGTTATTTCTGCGAAGTGTGTAAGAAGGTGATGACTCCCGGAGGATTGGTGCATATCTTGCGAGACGTCCTGTTGAGAAAATTATCCCAGAGAGCTTTTGGCAAAAAGAAATTCCAGGAGCAGAATTTGAAAAGAATTGAAGAGGCTGTTCGTGACACATCAGTTGCATTTGGAATGGCTGCAAGTCTTGAGTCTCAAAAGTCAGCATTGTTTCCCAACCGAGAGGAGCTGAAGTCGTGTAAAAGGGCGACTGGAAATCACAATGTGATTTTGCTTTCAAAGTTTCAAGAGTGTATCAGCTCAAGTAAACAAGATGCACATCTCCAGTACTATTCGCAAATGTTCACTCTATTTGGTCTGCTACAGCAATTGTACATCAATGCGATTAAGTATGGTAATGGTGTTGCCAGAGAAGCTGTATGGATGATCATGCATCCTCTGTTTGCACAGTCGAACAAGCGGAATTATTACACTGAAGCTATGGTTCATATTCTCAACTTAACAGTGATTTGGCTTCTTTCAACAAGGGAGATTTTCAAGCAAAACTGTTCCATCAGCTTAAATGGCAAAGTGGGGCACAACATCGCATTGGATGAATGGGTTGAAATGTGTGAAATGAATGGAGATTGAGGACGTGAACGTCAAAGACGACGTGAAAATGGCGTGGTACATACATAGATGTGCACATCACGCCATTTTCATGTTGTATTTGACGTTCGCGTTCTCTATCTAAATCTGTCTATTATGAATGTAATACATTACATAGGTTAACAAGTGAATATTCTTATCTCATTATTTTAGGCCATACCACTGTTAAAATGCTCCAAAGATTAATGGCTAACCTAGACATCTTTTGGTCAACAAGAAAATGTTTTCAGGTGAGGGAAGCTTTCAATGTTCATCCTACGACAAAGCATAAAGAGCAAGACCCATTTCCAGACCAGTTGAAAGTTACTCACTTTGTCTTGGAAAGAAAGTTTGTTACTCCAGATTTGAGTAGAAGCAAGGTTGAGAAATTTGGGGACCAATCTCCAACACCAATACCCAACATCGATGCGTAT